>WUAM01008855.1:0-230230 GCA_024336885.1 Actenoides hombroni | reverse complement strand
ACAATTATCCACGACCAGAGCAAAGTATCTGAAAGCCAGCTGAGATCAGCAGCTCAAACAGGAAGTTCTGATCACTGACATTTCTATTGCAGAAATGCTATATATATTAGCCATCTAAATAGAATCCAACAAGCAAAATACTTTAAAGCAGTTACAAATTACTAGCAGGTAACGCATCAATTTTCCTTCAGTCTAGGAACTCAGCACTAAAATGAAGTTTATGATTCCATAAGTTTCTGTTCGGCCAAATGCACTTTTAAAGGTCGTTTGGGTTGATGTGTTAATTTATTTTCAGAAGCTGACACTTTCTTCTGCCCTGAAGATGGAAGGTGGGTGTGTTCTCTTGCAGTACAGGAGAAATTACCTTTGGAAGCTGTGTTTCTAATGCTGCTCATTTATGGATGCATCAGATTTCTCATTACTTGCTGTTTGCTTCTTTAATTTTAAAATTATTTTCTCTCTCACTCTTTATACTCTCTTCTCCTTTTAAAATTTTTTATTAATTTTTATTTTTTTTTCTCAAATGTTATTTTTTTTAATTTTGGTTTCATTCTGATTTTTAGTTATAAGGCAAATGACACTGCCATTCCCATCGACATTTCCAATCACGTTTCCCAACAAACTTCAAACGAAGCAGAAACATCCATTCCCTCAAGCACACTGAAATCAGTTTGCACTGGTTTAGAATCCAAGCAACCATTTATGCAAAATATGTTTTTTCTCAGAAGTTAGGGCAACTTGAGGACAAATCTCATTGTAGCATAGCCTTTTATTGTCCTTTTCAGCACAGTTTTATATGAAACTGTCTAAAAATTTATCCTTTCATCCACTAGCTCCCTGCAACCTCTCCTGGGCTGAAATAATGATCTTTTTACAATGCACATCAATCAGTGCAAAGCAGCCTAGGGCAAGAAGGGAGAACACACAAACACGGTCACAGTTAACATCTTTTCTCCCATAAATTTGTATCAAACACTGGTAATTTTCAAGTTCTGTAAGAAATGAAATCTAAGTAATAAAAGGAATTCCACATATAAATGAAATCAGATAAGACTCAGGTTTTTATTCCAAAACATTTTCCTATGAACTCTGTGTAACTGATTATACCCAGCTTTATTGGACGTGTAATTAGTGATTACTGTGACAGTCTAGAGAGGGGGTTGATGCCCCATCCCTGGAGATATTCAATATGAGGTTGGACAAGGCTCTGAGCAGCCTGGTCTAGTTGAGATTATCCCTGCCCACTGCAGGGGGATTGGACTAGATGACCTTTGGAGGTCCCTTCCAGCCCTAGCCATTTTATGATTCTTACACCTGGTGATGGAGATCTCTTTCATCCTATTGAAAGTGCCCTTAAGGATTTACCAATTCTGTTCTGCTTAACAACTATGACTGCAATGTTCACATCAAACTTAGTAATGTTGGGTTTTGTTGTTTTCTCCTTCAGATCCTTGTTAAGCCAGAAGGGGACTGTAGTAATATTTAGGTTCAGAAACCAGAAATGACATAGGAGCTGTTGCTGCTCCTGACAGTGGGTGTCTTTTTCAGCACTAAAGCAGGCAGAAAGCTTGGGATTTATCTGAAAAACATGAATGGTGTTTCAGCTGAAAAGTTGTCAATTGTAGAGAGATAGGTTTGTAATGGCCACCATTCTGTGCCCTCTCTATATACATGAGTTATATAGATAGCAAAGTAGCATGACATTTACTTGGGCTTGAGGTAGGTGCAGCAAAGTAGACTGATGCATACTGGCTTATGAAGAATTATTGTTAGCAGATTCCTGTTCCTCACTCCAGCCCCCAGATAGTCCCCTCCAAATCATTAAGGCTGTCTGCAAAAGAGCAGATTCTCCTTTAAATATGGAATAATTATCAAGAATGGTAGGATGTAATGTGCTGAAAGGAAGCGAGCCATGGTCCATTTGGTGGGGATAAGTTTCTGGAGTGGGAAGGTTGGAAGATGTAAGGGAACTTCACCATGAGATCTGGGTGGAAGATGGTGGTGGCAAAAAGTGGAGGTACCTGGTTGGAAGTAAAAGGTTCCAAGCTTGCAGTAAGGAGAACATGTAGCCTCTGACATAAATTTGACAACATTTTGAGTTGGGAAGTGAGTATCTCATCCAATTCAGTGGTGCAGTGATTCTTGGTAATATCAACTAGATTTAACTTCAGATTTTTACAGGTCATAGCTATCTAAAACATTTCTTTGCAAGTAATTTTCCAATCTAACTTTTGCTTGTGGATTTAATATTTAAAATGTGAGGATCTTAATCTTAAGAGTAATATCAAGGAGCATTAATAAATGAGAGCTGCTGAGCATTGAGCACCTGGGCTCTAAATCCATTTATTGCCTGCTCATCTAAACTGCTGACAGTAATAACTTGATTTCTTCTATATACTGCCCAATACTGCTCACTGTTAGCAACTGCAGTGCCTGGACAAGAACATCATGCTCAGTTTGGTGTGGTTTCTAGCATGATAGATTTATTTTAGTTATTAAATATGTATTAGTTACTATTTCCCAGAGTTCACTCAGCCATTCTGTGATTCTGTGAATGTGTATATCCCACAAAACACTACAATAAACCTCTGCATTCCCACACCTGTGTAACTTACTCTGCATTTCCAAGATACACCACATAACTGTAATTCAACAAATGGAATTACATCACAGTGTTAAAATTCACTTTATAGCCACAAACAAAATGGCATTTCTTGGTCTTTATAAAGGCAAGTGTCTGAATGAAAAGATTAAAATTAAAAAAATTTTCTTTCTTTGCTTTGAACACAGTTCTGGTCTTTAAAGTAGTGTAAGGAAAAGCAAATCTGAAATTGTCCATCACATGGCTATAAAACTGTGAGTTGCACTTCCAGTTTCTTTCAACACTCAAATTAAATAAATAAATAAATAAATAAAATCTCACAATAATGAAATCTTGAACTGTGCATCACAAGCCTGATTAATCTTCCTGATCATAAGCCTCAGCAGTAGTGGTAGTTGCAACCTGAAGCCAGGTGAATTCAGGCTCAAGATACCATTTTAAATAATTAGATACCTACTGGAACGATTTGCTCAGGACAGAAGTGTTTTTTTGCAGTGCAGTGGGTTATGTGGAGCATATTCATAAACATGCTTGGATATTTTTATGAGAGAGATTTTTAGTTCAAATACAATGATTCAGAGAATTCAGCTAATATCTACATTACACCAAACAGAAGAAATGAGAAATAACATTTAATAACCAACTGCTTGTGAAGACCCATTGACTCGCGGAATTGTGTGCCGTATATGGAGTGTAGAAGTCTTAAAGAACACCACAGACAGAGCAGGGAAGTGGGAAGCCCCTAGCTGTCTTTTTAAGGCTTCTTGGGAGGGATTTGTTAACAGAATCCTTTATAACACGCAAAATCATTTGGCATGAGAGTCAGAAGATATGAAGAATGCAGATGGGAAATAAACCAAATTTAACTATGTGTCATGATGCTTAGATCACAAACAGAGTTAACCACACCCAGAAATGGCTGCATGATGACAGGTTATAGGTAATATTGTTTATATAATGATCACTGATAAACATCTTTTCTTGCTGGAGTGCAGTCAATGGGAGGATTTGTCTAACTCTACCATGAAGGGCGTTTCCACCACTGCGCTTTTAGACACATATTCATTGGCTTGTACAAACACTGGAAAAACAAAGACATGATTGAGATGGCTCACACAGCACTGAACGCAAGCAAAACCTCACAACAAAAAAATTAGGCCCTAAACAGGGATAAAAAGTCCTATTTATCCAGTCTCTTACTGGGGTAGAGACTGCTCCTAGCCTTTGCTGGCTGCAAGCGTTGCTGGCAGCAGAGCACCAAACTTAGTTTGGAAACTGCACCTTTATTATAAATTCCTCAGTCGCCCGAATATGGTCTTAGACAAGGTGCTAAGTGAAGATTCAGCAAGCAACCCTTAGCTCCACTTCTGCTGGTGAAGCCATTTGCCACCAGGTGCAGACCTGAACTGCTGGGGCATAAAGTTATTAACCTAGATGTTAAGCATTTCCACAGTTTAAAAGCAGTGTATGTACTGAAACAAACACCTCAAGCAGAAAAAGAATTACAGCTACAAAACCAAGACAACTCCACAAAACACGAGGTTGGACTGGATGACCTCTGAGGGTGCCTCCCAACCCAAACCATTCTATGATTTGTTTATGGTCGTGTCAACAAGAGGCAGATGCATTGGTTTCTATCACTTACCAACAGCACTGATGTTCTGAGCACTGAGGTCAATGATTTGTGAAATTAGAAGGGGGTTTATTATGAAAACAAACAGGAATTTTTACTCACTTTTATTAGTGGGAGAATATGTCAAATGCTCAACCCGGCCACCGGCTAAACCCCTTGGCCTCAGGGTAGGGGTTGGAGACGGCGGCTCGGCGGGGCTGCGCCGCCCCCTCGTTTATGTCCTGCCGCCGACACAGCTTGGCACTTAGCTCAGCGCCCGCGCGCGCCGTCAAGCAGCCCCGCTCCGCCTCGGCCCTGACCGCCGCCTCGTCCTTGGCCGCCACCGTTTCGCCCTCCACCGCCGTCCCGCTCTCCTCCAGCTGCAGAGTGAGTTTTCCTCCTGCAGCACTGCCTGGCAGCCTTCCTCCCCTCCCAGGCTGTGGCTGTGGCTGTCAACTGGACATATCTGGAAGTGTTGGATGCGCAGAGCAGCTGGCGCGCGGCGCTGCCAGCAAATCCCTTATCTTCCAAAACAAGGCAGCAGGGCAGCAGCTGCTTGAGGAATGGCCTTAGAAGGAGTCCTCCCCTCAGGCTGGGATGGTGCTGGTTGTCACTGCCTCATCCACAAGGTGACAGAAGAGAGTGTCATCATACAGCAGGCAGGGAATGTCAGCAGCCAGCTTCTCCAAAATCAGCATTACCAGGGCACGAGAGAATTCCAGCTTTGAAAGAAAAAAACCAAGAGAATGCAGTGTCAGAGACAGCAAATGTGAATATGTGCAAGTAACAACCTGCTACTGGGCTGTTGTTGGTGAAACCCATGAAGGGGTTGCACAAGCAGCTGTCAAGCAACTTTAACAAGATAATCAACATTAGATGTATTATGTGCTTGAAGTGTTACAGAATTTACAGAAGATATCTCATAAAATTCCAAGTTCGTAATGCAGCTTCTAGGACCAGTGTATTGATGACTTGAAATGGCAGCTGCAATTTATTCTCTGCTCTACACATTCTTCTTCACAGCAGCTTTGTCCCATGAAGATGGGTGCTAAAGCCTGTCTTAAAATTGTGTTTTGCCCACAAAACAGTGTATTCTCATCCATACTACTTATCAGGAAGAAGGCAGTATCATTCCCTCACCATGTTCTGTTATTTCCAAAGGTGACCTATTGCCATGGAACAAACTGTGTCAGTAATTACACTAACATGTACACAACATGGATACTCAGTTCTTGTTCCTGGGTCCTCAGCCTGATTAATCTGCAAGAGATGCATATAGAATTGCAAAAACGTAAAGAACAAGAAACTTGTATGTCACATTGTTGATGTTGTTTCTGGCTTGAAATCAACTGGGAAGGAAGCATGACCTGAATTGACTGAAGTGAAGATTCTTTATTTTGTATAAGCCTTGGTGTTGCATCATAGAAAGCTGGACTTGATTTTGATCCAGTACTGCAGCTTAGGAAGCACCTAAGCATGTTTTAAGTGCCATTGACTTCAAAGGGTATGAAGGTGATTTGTTCAGATAGAAACTTCAAGGGACCAACATGACGGGAAAGTCATAATTAAATACTATATGATAAGGTAAGGGAGACAAGGTAAAATTTTGATTATGGGTGATTTTAGCCTCCCTAATAATTATGGAGAAAGCTCTGAGATATTGGCTGGTGGTGTGTGAACTGATTGATATAATAAATTTTTATTTCCTAAAACAATATATCAAGGACCCTGCTAACAATAATTTATTTGGTGTTATTCAGTGTCCATGAGAGCTCTTGGATTTCTCAGTCTAATAATTTTCCCAGGTCATTTACTGATATCAGAGGTGACACTAATGCATTGCTCTTGCTGGTGAAACTTGAGAGCCAAACTCATCAGAGAGATCCCTTTCTGCTTCCTCAGCCAGAGAACCTCAATAGCAGCAAACCTAACACAGATACAGACTCCAGAGAGACTTTGAGGCACACACAGCATTCATATGTCGATGGACACCACACAACAAACTGTTTCAATAACCAAAAAGAGGGAGCCTATGAGTTTAATAAAAGTATTGCCTTAAACTTTTCGGTGGAAGATGACAAAGATGGCAAATCTGATCAAGTATAAGGGAGCTCTATGTATATCTCAGGTGGCTTCAGAGATCTCTCAGGTTTTATGGCATGTGTGTAAAAACTTCACATCTCTGCTTTGTACAAGGAAGACTGGTTAGAGCTGCACACATTCAAGAAGGTGAGAACTGAGAGGCTTGTTAAATACTTTCCAGGCTTCCACGATTTTTTTTTTTTCATTTGTTTTAAGGATGGCTACTCAAGCCACCTCAGTAATTAGTAGAAAGTGCAGATTGTGGCAGCTCCTAGAAGCACAGGACATGATGGTGGTCATGTCCCCAAGCAGATCCCATCCCCACTACAGCTGCAGCTGGTCTTTGAGTTTGCATCAGTTACTTTTAAAAACCAAATAGGGTATACAGTAGTTTTGATGTTGAATAACACTGAGATCATGTCCAAACTGTAACATGGTTAGCAGGAAGTGAGCAAAGAAGGGAAAAGGAAAAGTGAGTGGATTAATGTATTGATTTACTTGTAAGTGATTTTCCCTTTTACAAAAAAGGAGGAGAAAGTTAAGGGGAAGCAACATATCAAAAGACTTTTTCATATACTAATCTTCAAAGCCTTATGGAGAGACTCCAGATTAAGATCAAGTAAAGATCAGGTTGCAATGAGAATGCCAGTAGACTTATTGCTGTAAAAACATGCAGTAAATGGCAGTCCTGGGCTCAGGAAACTTTCAGTTTTAACTGACCAGGTATCTGAAGAATAAGCAGGGAAAACATTGCAGAACAGTGACAGAATTAGTTGTATGTTACCCAGCAGGTAGGAGCCAAATGAAAATCCTGTCTCCAAGAGGCAGGAATGGATGTATGCTATAGGAATTAAAAAATTGATTTGAACAACTTAATCTGGAATCTGTTCACTTCTTGGTTGTATAAGCATTGCAGACCACTTAAACTTTATTCTTTTGATCTAGAATATCATTAAAATTCCTCAGCAGAAATATTTCCTGGCAATCACTGTAAAGGATTTATTGGCCTGAATATTGTGTGTGCTGTAGGTATAATGTTTCACAAGAAAACTCCTATGTCTAAAATAAAAAAGTTATTAATTACAAAAAAAAAAAAAAGGCATTACAAGATTTATTGATTTATTTTTTTAAATCTTATTTACACAAAATTAAACCACTTGTAAGCTAAAAGTTCACATTTCTATGCCCTTTAATAACATTCTACCTAAATACATTATTTTTTACGCAGGATGGGCAAGACTAGAGTAGCCATTCTTTTCCCTCAAGTGCAATGGCTTTTTGCTACCAGCATCAAAACATCTTCTCCTTTCTTTTGCAACTACCTGATTTGAGGCTAATTGAAATTAGGAGATGAAATTAAATGGGCTTTTGGATCAGGCCCTTCCTAAATGAGATGACACCCAGGAATGTAAGTGAAGCATGTAATGACACTGCTGGGCGCTGCTCAGGGTGCGCACTCTGGTCTGGCATTCTCTGTCTACTGCTGCTCCCCTGGAAGTCACTGGTGACTAATGAGAAAATGGAGAATATCACACCACATTATTTTGAATTTCTGGGGTCTATACTGTCCATCACACTGGCTGCCAAGTAGTATAAAAGAGGTGTTGGGCTGAACTATCACCTAATCACCATCAGCCATGCTTTTGGCATTGTAGGGCGGAGAAACTGCACTGGAGAAAGTCTTGCCATGATGTGGCTCTTCATCTTCTTCACAGGCTTGATACAGAAATTTACATTTAAGCCTCCACCTGGGAAACTAGGATATGCATAATCACATTCCTGCACACCAAAAATAGAGTGTTCAGTACACTCAGCAGGACAGTTGCAATTATTAGCTGGTGTTCAACTCAAAGAGACTGGTAGGAAAATGACTTCATAGGTGCTTCTGTCCCCTCGTCCTGAATTGCCAAGGACCTGAATTTGAGAGCTATTTGCTGCACCATTAGAGCTCAGAACTCCTCTTTGATTTTGCACACAAGCAAAGTGGGGGGGGCGGTGGGGAAAGTGCCTGAGGCCTCTCTCTCTAAGCAAAATGTAAAAGAGAAAACAAAATAAATAAATAAAAGTGTAAAAACCCCCAATATAAGGAGGGCGAGAATTCAATTTCTATTTGAAATGACCAGACAAGGCTCCTGCTGTGACAGGCAGGGCTCCCCCGGGAGCTGCAGGAGCAGAAGTCAGAGAAGTAATTACTCCTCTAACGGGGAACCAGAATAATGAGATACACTCCTAAGTGAAAACACTACAGCTCATTGTTCTTTGTTCTCACATAAAAATGTTTTCTTCATGAAGTTTATAGGCTAACCTAAGTATTTTTAGGAACCACTGGACATGTTTTCTTTGTCTGTATTACTGTCTTAGAGTAGCCTGAAACAAATTGTTCACGATTAGCTAATTTGATTGACATTAAATCAGTGAGGACAAGAACCAACCACTGTAATTAAAAAATGAAAGGCTGTATTTGAAAGTGGGGTGGAAAAACATAGGCAGGAAAGTGCTGACCCACAGCAAGCCTGGGGCAGGGTTAGCAGCAGTTTAGTGCCTCTGGTTTTACCAGTTGTTCAAGAGATAGTGTGCTCAGCATGCCCGTGCCCACTGGTGATGTGCTGGTTTGGTTCAGGGAGAATGTCACCTTCTGCAGTATTTTCTTCATCTCTATCTGAATACATTGATGAAGTAAGAGCCTAAATGTTTATAGAGAAATCTAACTGGCTAACAAAACTATGACTAATTTATATAGCAATAGAAACGTTTACCAGGTTCCCTCAAAAATACACTTTCAAAGAACACGCAGGGAAAAGACCTTATTGTGATTTGTGGTTCTATGGAATAGTAAATTCTTTTTATCTAGAATCCTTTCTGGTTAAAGGAAATCATACTTAATTTCAGCCTGGCTACCTGCATAAAGGGAGGCTCAGGGGAGACCTTCTCACCCTCTAGAACTGCCTGAAAGGAGGTTGTAGCAAAATGGGGGTTGGTCTCTTCTTGCAAGGAACAACCGATAGGATAAAAGGAAACAGCCTCAAGTTGTGCCAGGGGAGGTTTCTGTTGGATATTAAGAAAAACCTCTCCACTGAAAGGGTTGTCAAGCCCTGGAACAGACTGCCAAGGGAAGTGGTGGAGTCTTTTAAATCACTGAGGACAAAGTGGAACAACTGTGTTGCTGAAAGCAAATTAGGGCTCCTGTTTAAAGGCACAGCATTCAGCTCTTGTTCTTGCCTATGGCAACTGTAGAAGTGCAGAGGTTTGTACCTGTGTTTCTACTCTGATCAGGCCAGCCAGGATTGTTAGACTAAGTACACTTCAGAAATGCCATCAGAATCTTCTTTCATCATTAACAAGTACTAGAAATTTCAAGACAGTGAAATTATTTTGCTGTACTGAATATTTTATTTAAAGGTAGAAAGAATCTGGCATAATACAATTGTAATCAAGTCATCATTTCAATGGACAGCTCTGTCATATTTAGAATTTCCAGTCTGTAGCACAGACTTTCAGATGGCATTAATTACTTTAAAATACCTTTAAAATATTTGACTTTTTGGAGATACCAGTCAGAATATTTATTTTTGCAGCTACTTTTCTATTCTTGCTAACCCTCTCATGTAAACAAGTTATTGGGGTCTGTGATGGGTGCACTTGACTCCAAAGAAGGTAAAGTGTTGAGCCATAGCTGGGCCAAGAACTCCTCCAGGAAACCCACAAAGGAGTAGTGAACAAACTAAGTTGTGGGTACAGGGAGTCTTGTGCATACTTTCCCCACTGTATGCAGTTTGTCTGTGAGCCAGCCACTTTATTCCATAAATATATAACAGTGTAAGTGAACAGGGTGGCATATTTAAGTGCTGCATCTTTTCCATGCTGTTCTGTATCATTCATAGAAACTACACTAGGTGCAAATTTACATTTGCATATGAAGAGTCTCTTTTTCTTTTAGGAAAAACAAAAACACACACACACAAAACCAAACCAACACAAACACACAAAACAAACCAACCAACCAAACCCCACAAATAAATCACAAAAAAACCCCATGAAACAAAAAAACCCAAACGAGATAGAGGTAATCAGCAATTTTTGTTACAGATTAATTATTTTTATTGTCATTGTGAAACTAGTGACATCTTTGTATTCAGCAGCTTGTGGTTAATTATTTTAGTTATTTCATCATATATTTTAGCTCAGGAATCAGTAGCGTTTTATTGTATCAGTTCTAATTTCCTTCATCTCAGAAATCAAGCATTTGCATTCACTAGGCATTTGAAATGTTATGTTGACTTTACAAGTGAAGTAGTTCTTGTGCACTTTAAAGGTCCCCAGATGTGCTCTACCCACTTTATGCTTGTTGGAGAGCTGCAGTGTTCTGCCACTGGTGGAGTCCTTGCTAGTGAGGGTGCAAAGGTGTAAAGAGCAGAAAGGCCTCTTGCAAAACATGGCAAATGGGAACTGTTAGAGCCAGAAATCCAGCACCAGCCAGGTCAGACTACCAAGCAACCCAGAACCAGAGCAGTACACACAGGATTGTGATTCCTTTCTTATCCATAGGAAAGCATGAAGACTGAAGCCTTATCATCCTGTACACTCTTAATTTCAACAAGGTTCATTCACATCAGTAACTGGGAAAAAAAAATCTCCCTACTTTCTTGATCAATAAAGCAGTATCTGCTTTTTCCTGCCTGTGAGAGACCGCTCTTTTGGAGCAATAAATGAGTTCCCCTGCAACCAGTTATCCTCTTCTTGTCAAGCTGGGCAGCTCTGCACAGGCTGTGGAAAATATTTAGTGAGCTGCCCAAATTGCCCTCCTGGGACTCTGAGGCAACTGCAGCAACACCAGCTTTCCCTGAGAACAAAGTGGAGTTTCCTTTTGTGTGCTGAACACATAAACATTGTGTGGGAATTGGTCATAACAGAAATACTACTTTTTTTTTCTTTTTTTTTTTATGCTTTTAGATCTGCCTCCCTTGCTTCAGAACAAACATGAAGGAGGATGCTACAGGCACTAGGAACAAGATAAAGGTATCAAGATAAATACAAAAGCATTATGTTAAAATAACAAGTATAAAATTATAGCAACTTGAATACTTTAGAAAGCTGCTAAATTTTATGAAATGGTAGAAGTATGGAATTTGTGTGGGTTTTTTCTGTTTGGTGTGGTGTTTTTTGTTTTGTTTTGCTTGGTTTGGGTTTGTTTTGGTTTGTTTTGTGTTGCTCAATGTTGCTGACTAAATATGGGCCTTTCACAGTCTTTGTACCATCCCTTCTTCCCATTCATGACAGAATGGACATTAACGTAAGTGTTCTTGGATTCAGCAAATTTTCACTGCCCTAAGATCCTTTCCTGCTAAAGTTCTGCAGCCTGTAAAAACTGATTGCCATTATTTATATTTATTGTATTTATAGAAGCAATCTCTAGGGAAGATGTCTTTCCTTTTTACTGGTATTAGAGAGGAGTCAGACTTTTCCCCTCCCAGAGCACTGTTTCAAAGGCTATCTGTAAAGAAAGCTCTATGGTTATGAATCTGCCTGGAGCCACTTGCATGCACAGCCTTCACATTAATGTACCATGACAATCTTTTCACTTTTAGTAAACAAAGGTGTATAAACAGAGTATCTAAGGTCACTGGCTCACAGAGCAGGGGATATAACACATGTTTTTTACTTTACAAATGGACCCTGGACTTCTCCTTCAAACACCTCATTGCTTGTACATTATTAGATGACTGCATGTATGTGAATGTATGTGTATTAAAACAAAGCATGGATGGTTTGTGGAGACCTACATTCAGTTATGCATTCATTTTTACTGTTGTGATGGTCCTATTTATACCATTATTGACCATGATAATAAAGTTGTCTAAAATAATAATAAGCTAGGGGAAGAAAAGTAAACATAGAATCCAACAAGCTTAGTTCTAAGCCTTAGAATCTAATTCTACTCTTTGTTCTTCCTTCCTTCCTTTACCAGCAAATGCTCCCAGGCTTTGGTATGTTACATTGTAGATGAAGCTTAAACTAAGTTTATTTGTTTGTAAGCAAGATTCAGTTGACCTCAACTGAAGGATAAGGACATAGAGATACTGATGGGTTGTAGCTGGTGCTCGTTAGAAACATGTTGTACTTTTTAAAACAACCACAAAAAAAAAAAAGGTGACAAACTTGAATAAGCTGGAAAGAAAAAAACAAAAAGAAAAACAGTGTGTTTACCAATTCGTGGATGGCTGCAAGAGAGATTAGAGGGGTAACAAAAAGAAAGCTTGATGTCCTGGAAAACATAGCCACGTTCAATAAACCAGATTCTGTTAAAAACGAAGAAGCATTTAAAAATATTCAAGAAACCCTAAAATTAATGTTGCTCCCAGAGCCTCCCAGCGGCACCAGTAACCGCGCCAAACTGGGATTTCCCTTCCCTCCGGTGCCAGCATGGAGCTGCGGGCGCGGCTCCCACACCCCTGCGAGGAGGGACAGGGCCTTACAGCCCCTGACAGCACCCTTTGTGCCCTAAATCCCACCTCAGGGTGCTGCAGGTCGTCCCCATCCCCAAAAACCACCTACAACCATGCCGAGATGGAATCCCAGAACCCCAGATCACACTAATTTTTATGAAGTCACTTTATAGCACAAACAATACCTAATTATCCTCTAAGACTTGTTCTGCACTATGGATAACATTCCTTTAAGAACATCCAACAAAGACTCTGAAGAAGCAGCAGCTGTACTATTTATTTTTTAATGACTCTTATTAGTCAAATCAAGCTTTTAGGAGTCTGTAGCACAACATAAATACCCAATCTAGATGTGACAGAATTGGAGAAATTCTAGGGTGGGGGGAGTCTGTGGCCGAGGAACCAGGGGGAGGTGAGGGAGGGAATGTGGGAGCCTGGGGGACTTTGGTAGCCGGACGGTGGGGAGGGGAAGGCAGCCATCCTGTGATGGTGTGCGGGCCAGAGAGGCTGTTCCAGGGCTGCAGAGCGAAGCAGGGCCTGCGAGCTCTCCTGAAAGACTGTGATTTGCCCTTGTTTTTATCCCGCGTTTTGAACAGGTTCAATAGGGGTGTTTTTAACCCCCAAAACATAGGAAAACTTTATGATAATGACACCTCCCATCCCCTCTTTCACCTATATATAGCTCAGCTAGATGCACAGATGCTGCCCAGGGAAGAGCAGCTGCCAGCCATTCAGAGTTGGTGCAGGGACTTGAAAATAATTTATAATCTGGATTTCTTGAGCCTGGATTCCTCTCTGTGTTTGAGGTGCATTTAAACCCCCCTGTTTATACAGAATATGTATGCACTGACAATACATCACTAGAGCTGGAAATATCACTAAAGTTCCAGATTTAATTTACTAGTCAGTGGCACATTCAGTTGAGAATCTTTGTATTGTATCTGGGAAAAAGAAGAAGCAAGGTTAACATGATGATGAAGGACATTGAATGTAAACAGCTTAGTGGTCCATCAAATCTGCAGTGTATCTCAACTCATATTTATTAGTGGTGTGAAAACAAAGCAAAAACACATACATCATGTTATCATGTATCAAAAGAAATGGCACTCCTGCACCAGCTGTGCCAGGGGCCTACCTGTTAATTTGTTCTTCAACCTTTCAATTTCTTCATTTAATTTTTTTATTTCCTTCTCTCTGCTCGTGTTCACTGCCAAACACACTGGGCCCTGGAGGCTCTGCACTGTCTGCGTGGATTCTTCAAATCAGAAAATGAAAGGAAAGGTTTTCAATAAGAAAAAACCCAGCTATTTCTGAACAAATTTACTCAATTGAAGCTCAATAAAACAAAAGCTACAATAGTATTCTGTATACAATACTGAATGTGTTACCTGGAGCACTAGAACACACTATAATGATTCAAAGAAGAAAAAAGTCTTGTTTATGTACATATTTGACATGCTCCTGACAATTATTTTTTAATCAGTTTTGGTGAGTACTCTAGCATGACTCTGATCAGACTTCATAGTGAAAAAGTAGTTGATAATTTATGTCATAGCATATAAAGTCTCTGAAGTAATACATTATTCATGGAAAAAGTAGTCTACTTTGTGTCTTTAAAGAAGACACATTTAAAAGTACAATGTTAAAAATAGATGGCATTTTATTGGAGATCATAATTATTTTAAAAGTTGGCAACAGGGCTTTTTACTTCCTAAAATGACCTTTCAAGATGAAATGAGGAAACGAAAAGCACCAAAAAATTTTCAAAAGATACTAATTTTATATTTCTTTAAACTCTTTTCCTATATTTACCTTTGCTACTGAAAATCCTCAAGATGTTTAAAAAATACTTTCTGACAAAAACCAAAAGTAATTACAGGTTCTGTAGAAAGGTTGGTATGGTGTGGTCTAGTTAAGTTTGGTATGGTTTGTTTTGATATGGTTTGGTTTGTTTCAGTGTGGCTGGGTTTGGTTTCTAATCCGCCTTCATTATTTTTCTTGTCATATGCTCAGCATAAATAATGGATTCATCTGTCTGTCCAGGGCTACTGTAGTAAGAGCTTTTGTCACTGCAGCATCTAGTGCAGCTACAGAGGCATCTCATGGAGCCTGTAACTAGCGGTTTCTGGCATCATGTTCTCAAGTCTGTAATGATGTTGCTGGTTTAGGACAAAAGAAATATGAGGTTACGAATGTTATTTCACTGAACAGAAATTCATCTTGATTGAACTTTGCTAATGTTTGTCCCCCTGCTGTTATTCTGCAAGGGCATTTGGCCAGAGTCTCTTTTACCAGGACAAATTTCACCTGCAGTGATGGAGCCGTGGTTCCTGCAGCCCTAAACCTTCGATGCCTGGGCTGCTTAGGACTTGCTAAAACCAGGCTCACCCCACGGCAACATCAGTGAAAGGGATGAGAGATAAAATCACTTGTAAACCTTCCCAAGAGATAAGGAGTTTGCAGGTAGCCTGAGGCCACAGGACACACAAGCAGCCAAATATTTGCATGTGGGGAGGCTGATGGTTAGAAAAGCAGAAATCACAGAAGAGCATGAAATCACCCCAAACCATCATGGAATAATTTGGTGGTTTTTTGGTGTCTCAGTGCTTACAGTGAACCTCCTGCAATAAATCATTAAACAGAAGCTTTGCTATACTTTCTCTTTTATTTCGAAGGCCCACATAAATTGCCATGTGAAACATCTCAGTCACATTTTCATTTGAGCAAACAGCTTTACCCAGAAGAGCTTGGACAGGCAGCAACCAGACTATACACTGTCCAGAGTCAGTCACCTTTAGAATCAATGTCTATGTAGCATTACTCCAAGAAGAGTTTAAGTACATTCTTCCCTCTCATAGTAATGACAAGTAGCATGGTACTTAAAAGAACTGAAATAGATTCATGCAGACTAGGATGCAGTTTTCTTTCTTTGCTCCAAGGACATGGCTGGGTCATGTTTAACTTGCTCTCCACTGGAGAAGAGAAGGCTCTGGAGAGATCTTGTGCCCTTCTCTCTGCAGAGCTGCTTTCCAGTCTTAATTGAAGTGCTAGTTCACTCCTGAAACATCTCTACAGTAGTGTTTTCTCCGTAGTGATTCATCATCAAGGCCTGGGATGAAACACATCAAGCAACTTCAGAAACTTGCTGGTTTCCCATTGCTAAGTGCATGGTGAAACTTTTCCTCCTGCACTGCCCTGCTTTTTTCACTTGATCATGGAAGCCTAGAGTGGTTTGGGTTGGAAAGGACTTCCAAAGGTCATCTAATCCAACCTCCTTGAAGTTAGCAGGGACAGCCTCCACTAGATCAGGTTGCTCAGAGCCTTGTCAAGCCTGACCTTTAATAGCCCCCTGGATGGGACCAGGAAGGCCACCTCTCCCAGCCTTTCTGGTGAGGGAAGCAGGCGGCAACTTTGTGTAAAACGCCAAACAGCCTTTCTTGTTTTCCTTGGTTGCCGGGGTAGGAACTGACATTGTCCCTGACGGAGCACGAGGACTCTCCGTGACATGGTGGGGACAATGGGAAGCGATGTTTTCTTGACCCGCTGCAGGAAATCCTGTGCGTCTTGCCGGGGAACGCAGCATTTTCCTGCCTCCACGGAGGGTCCATGGGGCTCTGTCAGATGCAAAGTCAGGTGATTCTGAAAACATATCACCTTCCACTTTGCTCAATGTGTTCATTTTCACTTCTTGCTTTACATTCTTTGATGACAGTAACTAAGCCTGGATTACAGCAGGCAGCATGGTTAGTTAGGTGCTTCAATTTATGTAAGCACTTAAATTTATGCAGAATCAGGGCCTCGTATTTTAGAACGGGACTTAAAGAGGATCAGAATTGCTGCCAGTTCTTTGAAACTCATGGAAAGCCAGAGACTTAGTTTGCTCACACAGGCACCACTCCTCTGGGCTTTGGTGAGAAAGTGTCTGAGAGGCTCTCAAAGTATGTGTGCAGACCCAGTCTTGTGCTAAAAACCAAGTTCTGATTAACAGGGCAGGAATTTTGCATTGCAGCTAAAGCAATAAAATGTCTTGAAAGGTTTCTATGACAATTTGTCTTTATCTTCATTTTATCCAGATCCTCTCCTTTTCTAGCTGTACTTCCTGTTGCCCCAATGGTACTCTTCTTTATCAGAGCATACATTAATTTGGTTTTTCACTTAAGCTTAAGTGTTTTTTAAAACCTAACTTTAAAAATAGATTTATGTCTGTAGCATTTTCATGCAGGTATTTTCAATTTAATCAGTTTGTGAAAATGCTTAGATGTTTTGAATATAGTCACAAAAAAAGAAGACACTCTTTACTATGAGTGTAGTGAGACACTGTATCAGGTTGCTCAGAAGAGTTGTGGATGCCCCATCACTGGAAGTATTCAAGGCCAGGTTGGGTGGGCCTTTGAGTAACTTGGTCTAGTAAAAGGTGTCTCTGGCCATGTCAGTGGGGTTGGAGCTAGATGATCTTTAAGGCCCCTTCTAACCTAAAGCATTTAATTATGTTAATTTTTTTTTTTTTGGTAAGCAGGTTGTCAAGGCCTGTCTCCAGATTATTTTTTTAGTATCTCCAGTGTCCCTCTCTGAAGATTTGTGCTTCCTTAGAGCTAGCTCTGGGCTGGCTAGGCTTTTAAATACTGAAATTGGAATATGTGAACTTGCATCTGGTTCCTAAGGGCACTCAAGTCTGCTTGATCTCTTCATGTGTGGATCTGATGAACTTGTGCAGCTTCCTAATTAGGGTGATTGCTTTCCTGCCCCTAATTTCTGTGATTCTGTGAAGTAATGCTGAGGCCTGAAAAGATTTGTGTAGAACTGTAGTCTATTTTCACATGTAATTCACTGGAAATAAAAGATAGTTGACTGGGTAGTAGCACAAGAAGGATAAGAAATTGCATTACACCCTGAAGATGGTATTTGATGTAACGTTGGTTTTGTTTGTTTTAGTTAAAATGAATGTGCTGCCTCAAGCAATACTGCAAAGCCAACACTGAAGGAAAAACAAACAAACACAATGAAAAACAAACACACTTTTTAAAAAGCACCACACAACTAGATGCATACTGCAGATCATTCCCTCCTTTCAGAGAGAATTTACTCATCAGTAAAAGATAATTTCCCTTTCTTTCCCTTTCACGCTCTCAGTACTCTTTGGATGACAAAAACATGGTAGAAAAACACCAGGAAATGAACGATCTGGACAAGGAGGTTCTGACAAATCCAAACCAAAGCCCCATACCAGATACTATGAAGAAAATATACTATAACCCAGCCAAAACCAGCATAAATGTATCAGGGGAAATCCTTCTTTTAAACATCAACATCTACCACTAAAGCACAGAACCATGTTGCTGAACTTTGTTCTTGTATTGGGGATTTATTGTCAGGGTTAATGTGTGTTCCAATGAGATAGTATGTCACAAATAGTCAATTGTGGTTTGGTTTGCACATAAATTGTCTATTAAAGAGCTCCTGAGTCAGCAGACCCCAGCTCTGCAGACAGCAAGTGCTGGTGCTTCAGTTTTTTCCACACAGACACCCAAATTATTCTGGAATTCCCTAAGAGAAAAGCAGCAGAGAGAGCACCAGGGCAGGGGGAGGGTGATGCTGGTTATTGCTTAAGTATGCCCTAGATTTTCTTTTAATGAGTGCAAAATGGGAGTTGCTTTCTGATGGATGTCACCTGTTGATGTCAACACAGCACACTGTGGACTCCTCAGCACTGCATTTACATGAGGTATTTGCATTCAGAAATGGAGCTTTTAACCTACTTCACTGAGGTTAACACATACTAGTGACATGGACACATCATAGTTCATCTTGAGTCCTGATCACAAAATGCATCTGAACAGAAGAAGGGTTAGTTGGTGTTTTTTTTTTAAAAAGGCAAAACAATCCTACACACAATGCAGAATAGCATTTCAGGTCAGTGACAAGAACCAATCCAGTCTGGGCAACAGCTTTCACAGAAAGGTATTTATCAAAAATGAGATTATAATTCATACCCTTACACTCAGCTAGTCTTCAGCAAATACTGCAAGTTGTGCTAGCAAAGTGCTCTTTCCATTCTTTAATTTTTCAAATTATTTTTTTATTATTATTTGAAAGCAATTTGCAGCATTTAGACTCATTTTGGATATTAACTGAAATAAAATATTTTTTCTTACAAAGAATTTAAGACCAATGGCATATTCCTTCCAATGTATCAATAAGTTAAAATCAGAAAAGTCAGTATTTTTTTTCATGGAAATATATGGAAGACCTATTTAAAAATTTTACATCAATTATGGGGTTTGTTTAACAGATCCAGAGTGTTCAGCACTTTTTAAGATCGAACTATAAATTATGCCTATGTCAACCTTTAAAAAGAGTGGAGATTCTTATTAGCTTTTATACTCTCATTTAAATAATGACATTTTAATGGTAAAGGTGTTTATATTGACACCAGTTCCAAACATTTTATGCAAGCTTTAACCGACTCATAGGAATGATCTGAAGTAGAACACCTCAGGTGGAAAATCTTTGAATTTTGAATTTCTACATTTATTTGTTTCTTGTTTACTGGTTTAAAAGTACAGCCTGTTTTTGAAGTATTCGGTGTCAAAGGGACAGACAGCTCTCCTTAACCTGCCTGTGGGCACTTGATCTGCTGTGAGGGCTCCTCAGGTGCAGTTAGCTGTAAAAAGAAGGATCTCAAGTGTAATTTAAGAAATGCTTCAGTGAAAAACTCTTTGTTCCTACCTGCCCTAAGCCTCCTTCTCACACTTTCTTCCCAGCTCTCCAACACTGCATTGTGAGACAGTTATATGAACGTGGAGTAGCACACCCCTAAGCCTGTTCCCAGAATGGCTTTGTTACATGACTAGACAAAAGATGACTGCCCAGATAGCAAGGAAACCAAAGTGATTAGTTTTCAGCTAGCATCTCACAAACATTACCACAACTACATTTAGAAAGGGAAATGGTGAGCTGCAGGTTTTCTTACCAACTAGATGATACACACGTGTAGGGAAGATAAAGAGGAGCCCTTAGTGGTATGAGTGAGTGAGTGAAAGAACTGGTTTGTTTTTTTTTAAGTTGCTGTTGTCTTGAATTATGTTAGGGATTTCCAGACTTGAGAAGATTCACCCTTTGCCACTTTCAGCATAAACCAAGGAGTAAGCCAGAGGCCTGTCTTCCATGTTCTTCCTGATAATGCTACTAATTTGGACATAGGATGTGTACTATATTTTCAATCAACTTAACCTTCCAGGTGTACATCAAGAAAGATGAAATGTTTCACTCATAACTCAACACTGAAACCCATGAAATGTAAGGTCTGTGATGAATACTAATTTTTCATAACAAAGCAGTAGGGAACAAGAAGGATTTACCACACTGAACTCCTCTTGCTTTGCCCAAATAGAATACTGAATAACATGTTCCACTGAAATACTCTAGACAAGAACAGCACAGGCTGGTGACATCATTTTTGTTGTGAAGGCATCATTTTGTAGTCATTTTAATTAACAATACCAGAAGGGGTTAGTTAAAGCTCATCCTTCTAATTGAGTTCCACATAGTCTAGGATGACTAGACTAAGGATGCAAGGATATAAGGATGGCAAGTCAAGACACCTGTAGATCTAAAGAATAAACTAGGAGAAGTAATGCTGGCTTAATTTGCAGCACCAGGTTAATGAGCCAGTGATTTTGCCGTTGCTTTGAAATGCATTTCTCACCAAAGAGTTTGCTTTTTCACTCTGAAATTAGTTCAAAAGATGCAAAATGTTAGTAGCAAATAAGAAAAAAAAATTTTCTTTAAAACTTTATGATTTCTATGACAATCAAAATATGTTTTGGGCCAAACTGCTTGTAAACAACACTCTACTGTCAGGTTGCTATAAGAAAAGCATTCAAATTCACTTCTCATCTTCTAACTTAACTTCTATTTTCTAGAAATCAATACTCTGCTATAGCTCAATACTCAGCCCCTCAATTTTATTATGGTAATGAAGAACACGAGAAAAACATTCTTGTGAATTAGTCACCTTTGAAAATTTCACCTATGAAAAGAGAAAATTCTCATGTTCTTCAAGACAGCAGAGCTTTAAAATATCCATGTCATATTCAAGGCTGAACTTAACTGCATGGGCTTCACATTTTGCCAAGCACTTATCCATAAAATCATACCAAAAATAATTACTAACACACTCAAATATTCCCAGGAACTTCTGGGGATTGTACCTTTGAAAGAAAGGAGCAGGAGTTAATTACAAAGGAACTCTTAGAGATTTTCTAGTGGTGAGTCTTTCCAAAATGTGTCTTAGAGGCAGATGATTTCATCATATGTTTTTTTGCAGGACCTGGAAAGAAAGCTTGATGTATTCAATATAATCTTAGCAAGACAACAAGCACAAGTGGAGGTAAGAATTAGGTTTTATTCAGTAATACTGTAAGGTCAAAGCAGACACGTGTCAGTCTGAATCTAGATCTTCCCATGTTCACCAGTTATGCTTTGAGTTGCTAGAGGGCGTCCTTGAAGCCCCCTGACAGCACTACCAGCGGGATTGCTTTTGCATAAAAAGTTCCAAGTGAAACAAACTAAAGCTGCTGAATCAATCGTGTTTCATCACTGAGTCAGTACAGATTCTCTTGTGATTCTAGCTGGTCACGAAAAAAAGGATCAAAGCATAAGACATAGAATAGAAGTAATTTCCTGGTTTATGTTCACATGTCAGACTGACATCAAGCACAAGAAGAATTCTGAAGCATTACTGACACGTGTCCCCGAATGAAATGCATGCATGCCATCCATCATTCACTGCTAGAGGCAATGCCACCTTCAGCATGGACATTCTCCAGACCTTCCAGTCAGCATTTACAGTAACACTGCTCTATGTTTATACAATGCTGACATCTAGTCAACACCCCTGCAGTGAACAGGGGCAGCTTCAACTAGAGCAGGTTGCTCAGAGCTTTGGCCAACCTCACTTGGAATGTTGCCAGGGATGGGTAATTGACCACCTCTCTGGGCAACCTCTGCCCATGTTTCACCACCATTAGTGTAAAAATATTATTTTTTTCCTAGAAATCTAGTCTAAATCTACTCTCTTTTAGTTTAAAACCATAACCCCTATTCCGTCACAACTAGAAACCCGGTAAAACAATGAGCCACAAACATGAGAGTGGTATTTAATAATGAAGTATGTGAGATGCAAAAAATTCCTAGTAAGATGGGTAGGAAAAAGGAGCAAAACAATGAGACAAAGAGAAAACAATACAGCTAGGAAGAGGAGAGTAAAATAAATTAAAAGCTCTTATTTTTCATGCTGCAACTTAAGACAGGCTTTGTCAGAGTCCAAGTGCTGTTAATAACTTTCTCAGGAGAATATTTCCATGGAACAGAGTCACATTGCACAGTAATAACTGTCAAATACATTAATTCTTTTCAAGATAGGTGGTGTTTCTTAGTCAAAGGTTAGAGCAGTGCAGCTATTTGCAAAGTTAATGAGTTGTGCTCTGATTTTCTTCACTCCTGAAAAGTGCTAGAAATACCTGCCTTATTGGGGCTGGAAATTGAATTGCTTTATCAGAGTTAAACCTAAAAAACTGCAAACCAAGCAACGTCCCCCGGCTCTCAGGAAGCCACACAAAACCACACCAGAAACCTGCCAGCTCTGCTCAAGTGTGTTTACACTGTGACAGCCTCTGTAGGGATGGAGAATGATGCTCCTGATGGAGAATGATGTTCCTGATGGAGAGGGTCCAGAGGAGGCCACAAAGGTGATCAGAGGGCTGGAGCATCTCCCCTGTGATGACATACTGAGAGAGTTGGAACTTGGAAATACAAAGGTCATTTTTTTAGTGGCAAACAAGGATGCAGATGTGAAATAATGACAAAGTGAGGATGGAAAGCAGATGGGAGATATTAAAATGAAAGTTTGTCGCTGTTTTAGTGCCTTATCCAGCTTATAAGGTAACTGTCTATTTTTTGTGTGTGTTAATGATTTGCCTTGCCTACCTACACTTTGAGGGGATGATTTAATCTCAGGTTTAAGGAGTGCTAGCTTATTATAGATGTACTTCTCTTTCTTGTGCACAGGAGCATTACAGAGCTTCCTTATACTACATAAAATATATTTTTAAAAAAATAAACAAGGTAGGAATTAAATGTATGTGAAAGCTCATGAGCGGGAAATCCTATGAGATTTCCAAATCACTTTTAGACCTTAGGAGTTTTTTGATGTCCCAGTGTTTTCTTAATTCCAGAATATTCCTTTTTCTATTTGTCTAGCAGCAGTTACCTTCCCAAGAGCAGGGTAAGGTTTGAACAAATTTTTCTCTTTATCCCCAAGCTTCTTCCTATTTCTCTTTCATCCCATTGGACAATATCACCCACCAACATCTCTGTGTAGAGAGCTGCAGAGAGCTACGGGTGCTTGTTCTTCTATTCCCTGTGCTGCTCCAGTGTTTGCAAATCCTGCTGCTGCTTCCTTCTGAGCCCCCTGGAAATTCCCTCTCTTTCAAGACCTGTCACTGGCAATAGGAGGGACATGAAAGAAGGAATTTCAAGGTATGATGAGAGAAAAATGCATCCTGAACTAGAAGCCATTATTGCAGGTAAAAGGCAAAAAAGTATCAATAAAAAATCTGGGGGCTGGGAGGTGAATGAATCTGATTACATTTTTGTCTGGTATTTGGTAAGAAGCCAGATCATAAAAGGGATGACCCAGGTAATTATAGGCCTGCCAATCCATCTATATTCAGCTGTATTTATCATAAAAAAAAATCAAAACCAAAATCTGCCAAAATTTTAGTTGATGCTACTAAAGTTACCAATGATATATAGCAGTATACTGAGAAATGTGATGGCCAGTAGATAAAATGCAGTGCCACCAGGCTTGGAATACTGGTGCTGATAATCCCAGAGCAGAATGGAGACTGAAAGACAGAGGCATATGAGGAAAACATGAGGCAGTAGTTGGAGACAGTGGGTGAGTTGAAACGTGGGAAAAGCAGCTGAGATGCTCCACAGCACTACAGCAGAGGAGCTACTGAGCTGCAGGGACCAGGAGAGTCCAAACCCTGAGTAAACTGTGAGTTCTCCAACCCTCCCACACGGGTCCAAACAGCAAAACCAACTTCCTTGGCCTTCTGCAGCATCTCTCAACCAAGACCTTGCCCAAGACTCCACGTGGTCTGGTGGCCAATGCCTCATTAAAGAAGCACATGGATTTCTGCCTTTAGACACTTTAATGCATAAAAATCGTGTTTGAAAGGTCCGTTTACATTCTTACATAACAGATTCTCGTGCTTACAGGCAACTTATTTTTTAATGCAAATTCTTAATGATTTATAACTTCCTAGACCTAATGTACTCCACAGCTGTATAGATATGAAAACTGGCAAGGTACACAAAGGAAAAGAACCAAAACAAAAAATCCAGCTGACTGTGTGGTCACTGATCCATCCTACTCCCCATCTTTCCACACCAGGAAAGGAGGGTCTGACCAGCTGGGGGGTGAGCCAGAAGCAGTTACTGACTCAGACAGCAAATAACCCAGCAGTGGTTGCTTGCCTCACATTCCCTGCAGGTGAGCTAGCTCATACGGCTCCTCTAGCTTCCTCTGAAGCCATCAGTGCTGGCCCCTGAATGCAGCAGCTTGCACACCCACAGAAAGTATTACTTTTATTATGTGTCTACATGTGAGTAAGGTATGTACTTTGATGAATATGTAAATGTACAATTCAGAAAAAGTATTAATAATGGCTTAGAATATAACTGCATATGTGATGGCACATATGAAAGTAAGTGAGAAGACCAGGATGAATAAACATAGTTCCAAACATCATCAACATTTTGAATTCTGAAATCTTCTCTCCCTTGACATGCAATGGTGATAGAAAGTTCTAGTTAATTAATGTGCCCCTAAGGCTAAGCATGGTGATGGTGACTGACTGACTTCCAGAGCTGTGGGCATCACTCTCACACAGCTCAAATTCACTCCATTAATTGAGAATGAAAGTCATTACAAGTCTGAAGATCCTTTGGTCATAGATGGAGTTTGGAGAAGTTTGATAAGTGAATAATGTTCTACTGTTTGCCTTTTGCTTTGAAGAAATGATATAAAAATCATGGCCAGGCTGTCTGCACTCGTCCCAAAGGCTAAATCTGCATCTCAGCAGATCCCAAAGACCAAATCTCCAAGAGCAGAGACCAGAGCAGTATCAGAGACCAGAGCAGTGCCACCACCCTCCAGACCCCAAGGGCTCATACTCTGATGGAGTCTGGGTTGGGACACTGCACATGCTGCTTGGATTTGCCACCTGTCAGCACAGGCTCTGCCCTTGGCACAAAGCAGTTGCATATAATTAAATATAAATGGGAAGCTCACAAGAGTGAAACTTGGAGCATGTTATGAATATGATTTCAAGCTGGCTTGGACCTTCCAGCTTTTGCAGTCAGTACTACCAGTGTTCTTGATTTTTATGGTAGCAGGGCCCAAGATTTTTTGTGTGTTGAATCTTAATCAGGATGTCATGACTGAATTTTCTAATGATTTTTGCCTGAAATAAGCCTAGAAATGCAGGTGGAATGCCCAGTTTAGGGAAAACATCCCAATGTTTTCCAACTTAATGTATTAAAAAAATAATAAATCACAAAGCATGACAACTGACAGCTATTTCTGTGGTATCATTGGAAAAATAAAATAGCTTTTCACAAAAATTCTATGAATTTCAGATGAAAAATTAAATCTTAAATCACTTCCCCTCTCCACTTTGTCACCTGTTCAGTCCATTTTGCTGCTTTAAAAGAATATTATCATCATCACCCAAGGGTTTCTGGACTTGTCTATCTGTGTGTTGGCTATTTTGTCCAGAAGGGCATTTCAAGAGACACTGCAAAAGATTTTGCTAAAATCTGAAAACCCCACATCTACTGGCTTGTCCTGGTGAAACAGAGGGGTGACTTTGTCATAAAAGGCAATTGGTTTGGATGAAAAGGAGTTTCCCCTCCTGAACCCATGCTTAGTATGACCAGTAACTTCATTGCCAGGAAGCACAGGGGCTGGCTCCCACCCCTGCCACACGTGGAGGGGTTGTTCACCCTGCTGTGTGTTCATGGCCAGGGGCCCAAGCCTGCAGCCCCCAGCAGCTGTCCCCAGGACAGCCACAGGAGGAGGATGAGGATCTCTCTGTTCAGAGATTCCTAGATTCATGGAATGGTTTGGGCTGGAAGGGAGCTCAAAGCTCATCCAGCTCCAAGCCCCTGCCATGGGCAGGGACAAGTTAAGTTACAAGATTTAAGATAGATGAAGATGAAAATACTCAAAGCTTCTTTAGGATGAAAAGTATGAGGCAGGGATGGCTTTGGCTAAGACAAACCCATCATATTTCAGAAAAAAATAAAAAGACCAAATGCTTAGATTATAAAGCATTCAGATATGCACATGTAAACAGGCTTGCACTTTGATAGCAGGATGCAAATTCTTCCTATCAATCTTTTTTTGCAAAGCTGATGAGACTTATGTTGGTGTGTACCAAAATAAAACCTTCCTACTGCTTCAAATGTTTCACTTTCCATTGTCTTTTAATAGATTAAAACAGCTTCACATCAATTGTTCTTCCCCTGTTATTTATACTTAAATAGAAATTCCTTTTTGTATGGATTATTAAGAACTAAAGCAACTTCTACTTTGGGTTTGGGAATTTGTTCCACTTCCTGTTTTGGTTTATGACAGTCCGAACCTCCTGCTGTTTATAACTCTAACCCTTTTCGGTGTTTTGTGAGAAATTTCTGGATGACTTGGCATTCAGTTTATGTTAGAAAAGAAAGTATTGCTTGATATACTATAAATTAGTAATGGGCAAAAGTAGCTACTTCCATTGATTTCAATAAGTAGGTTTCCTCTAGGAGTATCGATTTCCATGTAGGCCCTTTGCTTTTCATATGACTGAGAACCAGAGTTAAAGATAATTCACATTGTTATATTGCAAAAAAAAAAATAGTGGTTTACATGGTTTATAAAGCTTATTTGCTTTTTGGCAGGAACCATACCAAGGAAAAAAAAATCCTGGTTAGTTGTTCTAGAAGAAACCTCAAAAATGTTACCTCTATTTTGTTCAGTGTGTTGGTTGTTTTTTTATTATTTATTTTTCTGTGAATTATACTAGCTGCTTTATGGTGGTTTTTACTGTCACTAAAAAACTTCATAATCCATATGCTAAAACCTAACACAAATATTCATTATCAGGCAGTGGCAAAAGGCTGTATCACAGCAGGGCTGTAAAACATAGTAAAAAAATATCACACTTTTTAATGATATATGAATAATCAGTTAAAGGTTGTTAAATAAATACATATTTAACAAATTACTCACTCTCAGAGGCCTGCATCAGTTTATTTATTTAAACAGCCTTTTCAATACTGAAGCAAGCATATTGGAACATGTTGCATGTTTGTTTTGATATGCAAAGGTTTACCTGCATTATAAGGGTTATTTAAGTTTTAAAATATATTTAAAACTTCAAATTTATTATTTTGCAGCCATATTCTTAACTTTTACTTCATGCTTTTCAGCTGTTCACAGAGCTTTTATTTGTTCAATTTAGAGTGCATGGGATAGTTTACATTAGAAGGAAGTTATACAACTCTTAATAATACCACTCTTGTGGTCGTTGAATTACTGTCCAGGACAGAATATTCCATCTGACAAGCTGAAATGAGTGAAACTATTCAAAACTAGAGAGGAATAGTGAGAGTGTGTTGAATTGCTTGAACAAGCTCTTAACCATAAAAAAAACCAAGCTGAACAACCTGTCTGGTGTACTAATTAACTTCTTTATATTATTCTTCAGATTTGCAGACGAGACTGTCTCAGCAGAATGAAGGTACTTGAATGTCTCTAGAGAAGGAGACTCCACAAACTCCCTGGGCAGCCCATTTCAGAGCTCTGTCACCCTCACTGTGAAAAAGTTTTTCATTGTGTTGACCTTAAACCTCTTGTGCTCCAACTTGCACCCATTGCCTCTTGTCATGTCATTGGATGACAGTGAGAAGAGTCTGGCTCTATCCTTCGAACACTCACCCTTAACATATTGATAGACATTGATGAAGACACCCCGGTTTGAGTGAGGACACAGAACAATACCAAACATTCCTTAAACTCTCTGGGAGACTGCTTGTTTCTCTGTTCTGTTTATCTTTCTTATTTGCATCTATATATATATACTCTCTAGTTTCTAAACTGACAGTATCTTCTATGTAAGTTATTTGCAATACTGGAATCTAATGTTTCTACTTATCTTACTACTTTTGCTCTCTGCCAGGTTTTTCTTATGTTTGGTAATTCAAGGTATTTTTTTGTTACACTATTGTCACACATACATTTCCAAAACTAATAAGTGTCCAGGTAATCCTGGAAAACTCTTAAGGCTGCATTAAGTACACTCACCTTCAAATACCTTTTAACTCCTAAGGTTTTCATCTGTTCTATGAAGGAGTTGAACTCTTTCACATTGCCCTGGGAATGATGGCACAAAATTTCACTTCCAATTCTCCAAATCATCTATCAGTGGGGAGAAAGGGTAGTTACTAGACAATAAGTGAAGATTAGTGCCCAATGGGAATATTATTAAGGAAAAAAAAAATCAGTACAAGAAAATCCTCATGATCACAGAAACTAATGGTCACTCTGGCCTTAAGTGGAACATATGGTTCTATAATGGGTAATGGATGTGTGAGACGGGTATTAACTGCACATAATGGCTAAAAATACCTTAATTTCTCTTAAAGCAAAGCATATAATAAATTATAGTAGGAATATAGAAGGGATTAAAAACACCTGTAAGTAAGACTCTTGAAGTCATTTTCCAGCTATGACATTGATTCTAGCTGAATACCTTTTCGGGGTTATGTTGCCTCTTCTTACCTACATGTAATACCTGAATGAATAGACAAAGTTATGTAAATATAAATAAATAAATAAATAAATAGTGCTAGTATTGCAGGTTTCAATTACTGTTGTTTACAGAGACTTTTGGAAATAAAACAGGCAACCATGCTTGCAATTTAAGATCTTTATCAAAAGACAGGAAACAGAGGGAGTCACCCTTCTGTAATTACCTCAAAGAATTATTTGAAAAGATTGATTCTGTGAAACATTCTATTTTCTTTTCATGGTCAAATACTTTGCACCCCACGTTGTTTTAGCTTACAGGTAATGCCATTTTGCACAAAGCAGATATTTATGTACTCTAAAATTTCCTCTTAATCAGAACGGACAGAGTCCTCCTTGGGTGCTCTGAGGAAGGAACCTTAAGAAGACCCGAGCCAAGCCAAGCAAAAGCTGGCAAAGCAGCCCAAAAGTCGAGAAGAGCCCAGAGACCCCTTGGATCCCTCAGCTCTAAGCCCAATATAATATGATGTATATGGGATGGAATACCTCGTTGGTCAGTTTAGAGTCACCTATTCTGTCTGCTCCTCCCTGCAGGTGCAGCCTTTCCATGCATACATGGTTTCTTCATGTATATTAGCCAGGGGAGCAATTCTGCACTAGAAGACAAAGGAAACAACTTACCAAGTTGTTTTAGCTGATTGTTTATTTTGCTAAAGTCATGTTGCTTTTGATTACTACAGGACACACTGTGCAGTTGAAGGATGCGCTCTAACAACTGCATTTGCACTGAGACAGCAACATTCCTTTCAGGAGCTTCCCTTAGGAAGACAATAGCAGCCAGGGCCGGATCAAGGTCAAACCAAGAACACCTAAGTGTACCATTCCCTAACTAAGGACACATGTGATACATCAGTTTGAACTTCTCACACAGGAGCTAGGATTCTGCAGAAGAATTCTGATTACAACTTCAAACTTGATTTCTGTAATGACTTCACAAAATTAGTATATGAAGAATGTGATGACAGTTTTTTTTTTAATGATGCTACTAAGACATTGCTATGTACAAGGCCTATGTTGTCCAGGTCTGACAACAGTGCTTTTCTGTTTCTTCCTCATGTGGGATAAACATAGAACAGAGAATCAGGAGATCCTGATTCTGCTACTGAGAAACACTAAGCAATCCACACAGGGCCATATCAAAGAAGCAGCATGTGCAATAGTTAATATGGGATTATATTGTGGGTGGTCTGTGATCCAAACTGGCTGGGGTCCATCCTAAGCAGAACCACTGATTACGAGCTTTAGGATCATCAAATCCAACTGTTAACCCAGCTCTTCAAGGTGTCACTACTAAACACATCCCCTGGCTTTTAAATCCCTCCAGGGATGGGGACTCTACCACTGCCCTGAGCAGCCTGGGCCAGGTCTGGACAATACTTTGAGGGAGAAAATTTTTCTTAATATCTAATCTAAACCTCCCCTGGTGCAACTGGAGGCTTTTTATGGTTAGTAATCTAAGAGTTGACAACACAGAGCAGATGCTGCTCCTACTCTTGTACTCCACCATCTCCTAGAAAGGAGTGGCAGCCTGATGCTCCCTTCAAAAGGAATATTAACAGCTTCACACCATTATTTGTCCCAGGTGGTACAAAAGGTATATCCTACCCACTGTTTTTTAGCCTGTGATCTGAGGACCCCTGGGAGATTCTAGGTCCAGGGAAGAGGATGAAAGAAAGTAAGCTCATAAATAGTAGGTATCCTGGGGAGCTTGGTCGCTCTGATTCATCCTCCTGTGTTTACCCCGAGCTCCGCCGAGACCCTGAGATAGCGGAGCGTGTCAGACGGGCCTGGCGCCTCCGAGCAGGGGCCGGTTCCATCCTTCTCCTCTTCGGAGGAAAAGGTGGGTCCGGGAGGACACCACAACCGGCCCGTGTGTATAAAACACGAGCGGGGGGGAAGCGTTCCAGCCCCAGGAATCCCGAGGCCTAAATGAGATTATTTATGTAAGCATATTCAGGTTGATAAACTTTTCTTTCTAAAACTTTATCACTTTATATTTAGAGTCCAGACTACTGTAACTTATATTGCTTTATTGTGTTTTCCTGACTTCTCCTGACTGGCATTTTTTAAGCTGTCTGTTCTTGAGACTTACCATCACTCTGAGTTACCCTCCCAGTGTGGTGGTGCGACTCCAATATTGTTTGGTATGTATCATAAATGTTTAAACTTTACTGATAAAAGAGGCTTTGTCAAAAGTTTTACTGTTAAAGGAAGTAAAGTACTGCTGTAATTGAACTCTTTCCAATGAAAGGACTTGAACTGATGTTGAGAGATACTGAACTGGCCTACATGGAAGGGTTCATTTAAAAATCCCACCTCATTTATATCCTAATTACTGCTAGATTAGGATCACATCTAATGTCATAGTAATTATAGATTAACTGTAATAAACAAACCATGGCACTAAAAGAACAGTTCTCTCAGCTACTCAATCAGGTCTAGCCTTGTGAAGTGATAAATTGGTAGGAAATCCCCTGTGAACACAAACTGGGTTTTTGCATTTTAAAAATGTACAAATAATTCTGAGTATTGCCCCTTAAAATACCTCTCCTGTGTCCTGGGAAAACTGCCAAGTGCAAAAAAGAAGCTGTACAAAAATAAAGGACCTGTTCTTGGAAAGATGCATGTCCAAGTTGGGCTTTGCCAGTTCAGTAGGAAGAAATAACCCAGAAAATATTGAAAACTAGATTTGTGTCATTTTTCTGTTATATGTTGAGCTTCTCGTAGAAGAAAAATAGTTATTCTGGGTCAGCATTGATAAAGAGAGACAAACAACTTTCTCTTTGCAAGATGTGGCTCAGATATATTCCCCATGGTTACTACCAGTGCCTGGCAATTGCTTTGTGTAAGCATATATTGGATCCTTCTTCCTTATTTATTGGGAAAAGATGTGCTCATTAACAATGAAGATTTCTTTTGCCCCAAGCATCTTTCTAGCTTTCTAACAATCTTAACAAGAGGAAATATATTCATGTATGAGGGGAGGCTTAGTTTCAAGTATTCTAATGGTGAGCTAATTAACTTCATCCTGAATCATATGTGATGGATTGCTCCATCTCTTCAGTTGCTGCAGAGATATGTGCTTTGTCTGAAGAGGATTCTGTGACACTGGTGTGATCTTTTCCATGTGATTTGCAGGCAAACAGTAGTGAGTTACTGCTTCTACACTATGAAGTAGCACTTGTGGTTTGTTGGAGTTTTTTATTTGGAATTGAACCCTGAAAAATCAATGGCACTTGGCACTGCAGTTGTTGCTATTCTGGAATATTCTTACAGAGATGATGGTCTCCCCATAGCTCCTAAAAAATATTTCTGTGTAAAAAATACTTATTTTTTGTGTAAAAAGAAAACTATTTCTGAAATGTGCTGCAATTGAAACATTTGAAACAATTATACCCTGAAACTTGATAATGTTTGCAAAAATATATATCTTCAGTGATTGTGCTGAATCATGCAGGTGTGCTTAACAGTTTGCTTAAAAGTTGTCACTCATGAAGTATTTGGTTTTTTGTTTTCTTCAAAACACACACAAAAAGAGTCTTTGGGAGCACAAGCTGAAATGCTGCTGCTTTCTGTTAGAACAGAAGCCCAAGGACACTGCAGTGGCCAGCAGCTCTTGCACTGTCTAGTGTACACACACCATTAAAAAGTGGTTCTTTTCCTGTGGCTGGCTTGTCTCTTTACTTGGAGCCAGAAAATGAGCATTTCCCTGATGCTACTATATCTCTATCCCCTTGAAAGGGACACACAGTAAACATCTACTCTGGAAAATAAATGCAGTCTTTCAGACCATTCTTTTGCAAGGGAGTGCAAATTAATTTTAGAGTGAATTCTACTTGTCTGCTTTAAAAATACAAAGTCAAGAATATGACTAATGCTTTCTTTTCCCCGATGAATATACATAAGCACTTTCCAAACCTTCTGATTCATCTGCCTTTTGGGATGTCCTAAGAGAAGTAATAATGAAATATTATTATTATCTTCATGAGATTTTCAAAGGGGGTGAAAAAAAAAAAAGACACTTGGGTTCAATAAAAACTTTGTTTTTGAATGCCTGGCATTTATCAGTTTGACTCCTCAACTGTTATTCACACATAATAAAAGTAGGTAAGACAACTTTTCCTGATGTCATAATGAAACTTGGAGTTTTCCTTTTGCCTAAGTGAAACCCAATTGGGGTGAGGAAGGACAGAACTCTGGGTTTTATCAGCAATTAATCCTGTCCCGGCCCGCCTCCGACCCCGCCCCCCCCCCGGCCACCCCTCGCCCCCCCCCCCCCACCCCCCTCCCCCGAGGCCACCCCGCCACCTAAACCACAGGGTCACCCAACCCTGGGAACGGCAAACCCTGGGGACACCAAACTCAAGGGGCATCAAAACCTGGGAACATCGACCCCGGAGGCATCAAACCCTGGGGATGTCAAAGCCTGGGGACATCAAACCCTGGGGACATCAAAAAATACTTAAAAGTAATTTAATGTGGTAGTTACTTATCAGTTACATTAAGTGAAAACTAAGCTTAGAACAATCCTCATCAGTCTGGCTGGTGTGCTGCAAACTGTTATGGCCCACAACCTAGTAATACTCCTCTTCTACCCTCTTTTTCATCTAGGTATAGCAATCTGCCTCAATTTTAATCTGTAAACAGCCCTATCACTTTAACTACCATCATGTGCAGACTTTCCAGCTTGCAGGTGAGATAGACCTGAAGTCCCTTCTTCCTGCTGTGGCCAGCAGGGAACAAATGTGGGCAAAGAGGAAAGAGGGGATAAGTATTGGGGTTTCTTCCCTGCAACGCTTTAGAAATAGACAGATTCATGTTGAGGCTGAGGTGGAGAAGAGCAGATTTCCCAACACAGTCGCGCAGACCCAGCAGATGGAGGTGTCGGTGCCTGCTGAGGTGTGGGGCAGTCATGCGCCATGAAGTCTCCTTCCCTCACTATCGCACGATCTGAAATTCCGGCAACATCACGACGCACCAGAGAATGTCCTGCACGCCGGCTGCGGTCAGCGGCGAGCCGCCCAGGGCTACGAGCTTCGCCAGTTCGTCGTTTGTCGGCGGACGCGAGATCGCCGATTCGAAAATGTAGCGACTCAAATCGGCGGCAGACCAGTCCGGATGGTCCGCCATCATTTTGTCGGCCGCAAAGATGCCTCTGACCTTAAAAATATAGAACTTGTGATCCTTCTTTTCCCTTATCTTCTCTTGCAATCTTTGTACTAAATGTATGATGTGTTCCTTGCAGGAAGCTGTGATGAGAGTTTCTCCTTTTCGGATTTCTTCTACTAAGGCTACAGCATCTGTGCTAATTATGAGAAAACAAACTACAAACATTCAAACCCACCAGATTTCATCCTCTGGCAATACACTTACATAAATGCCCGTAGTACTCCTGAAGGATTTCTAATTTCTATTCCAAATTACTTCCTTTGAAGGGATTCATATATCAGCTACAGATTCCCCATCAGCCACTCCACAGTCCCCAGATTGTTAATTACCATGTCACACTTTGTAAAGCCTGGTTTTTCCCCACCAGCAGGTAGATGCATCATGGAGAAGAGTAGAGGATGCTCTCAAAGACAGGCTCAATCCTCCACATAGGACTGAGGAGTGAAAATAAAAAGCAGATCATACTCTTGTCAAAATCTGAGGGGAAAATTAACATTCTCACAAAGTCCTACATACTAATGATACTTGGGCAGTTTGGGATTTTTTTGAGAGGTATGCATCTTCCTTTCCTCATCTAGTCTTTTATTATCACTATTATTTATTATGAATGTGGTATGAGCAGACTTTTTGCCTACCTTGGTTCATTTTAACAATGACTTTGCAAGGACCTAAAATAGAGATTAGAAAAAGTATTTTGGAATTCTTTTTGACTATGGAGCTTCTCCATGGGAAACAGAACAAAATAATCCAATATACTGACTATTTTTCTTATATAAAGCTTTGGTAGAATTTCAGTCGCAGTAGTTTAATTACAAAATCTACGGTATCTTCAGCTTTCTTACCTTTGAATATAGCAATAGCTGAACCTCAGGAAAAGTTGCATAAGAAAAAAAACACCAACAATGGGACAGGATCACCAATATGCTTTGCTTGAGGGGTGGCTTTTGAGTAAATGACATTTCATTAATGCTATTGATTGGGGCCAGTCTAATTCATCTGTGTCATACAAGGGTTTAATTAATTGGTGTTTGTGAGCCCTGTTTCCAATGAATCTTGAGGGAAAATCCAAGCACGCTTGTGGTGCTGCACCAGAGGGTAACGTGGGGTGTTCAGCACCTGCAACACACAGAAAAAAAGATAACTGAGATGATAAAAGCTTAGCCAAACTTTCTGCAGATAGAATTGGTAAACTACCTACTTTTAAGAGTCAACAACAAAAGAAAATATAATTCACTGAAGTGATAAAACTAGGAAGATGGATATAAATGTTCAATAACAAGTGGACTGGCATGACCCTGGCAACATCAAGCTCCCCACAGTAGCTCTTTCTCTATCATCTTGGATATCACTTATTTTAAGTTTACATACACCTGTGGTTTGCATGCTGTCCAGTTTAGTCAGTATCAGACAAGGTTTGCTTACCTTAGCTTCAGTACTGAGAAAACATAGGTAGTAAGATAGAGTTGAATAGTGTGATGAAGCTTTTATCACTATGCTGGTGGCTGGCTCTCAGAATCTGTTAAATCTGTTGTTCTTGAGAAACCATTTCTATAGCAACATTTGTTTTTCTTTTGAGTAACAACAGGGACCTTTTATGTTCATAAGTGTTTTCTGAGGAGAGCACTTCACACTGTAAAAACAACACAGTAATCAAGGCTCTTCTCTGGCAAACTAAACTAAATTCCTCAGCATCTTATTACAGAAGATTTTATGCAGTCCATGGAAGGTTTGGGCTCTTTCCAGCACTCCACTAGCTTGTGTCAATATTCCAGAGGAACTATATATAACATTTCAGGTGTGGCCTCATACCAACTATGGGTACAGAATGGCTTCAGTGCAAAGAGTGACTAAAAGTAGGCCATGCCTCCTCAACACAGAAAGAAAACTTCGAAGTGGCTGTGGAAGAGGTTTGCAGAATTGTGATTTGGATAGCAAATGCTTGTTTTAAGGGTCCCTTCCCATGCCAGAACAACTGATGCTACTCAAAACAAAGAAAAATAGGTAATGCATAACACAGTGGGTAGTATATCTGTAGAACTTTACTGAAATCTTAAACACTTATTTTTCTCATTAAAAATATGTATAAACTGGAATATATTAACAGTGGAGCTTTGCTCTAACTCTACAGATTACCTGAAACCACCTAAAAGATGTCACCTAGAACCCACTCTTAACATTCCCAAAGACATGTAAGTGGTCAAGCCTATTATTTTGCTTTTGATGGCATTAGTAGTCATGCAGCTTCTGAGATACTTTATCAGAAAAGCAACAGACCATAGGGCACTTTTTAGTAAGTCTTAAAATGGTGGAAGATAACTGAAGACCTATCCTCTTTGAATGCAGGATAATAGAAATTGCTTGCATTTATTTAAAGCAATAATGAACTCTTTGATCTCTTTAATCACATAATCCAGAGAAAATTATTCTTGATTCTTCTTCTTCTTAAACTTAAAGAAGAAGTTCCAAATGATTAATAGTCAACTGTAAAAGACTTGTCATAACCCAATAATTTTCAGGGCTGAAAAATTAAGCTCAAAATACTTGATCAGGAGCAGAAGGAGGTATGTAATGATTTTTGTTGTTTTTCAAAGTTTTCATCTACAGAAATAGATGTCTTTCTGAGCACGAGTGAATGAATGTTGTTGACCTTTCTTCTTCTAATTAAATGCTTCCCACTTCATTTCTGCTCTGCCAGTTCAGATGAAAGTTTGGAAATCAACAAAGAGAAGCAACCATCCAGAGCTTATCAGCTGCTTCTCTGAGTTGAGCTCAGACATTTAATGTAACTCTTCCTTTTAAGAGGAAGGTATTGAAGGTTGGACTTGATCCTAGAGGTCCTTTCCAACCATAATGATTCTATGATTCCAAGATCTAGATGAAGTTCACTGTATGCCATTACTCCTAATACTGCTTTCAAATTCACTGAAATATTCTCAACAGTTTGAATTCAAGCATTAAGGGTCTGTCGTAGTGACATCACGAGTGTCACACTGCTCAGACAGGGCCAGCCCTGCTGCTTGGATGGGCAAGTAATAAGGTGATTAAATTAAATTAACAGCTCTGCATGTGGCTCTAAATAGATTAGTTTGTTTTTAAATTATGATAATATATCTAAATGTACCTAAATTCATCTAAACACCAGGTCTATCTTTCTGTGCAGCCTCCTATTTTAAACACTGCTAGATGCTCATCACTGAAATACAGAGAGACTCAGAGCATCTATCAGAGCTAAAATGTCAAGAACACATACCAAAGAATGACACCATCTTTCAGCCTTTTAAAGAATTCAGACTTTCAGCCACTCTTGTTTAGATTTTTATCCCACCATCCCCCCTACTCCTACATCAACATTCCTTTCTGTCAGAATTTTCATAATTAACAGTAGGCTATACACATACACAAGTTAGTTTCTATGAACTGGTAGATCATATACACATCTGGTCTGATAAGTCTGATCATTTCCTTACAGTTTTATATTGAGGTGTCACATGAAATGTTTCTGAAACACTTGTTGTACAGTATTAATAGGAAGAAAGTTAACTGAGTTTCTGCCCAGCACTGGTGCACCACGTGGAAGGTGTTTCTCTCTCCCAAATGACACTTTTAGGAGGTTGCCCAAATATTTGTCACAAAATTCAGATATTTTTAATAGCAAGCCATTGCCAGAGGAAGAACTTCTCTGTGGCTCTGCTGTCAGGCCACATACTGCAGAGGTTTTGGGGTTTCAGTGCCTTTGAGGACTGTGCCAGCAGAGGTAAGTCCTGGTGTAATGCTGCAGTTCAAGTGAAAATTGCAATTATCAAACAAAGGGTCATTTTCTTGATTGGCTCTACACATTGGTCCCTCCCACAGGGAAACTAACCCATCCCAAAGATAGAGTGAAATCACAAGCAAGGAGCTCCACAGCAGCTTGGGGGGAATGCTGTCTGACCTGGGAGGCCACAGGGCTGGTTTTATTCTCAGGTCTGAAAAGGGAACGTGGTCTAGTGTTTAAAGCAGGGGAATTTGAAACCCTAGCTCCTGCTTTCTGGTCTTTGTTCCAGGAGGAGGTTTCTCTCTGACACTGTGCTGTGCAAGCAGACAATTGCCTGTAATCTGAATTTCTTCCTCTCTGCACGTTATAGTTAATATAAAATTATTGTATGTTACACTGCTTTTTCCATTTATGTTCCATTTATGTTGCTATGTAATAGCTAAAATTCAAGGAAATAAATAGCTGTGACAGTCAAAGAGGTGCTAACATAATCAGATTAATGGCTTTTATGAGATATATCTACTGAATATGTTCTTAACAAAAGTGTTGGATGGTAATAGAAAAGTTCTTTTTTTTTTGGCATCAGAATTTTAAACTGATTTTTCTTTTTGGAGGGAAAACAATACAGCACTTGACCCAGATAACAGAATCTTCTAAATAAATCCATGGAGGTTGCTGACTAACATAATACTATCATTTTCAATTCACCCCAAGTCCTCCGATACACAAAGTTCCTGCAACATCACATCAAAGCCGAAACAAGGTCCTTAAGATTCAACCAAACTGTGCACACCTTAGTGGCATTTGGACTGCCTGGTATCTCGGAGATACTTGGATCAGATTTAGCTTCTGGATGGCACTTGGTAGGTACTTCTGTTCATTTCAGTCACCTCTTAAGTTAGGACTCAAGAATACTTGATTCTTTTCCTTTAAATATTTGGAAAAAAAGCCTGTGTTTTAATAAAAGTCAGTGGATATTCCTGATCAAAACAAGAGCATGCTTCAGAAGCAGTATTTATATGCAGTCAAAATTGTAAATACAGTTTTGAGGTACCTCCTCTGATAATTTGTGAATCAGCTAGGCACTTTCATCTGTATTTCGTAGAAAGGCAAAAGATAAATTTTTTTTATGTGTTTTCTGCAAACCGTTGACTAAGTAGAGATGCTAACAGAAAATCAGTATTATTTGCATTTTCTAGTAGATTACCCATTTGTATACCCATGGCTTCAGCCTACCCTCAGCTTCAGGCAAATCTTTCTTCATAGTTAAGTCATGGTTATAGCATGTTACACAATAACAAACAACTTACATTTAAGTACAGGTCAACAAAAAAAAGAAAATGTCAAGTCACACATTTACATTAGAAGTTGTCTTTATATTGCTAAGGGCAAAGGGAAATGTACTTTCTGTAACCTTGCACATCAAGAAACATGCAACATGACTACAGCAATAGGTATAAATAAGCATCTCAGGTGCAAAGAGAACACACTGACTGCACTACTGTCAAACAAAGGTGCCTGGAAAGAGACCGTGACTAGATTGCACTACTGTGGCAGCATCTGCCTGGGAAAGTCTTCTGCAGAAAGATCTTCTACAGACTTCTCAAATCCCTGCTGCTTTGAAACTCTCCAGCAGAAGAGAGTCGTTAGGGTAAAAACCCTTGGCTTCTAACACAGCTTCCTGAGCCACAAGGATAGTATTCTAGAGGGAAGATCCACTGCATAGATGATGTCTCTCCAACCAGTGCAAGGGTTTCTCTGTTCTACATTTAAGCTTCCTTGTCCAGCCATTCCGTAAGAGCTACCTCCTTCCATCCTCACCACACCTCACCCCCCCCCAGGCATTTTATCTCTCCTGGGCACTTTCTCCCACCACTAGGCCCAAACCACCAGTTACTTGCTCTGAACACTACAAATAACCTTTGCTCCTCACCCAAGCTCAAGCAAACGAGCCCAAGTTCATTTGTGACACGCTATTGAGAAGACAAAACATTCTTCACTCCTTAACCAAAATGTTGGGGGTTTGCTTGTTTTATATTTTTATTTATTTAGATACAATTTCTTAAGTTTTAGTTTATATGAAACAACTTTGAAGAAAAGTAAACACTTTACATTTAAGGGATTCAAATTTTTATTTTGACTCACAGAATAAAGAATTAACTAGGTTGGAAAAGACCTTTGAGATCATTGAGTCCAACCTATCATGGATTCTGTCTGTGCATTACAAACATCCCAATTTTCAATACTTAACAAAAATAACAATTCCGAGGTGTCCTGAAGAGATCGCAGGGCACATGCCCAGAAGGGTAACTGTAGTCATGTGAGAATACAGTGGAAAGAAACACCACACCAAAAGAGTACAAGGATGTTATTGAAGTAACTTGAGTTCTTGCAGATAATGTTGTAGAAGGCTTTTCCCTTAAAGATTTTTCAACCCTTGTTGGCAGTCTGTGAATGAATGGGCACTGAAACTCAGCTACCTTTGCTAGAAAGAAGAGTTCTCTTGTAAGATGTAATTTGAGGTATGGAGAATTGCTGCTTGTTCTTTCCTTGGTCTGTAGTTAAACAAAAGCCTCAGTGTCCAGATCTGTGAATTTTGCTGCTTTCCTAAGTGCTATTTTGTAAGTAGAATTTATAATGATAAATGGGATTAGGAAGGCAGAATGCTTCATGTTCTCTTCACCCTATTTGTGACTAACTGGGAAGATACACCATTAGATTTTAGCAACACAGTCTTTTCCTAAAGACTACTTCAAGAACTTTAGCAAAATGGCAAATTCAAAGAGTAGTTAGGAAATACAAAAATTAACATTTCAAATTTAATTTCCTCCACTTGTTTATACATTAATCTATAGTCTTCATTTGCAGGATCATATACTGTTATTTCTTTGGCAGCTGCAGGCTTGGCACTACCTGGAGCTGTCAGGGCTGCCACGTCTGCTGCCTGGCCCTGCCACCTCTGCCAAGAAGTATCCAGTTCCAACTCAGGAGACTAGCCAGTGACAGCAACCTCAGGCTGGAGGGCATCAGGAGGCCACCCAAGGAGGAGTAGCCGGTGGGGGACAGGATCCACATTCAGCTCTTTACCGGTGACTTCAGCGCTGGTCACAGTGACCCGAGGGACTCTTCAAATGACTGGCTTTCCTATAAGGTGTAGGTATGAATGGGCTTTTAATTCACATGTGAATAGCTCCTGTGCTTGTCTGCAAAACTACCCATTGCAAATTGCAATAGCAGAAAAGAAAGAAAATCACAGAAATCTGCAGAAAACAGAACTAGGACAACTATTCTGTTACCCTGGTATTTATAAGGGATTCCAAGGGTTGGTTTGTGTGTCCTCTGTTGAATGTGGCATTAAAAATTAAAGACACTATAAATGAACACAGAAGTTGTGGAGCTAAGTATGATCTTCACACACAACTGCAGAGAACCATTTCAAGTGCTCTGCTTATGTCAGTACTGACATACCAAAGATTGGTTATACCTCAGACAATCTAAGACAGGGTGAAAACAACCAGCCTCTTGAACATTTGAGGTCACAGTTCCACCTCCAAGGGTGAACTAATTTGATGAAAACAGACTCCCACAGCAGCTTATGTAAGGCTGGCCCTGGGCACCCCCTGCTGGGCACCCCCCTGCTGGGCACCCCCTGCCCCAGCACCAGCTCTGCCCTCAGGCCTTGGCTCCCAGGGTCGCTGCTGAGCAGCTCCCAGCTCACCCCTGGCACTGCCCTGGGCAGCAGCAGGAGGAACAGAGGCCCCAGGGCAGTGGGAAGGGGCTGGGTGAGGGGGAGCAGCACTGCTGCCCCTGCCCACATCTGCAGAGCTCTGGTTAAGGAAACACGAGTCACACTTAGATGCCCGATGCATTTTTCATTTTCCTTGGGGGTCTAATCAGAAAAATCTAGGCCTGAAATAGATGACACTTATAGTCTTTATTGCAGAGAAAAAAAAAAAAGTTAAAGGGGAAAGATGACAGCCATGAAAACTTTAAATGAGAACCTCATGCCCTTGGAGTGATTCACATCTCTGTGTGTTTTGGTCACAAGAGAAATGCCAGAAGCATTTAAGACCATATTAAGCATTTAAACAGTGGCAATCTAATGATTTCTATTTTGTTTTTAATTATTTTTATAATGATTCTTAATTATTCTGTTAACCTTCTGGACCACAGTGAACAATAGGCAGCTATTTTCAAAGAACTATTCCAGGTGATTCCACAATCTTCTTTCCCAAATGGGAATACATGATTTAGAGTTTATCACTCTGATCATGGTTCTTTCTTTTATCTGTCAGCCACCACTATTTTCCTTTTTTTATTCTTCTTCTGAGTATCTTTATCACAGATGAGTTTGGATTAACTGCACCTCTGTAGCAACTTGTTGCTTTCAAGCAATGAGTAACTACTACTGGCTCCCTAATACTTACACCTGTAGGGAAGCACCCCAAAACAGTTTCTTGTAAGTAACAGTCACTTGCTGTAAAGGCAGCAGAACAAAAATAATAATTCTTAATTTAAAAAAAATAAATTAAGATCTGTGTTGCACTTGTACTGTAGTCATGTCCCACTCCCACAGTTTCCATCCACATTAACATTCCTATATGTAAGACAAAGAAAAAATAACAAGTATGTCCTTTCGATTATCTACCTACTGCAGCTGTGCTACTAAGCCACATATGTTAGACTCCAGATGTGATGGATGCAAACAGCATAACAGCATTTGTCCATCACAACCACATGCCAGGAACCTTTACAGAGATGGAAACAATCTGGCAGGAAGCGGGGGAAAAATGACCAGAACCATTTTCGATCAAGGTAATTTTATCAAATTTTCTACCAGAGGCTAACCACAGGAGACTAGAGCGTAACAGGAAAATTAAACTGGTATCACTGTGCACACATAAAACTGGTAATGTTTGCAAAGTCACAAGACTTTAAGTAACATAGTCCTATAATCAAGGTAATTGCAGCATGCTGACATCCATCCAGGGTAGAAGTTGTGGCCTTGCTTCTCTCCAGCCTACTCCATCATGCAGCATTTTCCTCTTCCTGTCAAGGCCAGGCAGCCTCTTCCAACCCCTGAGCACTCTTGCAGCAAGGAAATTGTTCCTCATCTCCAACCTAACTCTCCCCTGGCACAATTTCAGGCCATTTCCTCTCCTATAACCTGAGACTAGGAAGAGGAGACCAATCATAACCAAAGCAGGAAATCAGCTCTCCAAGGGCAACACCTCCAGGGAAGAATTCCTTAAACAAGAAGAATAATGCTTTAGTCATCTAAAAATAAATAAATAAAAATGAAAGATTGATTCCTTTTCCTCTCTGGCTAAAACTTGCTAACTTTGTTAAACCTTGCTTTTGCTAGAATAAATCAAATTTACTGTCTTTAATTGAATCTGGGAGAAGGTGGGATCTCTGTGTGATAACCTGACAAAATGAAAAACCTTGAGATTGAAATGATATTGAGTTCTGCCCAGGTTACTGATCTCTACTGCCATTGTTGTTACTCATTTTAGCTGTATTTATCATATGTACACTATTTCTTAATTTCATTTGTTTTTTGTTCCAGTTAGATGAAAAATATATTATTACAGTTGAAACAGATTTTTTCCAGTAGTCTTCCAGTTGTCCACATTATTAAAAACATGGTTAAGGGAATTGCTTCTTAGAAAAGCCAGCTTTCTCTAAGGCTTTTCTTAGCTTGGCAATAGTTCTGTATATCAGAATAGGGACTGATGGCTAATAGTGTAGCTGGAGACTCCTGAGCCATCAGATCTCAAATGTAGAAGGTCATATGCCACCTCTACAATCAAAAGCATTCCAAAAAAAGACACCAAAGTATCATGAACTGTGATACTGATCGTGCACTACTGCACTACATGAATTATCGAGGAATGAAATCAGACAACTGTAAAGCAGTCTTTAATTGTGTTTCATGTAAGCAAGGCATTGATTTCAGATTAAGCAAGGGTAACTGAAGATGTTGCTTTAAAATTGTTTGTCTTCCACGTAAAAACTCAAACTGAGACATTTTATAAGATCAGCTCTGGCACTGGGAAGTGTTGAACTATTCATTTTTCACACACCTTCTTCATTATAACCACAGAAGCATAGGCATGTAAAAGCCACCCAGTCCATATACCTTATTTTTTTTCCCCACAAGAAGAGGAAGTTACAACATTCAGGGACTGTCCCTTGTCTATGGCCAGGGCTATCAGACCACTTTTAGCTTCACCAAACCTCCCTGTGAAGTATCTCCTATGTGCACTGCTGACTTCTCCTCACTTGGAAAAGCTGCTCCTGTGGCATCTACTCTAAATATGAAGCAGCGGAAGCTGAATCAATAGATACACCGTGTGATATATTTACCTTTTGTCACTTTACTTTGGCATAAACAAATGGATCCCAAAAGTGCCTCTTTTGCATATGTGTCCACATTATACCAATGAGTGCTAGAAAGAAATAACAGGAAATTCAGAATTGGAATACCTATTGATATGTGGAATCCATAAAAAAAAAAAGTAATCTTGAAGAAAAATAAATAATTTGCCTAATGACTTAAAATATATGGCACAACTCACACAGCAGCATCAGGTTGGAAGTTAGAGCAGCTGAATGGAGGCAGTCATTCTCTCCTCCAAACTACTCTGGCAGAGTTTTCTATCTGCTGGGGTACACGTGCTGGTATCAGCTTCTCTAGTGCTTCATCCTCTCCCAGGTACATGAATTCCACCACTGGAATTTATATTGAGGTGTTTCTTGCTATTAGTTTTGGGTTGGTTTTTTTTCAGATCTAGTTGAGCAAGCTTGATTCTGGATACATCTATATTGTGCATCAAGCTGGACAAGCTGGAACACTTACATAATATTATACTGTTCTTGGCATATATATCCATCCAGACCTTGCAAACAGAACAGAATAAATAAATCACAACACATAAGTTAATTACCCCGTTCTTCTGGCAACACTAATTAACCAGGGAACTTGTTCATTTCAATTCTTCTTCCAGAGGTAGTTTTCCTGGAATAGCTCAATTTTCCCAACAAAATTGTTACTGTTATTGATGCTTTGGAGTTTCATCATTTGAAGAAAAACTTTGTTAGAAATTAGTATTTTTTTTCTTAGTATTTCTAAGAGCCTGATCATCTGTAATGGTGATTGGCATGCCCCACATGACTTTTTGTCAGATCCACTTATTGTTGTAGAAATTATGCAGTGAATCTATCAATGTTTGCCTTAATAGTTGTGGGATGTGTGTTTTCATAAGTAATGCATTTATTGCACACTTCTAAATTTGGCAAGTAAGCCAGATGAATCATAAGGTGTTAGACTAGTCACGAAAGAACGGGTATTATAACTTTATATTTTTAATAGGTACCCCATGGGATCATTAAAAAATCCATTATATTTCCTAACATAGACATTGTATTTATATAAAGGCATTATTAATTTAAATATTACTAGATTGGTTTAAGTTACTCTAATAATAAAAAGGCTGAATTTATGTTTCAAACTTTTCTGGACTTCTCCTCAAATAATTTCCATTTGTGCTCGAAGTTTCTGTGACATAATGCCACAGTGTTTGTTTTTAAATAAATTAACCTCCACAGTTGAACTTTCTATGTTTCAGATTATAGCCAGAGATTTAAACCTTTGAGCTTCTGAAAGGGATGTTGACCTATTGCCTGACAAAATTTTCTCTGCAATGAACCCTCTATCCACAATATCATGGATTATGATTTTTTAAGTGAAGTAAATGTGGACTTCATGCTGAGGGGCTTACTTTGATTCATGCTTTTCAAACATTTGAAGGATCTGTGACAGAAAATACAACATGTGTTCAATTAATAATTGTATATTGAGTCCTCCTGATCATAATGCTTTAAGAAAGGAGCTTTACAGGAAGACAGAAACATCTGGTATTAGGGTTAATTATTTTTTTTAAAAGTAAGAATTTGTAATTACATGCTGTTACACTTTTATAAGTTCAGAATGCTCTTCTTCAAATGCCCAGCTGCCAATGAAAGCATTTGACTTGTCTTACACAAAATATTATTTTGGAAATAAATGTAAAGAGTAGGGGATTCCATTGTATCTGGATCCTTTATTAGTAAAGCTTGTTCTTTCAAGTAGTATTGGCTATGAAAAAGTAGTTTGTAAGGCATAGTATAGTTCTGTAAATTACATGCCATCTTGATATTCAGAAGTGCATTTTGCAAGTGGAACCTCGACTTCTTAGCTGCCACTACAAACCTGATTGCCAGCTTTATTAGCAAAATTGCAGAGGAAAGAATGCAGGATAAATTATGACAGTAAACTGATAAAAAAATCTCTTACATTATCGTGAAATCAGTCAACAGTGATGTACAGCTTGTGGAAAAACAAATGTTACTCTGGAATGTGTGAAGAGGAGAAAGAAACAATGCTTTATGATTTTTCTGATAAAGCCAGCATGAGTCAAATTTCAAACATTAGGTGAAAAATACTTATGCTGATCACAATCAGTCTCCAAAGTAAAAAAAGACAATGGGAAATCAATACACATCTCTACTCCTTTGTATTCTCTGAGGAGAAAAAAGAGGGCTATGTAATTGAATAAATTGCTGATTAGGAATTCTTCATTCAGCTTTCATAGCCATAACAGCCTGTCCTACTTCTTTCTGACTATGAAGCTCAGGGATCACAAGGGTTAAGTCCTCTTCTTCTGTGGGCAGTGTCTGAGGAGGAATCTGTTCTTCTGCCTTCAATCCCAATCCATGTCTTCCTGAATCCAGTACCAGAATCCGGTTCCTATCTCCTGCTGTGTCCAGCCTGGGCTCTGGGAGAGCTCCATACTGGCTTTGTATCTGTCAGTGTACAATTCAAGAGTTTCCTACTCTGTTGAATCAAAACATCACTGGGGCTCTCAGCCAGCACAGACATGATCTGTGTTTTGGGGAATGATCCTTGTCCTCTGCTCTCTCTGGACCTCTCAAGGGTGCATTATGCGGACAAGGGAACATGCCTGCATGTGATGCCATTTCCTAAAGTAGAGACCCAACATCTAGTGGGTTCTTATGCTTGTGCTGTGTCTTTGGGGTTCTGTTAAGCAGCTCCAGCGCCACCAACCCGGGCTCGCCTCTGAATTGCTGAAGCTGAACTTTCTACCCTTGCTTCCTGGTTTCGGGGACAGGGAAGTGGCCGAAGGGAGAGAGAGCTCTGGCGACGCGCACAGCTCGGCGGGACACCTGCGGGCGGCGGGACACCTGCGGGCGGCCGCCCCCGCAGCCTCGGCGAGCAGCTCCCCGGCTCACCCGCGTTCGGCCACGGGGCCCGAGGCCGTCCTTCCCCACATCACTGCTAAATGATTTTGACATGAACATTTTTGTATTAATTTCCCATTCGTAAGATGGTCAAAACAGCACTTTCTAACTTGACAAGAATATTCTGAAATTACAATACCATTTACTATTAGAGTAATGGGTATGAACCATGAGGAAGGGAAAAACGTTATGTTCACAATAGGGTTTAAATACTGTGCAGTAGGAGTTACACTGAATTACAGAGAGGAGGCTGTTGAGCAGAAATAGCAGGAGCCTTAATCTCTCTGTGGCCCTGTCTAGCTAAAGAAGAGGCAGGTTAGAAAAATGGCAGTAACAGTAAATTGAGTGAGACATCCAAGTCACTAATGCACAATCAGATTCCTTCTGGATGATGAAGGGAGATGCAGAAGTGAGATATGTGATGCCAATATGAAGGTAGAACACAGGAAAACTATATTGTGGGAGCAGCATTTAGTGACCATCAGCTAGACAAGCATGTATGATTTGTACATTACCTCACTGTGTACTAGCTATTTGATTTAATATCAGCTACTTGGTTTCTTGCACTCCAGGAAGTGTGAAAGATCTGAACAGGTCAAGTCCACCATTATTCAGATAAGGTCTAATTTCACTTTCATTCCCAAATGAAAGCATGGTATTATTGAATATCTTTTACAATTGCCTTTAATACTGTTTCTGTTCTGTATTGTGTATTAAATGAATAAAGATCTTGGGGGGAGGGGACTGTGGAAGGAGGATGGAAAACCAGGGGAAGAGAATGTGAGCATGAATGCAGTACTGAAACACAAATGTGATGATTGTGATTATTGAGCTGTGAGATTTAATGAGAAAATCCTGTATTAGAGTGAAGTAGGAAATCATAACCATCACCTCTAGACTATAGGAGTATAATTGGATCTCAGCCCCCAGCAAAAAGTAAATAAATTAGTGGCTAGAGGCCAGGATCATTATTGTGCTATGGTCTAATATAAATATCTGTTTAAGAACTTGAAACTAATTTTCCATAAATGTTCTTCAATGACTATGTAAAAAGGTGCTGGGTTTGAGAACAGCCCTACAAATAAACTTAACTTGTGGAAAAAATTTCAAAAAGGGAGAGGACACTTGAGTGTAGTTTGTATAAATATTCAGAGGATCTCGTGGAACATGGTTTGATTTACCTGCTCGTTGCAAGTATTGGAACAAGCACCAGCCATGTTCTGTACATCACTGCATGTGCTGCCATCAGGGCCAGGCTGGTGCTCAGCAAAGGAGCCAGTCTGCTTTAGAACTGTGGGAGCAGGTTTGCAGCTAACAGGGGCCTGGGGTGACACTGGTGTCTACGGTGAACTTCACATTGCTCGGGCTATCTGTTCCCAAGACCAGAACTGGTGTGTGGGAGGCCATGCCCTTCCAGTTTTGGTTAGCTGCCTGCTTTCTGCCATGGATTAATTCTTACTAAACCATGTGTGCTTTTCCAGCACTGATGAAGCTGCCACTGAAAATATTCTGAAAGCAGAACTGACCATGGCTGCTCTTTGTGGACGACTGGGGCTTGTAACATCAAGAGATGCCTTTATCACTGCCATTTGCAAAGGATCCTTGCCTCCCCACTATGCCCTCACTGTATTAAACAGCACAAGTTTGTAAATCAGACCCGTGATGGGTGTAAAACGGGACGCTCAAGGTCTTTTCAGACCTGCAGGGTGAGGAAGGGGGGGAAAGATGCTTCATTTTGCAGAGGAGAAGACTTAAAAGTATGAAGGGAGAAATAAAACCCCAAGCTAACAAAGCAGCCCTCTGCGAGAAGAGGAGCAGGTCAGCTTGCTGGGAACCAGGGGAACCGCCCCAAAATGTTTTTTTCTCCTGCAATCCACCAAAACTGAAAACAGTAAGTAGGGGAAGGCATACCTACACAAGCAGCAAGCTTCACCACAGTGAAGGTTTTCTTTAGCAGCCTGTAACAGCAATATCTGGTTTCACTATGCATTGTTGGCAAATTATAGTCTGAAAAACCCATTAAGAATAAGCACCAGCTGTTTCATGTTTTGGTTCTAGGTTTTCTATTAAATATTTCAGAGCCCTAATGTAGTTTCTGTGATGTTTTATCAGGCATTTTTTGAAATCACCAAACTTCGACGGTTGGTTTAGGAGCCGTCAGAAAGAAATGACTCAGAAGTTGGAGGCCCTTCATTTAGAAGCTCTCTGTAATGAGGTTAGAAAAACATCTGCTTATGATTCCATTTATCAGCTTGCAATAAAAATCTATTCTACTTCAAGTCAGTTTTACTCCCACTGTTTTCATTGGTTCAACATAAAAATGTTGACGACATTCTGGTAGTCACATCACAGTCCTTTGATTGAAATGCTTTCAGCATGGGTAGTCTCCTAGTGAGCTTGTGCAGATCTTGCTGCAAAGTGAACTTGTTTGAGGCATGTTAAGTACAAAAACTATGTAATAGGCTAGAAGCTAGTAAATGTGAGAAGGTAGGTGTAAGTTGTCCTAATTATGTGATTGTAACAACCATTTCTAACCATGTAAAAATGTTAGAAACACAGGATTCGCTGAGGAGGGATTTTTTATGGGACTCGCTGCTGTTGTGTCTTAGACCCGTAATGAATTAAGAGAATGTGGGAGGGTTGGGAGTTAAACCCATATCTCTCAGACCCAAAAATCTAACTACAAGGACATTTTAATTCTTGATTAATATAACTCAGTCTGGGTAAATTAGAGGCCTAAAATGAAATGTAGTAAGAGGGGGGCAATAGGACAATAGGATAGAAAGAAGGAAACATGTGCATAAATAAGGTGTTGAGCAACCAAACTTTTATATATAACTACTGCCTCATGGATATGTGCTTAAAAGAACAAAAGCAAGCTAGCTAAATATAAACGAAATTACCTGCCACAGCTTCCAAAACTGCTCCTTGCAGCACTGCACTGAGTACATGGAAATCCTCTTGCCCTTTGCTTAGCCACTGATCCCAGCTCCTGTGATCCTCACACTGTACCTAGACACTGATTATACAGATTGGCATGCAGACTTAAGATTTCTTATTAGAATGCATGGGGCTTCTTTCTTTTTGGGGCTAAAATAGAAACGTAAATATTTGCATCATAAATCCCAGCACTGTAAATGCAAACTTACTTCTCTCTTAAATCATATGAATGTGTAGGATGCCACACCTTATTCCCAGGCCTTCTTTTTAATTTTTTGACTGTGCTGAGTTTTCCAGCCTTGTGAGTTAAGTATAAGAAAGCCCTAAGACTGCAGCATGGGCAGGCATGCAATTATCTGGATCGCCAGAGGCTCAGAGGGATGAGGTGACCCCAGGAGAGGCATGGAAATTCATCTCTCTTTGATTCAGTTGAGGGGTTTGGTTTTTTTAGTTTGTCTGTTTTGTTTTGTTTTCACTTGGGGGGGAAAGTATTATTGTAAATAACACTTTTTCTTTATTTTCCTTCCACTTCCCACATAAGGCTTGAATAAATAAGTAATAACAATCAACTAACAAAACCCAACTAATAAAAAAGGCAACTAACACAAGAAGTAAAAGACTACATGAGATGTAGCATCATCTCTTCCCCTTTTAAACAGCTTATCTCTCCCCAGACAAAATTGTTCATGATGGTCTGAAGAATCATGTCAACTCCAAAAATCCAGCATCTAAGAACTATTACAGTTTTTCAGAAACCGTTCGTATTGCAACCTTCAGTAAGTCTTCTCTGTCAGATGCAAGGTTTTTTTTACAATACACTTTTGACATCCAACCCCCATAAAAACTAGTTAAAAGTGGGCCTGTCAAATATCTACATTGAGAGTAAGCTACTACAGTGCTAAGGAACCTAGCTTAGGTTCATGAAAAAGCCTGCACAACAGCAAACCTATTGTCACACCAAAAGGATTGTCAAAAAGGTTACAAATTTAGAAGATACAAAAAAATATGGCAAAGAATCAACTATGTTAAATGAGATTCAATTGATGGCAAGGTCATTACATTACTTATTACAAGGCTATGAATTAAAAGTGAATGTAACTAAAATGGTGTGATTATGAGTAAACTTCTATGCAACCAATGAAAGCAATATATTTGTACTAATTAACCTATAAGAAGTAGTGTGATTTTGTGTTGAGGGTTTTAATCTTTATGGGGTTTGTGAATGGGCAGAAATATCCAACTCATAGATTCATAGAATGTTTGGGGTTGGAAGGGACCTCTAGAGGTTGATACCAACCCCCCAGCAATAGCAGGATCACCCAGGACAGGTCACACAGGAACACATTCAAGCAGGTTTTGAAACTCTCCAGAGGTGGAGATTCCACAACCTCTCTGGGCAGCCTGTTCCAGGCTGTCTCCCCCACAGAAGTTTCTCCTCATGTTGAGGTGGAACCTTCTATGGTTCCTATTGCTTTGAAGGAGTTAAAACCAAATAAAACTTCTGTTACATTTTTTAATCACCTCACCTAAAATTAGCTTTGTTTAGGAAAAAAACAAAAAAAACAAAAAAAAAGATTGTTGTGTTTATCCATAGTCTGCAATATACTACAAATTGCTTAATGAGTACTACAAATAGAATACAGTGGGACAAACACCGTCTATGTACAATAATGAGCAATTCACAGTATTATTACACTTGGACAATGTGGTTTCCTCCCTCTTCCCACACTACTTGAGCAGTACTAAAGGACAAGTTCTCCAAAAATGGCCTTATTTTCAGGCATGTTTTTGAAAAAAAAGACACCAACAAGAATAATGCCTGATTAAAATCTATAGACAAATTAAGAATAATAATTTATCACAGTCTTAAATCCCGTCTTCTGAATTTTTATTTAAGACTCACATTTTGTCCTCACCTAACCTGACGCACGCGACCCTGGTGCCGCACGCCCGCGGCCCTCATGCACAGCACCCCATTGCCTTCCTCACTGTGGCCCTCGTGCCACACGCCGACAGCCCTCGTGCACAGCGCCCTGGCACCTCACCCACGCGCCCCGGGTGCCACACGCCCGTGGCCCTTGTGCACAGCGCCCTGGCACCTCACCCACGCGCCCCGGGTGCCGCACACCGACAGCCCTCGTGCGCAGCACAGTGACTGATCTTAGCTCGGACCAGAGGAAGAGCCAGGTACACGTGCTCTCCACAAGCAGCATCTCCCATTCCGTGAAAACAGACATTCCCCAGTCTCAGGACTGACACTGAAAGGAAGAGTGGATGGTAAAGTAGCCGTGACTTTGCAGCTTTCTCTTTTTCCACCTGAAGATTCTAACTCCTTTTGATTTATCCTCATACCACTACTGCTTTTGTCTGGACCTCTTCCCCCAAACAGCATTTTCATTTATATTAAGATAATAATTTGTAAAGTTGCAGTGAAAAGTAAGTGGAATATTAAAAACATGACTACGTTGATAATAATTTTGTGTCATGGACAAATGATGTTTGAATGTGTGGTGGGGCTCAATTGACTGTAGTTCAAACCAAGATAAGAGATCAGTCAAAACTGATTGAAGGAAGAGATTCATATTTCCAGTATTTGTTAAATAAAGGTCCAGGACACATGGATCCGGCTTGAGGGGCTTTCTGAGACCACAGAGTACACGGTGCGCCTGCAAGCTGCCCAAAACACCATGCGGAGCAGCTTCATCTCCACCACCTTCACCACAGGTGAGGACTCGCACCACATCTACTTGGCCAGACAGTGCTTAGCCCACATACTGCACTGGTAGATCTGGACTGATTTTATGGGCTTTCCCTTCTCAGGAAGCATTTCACCATGATCCCACCAAATATTATAACTGTATCTCACCCTAGTTTTGAAGTCTTGGGGTGCAGGCCCACATTTCACTCGTCCATGATGCACAGATCTTCTGCACACACTAAACTGACAGATCACAGACTGTGCTGACAAATATAGAACCTAAGCAAGTTTTGGCCTCTGTGTTCTTTTCCAGTTATTGCTACTCTGAGTGTTTTAGATTAAGTGCACGTTAAACACTTGTCCTGGTTTGAGAGGAAAAATGCTTAACAGGAGTTCTTAAAGGGCTCAGATTCCAGTGAACTCCACATCAGACCTGCTCCACCACCAGTTCCTGACCCACTGCCTATGGGATATCAAGCAAGTTCACAACTGGAAGATGTCCTGTCAGAGGTTCCACCAAAAAAAGCTCTCACAACTTCAAACTGCTGCCAAAAGACCTGCAAATCTACACCTCACACTGCACAGATGAGTATGAAAATCAGAGAGATTAAGAAAAGTGTATTTACTATTTTAGAGGTTATTGCCCACTCTTTAATTTCATTCTGCTGTCAATTTCCAATGCTTTTGAATTTATTTTTATATGACTTCTTGTGTATCTCTAAGGAAGTTTTTTACTGAAATTATGTATTTAGTAGTAAATACCAGCTGATTTAAAAACAAAACAAAATGCCAAAGACTCCTTTCTTTCTTGCATAATGAAGCACAGCGTCTGAGTTACTTTTTCCAGGCTGAAAAAAATGTTTTTGCCTATCTGCATTTGACAACCCTGAAGAGTTCAGTAATGCTAGTTTAGCCCAGGTCCTGTTTAAAAAAGCTTCATACCTCAGTGCCGAGGAGATTAGAGTGGAGTGTTTTAATGAACACCTGGGAAGAGAGGGAACCTGTTTAAAAGAAAAGCTGTGCTGTGCTTCAAAGGAATACACACAGAAATCTGGTGAGCCACTGTACCACTTCTGGAGTGGTTCCCAGACAATGCACCACCCACCTGAAACCACAGGGTCTGCCCAGAAGGTGTGTCCCCACAACAGGCAGACGTGGCACGTGTAATCCCGAGAAACACAGTAGGTCTAGTCTTAGTTACCAGCACTTTTTCAAGAAAGAAATCACACTTGCAGCCAGTCACATCTCTTTATTGACCTGTTCATACATTCAAATGCTTTACATGCACACAGCTGTCGCCACCTGCTGCCTTCCCACGACAGGCTGGCGATAGTCTGTCGCCGGACGGGCAGCTTTGGTCCAGGGAAAGGGGGTTCGGGTGGTCCCAGGGCTCGCAGCCTGTCCCCTGTCCCTCCTCTGCGGTCTGGCACCCTCTGCCCGCCTCAAACCCCACAGGAGGGGTGGTCATGGGATCGTTTTTGTTGGAAAACACCCTTAAGATGGTCGAGACATTTAAGATCCAATGCAGTACATACAAGTCTGTAGTTAGAGAAAGAGGACAGCAAGCGAGCAGTTCAGCATCTCCATACATCAGTCTCAATTGATGTGGACTTTGCAATCACCTTAAAGTAATCCATAGCTTGCCAATAGATATATTTATATTACTAAATTTACACACACGTCTTAGCATGAGGCTGCCGCCAAAATAAAATCTGTTTTGTTGGTGCCAGAATTGACTCCAGATTGCACGTATATGCCACAGAGCAGCCAAGCTGAGGGGGTAACAGTCCCAGTCCTCCAAAATTCTTGCTCTGGTTGATTCCCATTTCACAGCTATGTCCCCAAATTATGTGTGTAATATATTCATTTCAGTGCCACATCTGCATATTCTGTTCACTGTGCTCATCCCCATGGTGCCAGCCAATTTCACATCAGTATCTAGAGCTGACACCATAAAATTAAATTAATAAACATCAGTGGGAACATGACTGTGTGCTCATGATGGAATATTTCAGAACAGCCTCTGCAATAAAGGGCTGCAATGCTCTGAAGTCTCCTCACTACTGAGGAGAATAGGGTAACTCTTTCATGTCCTTTATCTTTCTAATATAGTCCAGAAAGATTCTTGTCCTTTCTGCTCTGTGCTTGGCTTCTAATATCCACAAAATTGTCTGGAACACCTTGTCTCTCTAGTTGTTCTCTTTCTGTTTACCTGAGGACGGAAATGATTTAATGATTTTGGTTCTGAGGCACCAAGACAGCTTTCCCTGAAGTAATTGTTGGTGAAATAGCAGATCTGTGCACAAGAGATATAACTATGTGGATATTGAAATCTCAGTCAAGGGTGATGATATAGACATTAACTAACAAGTAAACCATAAAGCTTCTATTGAAATATTTGATGGGTACATTGTCTGTCTTTAACAGCAACCCAAACACTACGGAGGAGACTGAAACCAGACAGGCAGGCTGAAAGTATACCTAGAGAGTTAAGAGGAAGTCCAGAAGCAAAGAGAGTCACTGAAGTCAAAGTTTCCAAAGACGTTTGAAGTCCATCATTGAATTTTGCTGACATGTTGAAGATGGGACAACACCTCAGAACCTTGGCTTGGAAGAAGTCATCAGAAACATTGGCAGGGTGCCTTTGAGTGTAACATGAGGGCCAAAAAACACTGGGACACTGCTGCCAGAATGGCCATTACAGGAGCGTGCTTGCCTACGGTTCTCCCCGTCTCCAGCTGGTGGCTCTCAAGGCATGGGAGGCAAGCACCAGAGCAAACAGCCTCTGTCTCCAACAGCCCCACACTGTCTGCCTGGGCCAGCATCACACTCATGCCACGGCTCTCCATCTTAGCAATCCCAGCGAGCCAAGAGACCCCTTCCTGACGCAACTCTCTCCTTCCTAGCCCTTCACTCTTCACCCTGACTGTCATTAGTGCTCTTCCAAGCTTTTCAGCTCCTCCCCTGACAGCTGCCAGCTGCCTCTTTTGCTGTCGTTGTTCTTCTTTACACTTGTCCAAAAATCTTTAATGACTAGCTAAATTTCTAAAAAGATATTTCAAAAGCTACTCCTAATAGTACATTTTCATTTCACATACCCTTCATGCAGCAGTGGATAAATCCAATGTGCAACAAATTACTGTATGGGAGTTGGTTACCACAGCACTTCTTCAGTTCTTTCTTTTTTTATGAGGTTAATTCTCTTCTCTGGGCCTTCATTTCTTGCTGGCTCCATTTAACAACATTTAAAACCAACTTTTTCACTGATCCAGATTGATATTTTACTCACTTTTAGCATTTTTCCTGATAATTTCCATTTGCAATGATAACAAAAATAAGTTAATAGTAATAGCAATGTTATCAATTGCATTTTAGTGTTAAAATTGCAGAAATAAAAAACCCACTAAAATTCAAAGTGAAAGAAAAGCCATTCCTGAGATGTTTGATACTCAGCATCTCTATTCCCTCTATTGAAAAGGCAATTTTTAAATCTTTTATCCTAATGTGGGTGATATTGGCCATTGTAACATTTGTCATGTATGTGTCAAACCACCATGGATTGGAATAGGCTGGAAATACATGGAATAGCCCAAAGAAGTCCTCCTTCTTTTGGATTTTGCCAATGTTTTTTGTCCTAGTGCCTTCAGTAACTAGACCCACAATTCTGACAAAGCAGCTGGCACTGCTTTGTAGGTAATTTTAGCCAGAAATTACATCAATACCAAGTTCCTCTCTTATAGACAGCTGGAAAGTGAGCTTTGATTTATTTTTATTTTTGTCCTCAGGATAATGGTTTCTTACTTGCTTATGTCAATGGTCAATAAAATCTTGTATTACTTGAGGGCCTTCATGAAGTAACTACCAACTTTGCATCCCCAATTTGAGCTGTTTTAGGACCCAGAGAGGTTTTATTATTTTCATTTATAGTTTACTGTAATAATTTTTAATGGCTTTTCAAGAACAGCAGAATTCAAAGCTCTTACCAACCAAACACAAATTTCACTTTTAAAACCAGAAATTTCAGCTTTTTCCTTGCAAGAGGAGTTAACTACAAGATAATATTAAAAAAAAATAAACCAAACCAACACCACTTCTCTGGCCTTGATCTTCATCTTCCCAGCTAGTGTCCAAAGACTGACTAAATTCAGATACAGACATAAACTGTTTCAGGACATTTTTTTTAATCTGCCCATAGCAGGCAGAAACAACAAACCAAACCAGAACAATCCAGCACCATGTGCAAAGGACTGATCTCAAAGAAGTCAGTGGCAAACTGCTGAGTATCTGCTGCTGGACTTGGTTCCTACATGAACAGCCCTGATGTAACAATATGTGAGAAAGAGCTTGGTGGTGGGCTTCAGCAGAGACATGCTGAGGCTTGCTAATATCCTTTGCCAGAGGCCAAAGGTAACCATGCTGTAGAGTAAGGACTTGACACAAAGGCGGTGTTGGCTCCTGGCCAGCATGATGGATGATGCTTAGGCACTAGAGCCCACCCAGCAGCTTTCTCTGAGTGTACTTATGAGGCAAGATAAACCATTCATTTAACTTCACCTCACAGCTCAGATGAATAGTATAGTTTTAATGCTGCAGTCCATGACTTCTCATAGTGTTCAATTAATTACATTGTAAAAATTAGGTAGAACAAGTGTTGCCTGGTTTCCCATGGGACTATTCTTGCACACTGTTTTTCTCAGTTCAGAGTGTGTGCAGGCTGTCAATACAGCCCCAGTAAAAGCTGGTAGGAGAGAGAAGAGGAAATTATTAAAATAATTGAAATCCATTATTGTTTCAGGCATTGAACTGCGGTTGATCTGAGTGCCAAAGCTTTATCTGTTTTCCTGACAAAAATTAAATGGCTAATAGAAATGTTCAGGGGGGTTTTCTGGTGCCTGAGCAATGTACATTGTGATTTTTAAAGTAAAGATGGACAGAACATGCTCTGTTAGTCTGCATCCAGGTCGCTGGAGAAAAATCTAAGTCTTGTAGTCTGTGGTGCTGGCCTGAAAAAGGCTGAGGTAAGAATAGTTATCACAGGTACCTTCCAGTAAGCAAGACATCCCAGTCCTGGAAAGAAGAGTGAACACAGAGAGTCACAGCATGAATTGACTCTGAATCAGCCAACTGAAAAGCACATGCTAGTCATGTGTAACACCCTCACATTTCCATCTTAGCTGGAGCTTGCTGCATGCCCACCTTAATACCAAACAGTTCAGGCTCCCCTTTGGAGCAGCAAGAGCAGCTCTGAAGCAAACAGAGCCACTTGGCACTGGAAAACAGAGCCTGCTCTGCTTTGCTTGGAGGAGTCCAACCTCCTTTGATTACAGAGCCCTTCTCTCTTTAGGGGGCTAAATTTACTATTAAAAGCTGACTGAAGAGCCCTCCGTGCAGTGCTGACAGTTCATCTGCTAACTCAAAGCAAGGGGAGGGAAAACACCCACAAGTATTTAAAAAACAATGCTTCATAAAAGAACAAGCTGAAGAAAAAACTTTAAAGCTTTAGTTTACTGAGTTCTGGAGTATCTCCTTTACTACCCAAATTGAAACTTTCTCATGATGCTATTATAAGTGATTTAACAGGCTCCATTACCTTATTTGTATTCTCATACTTTGTTTCCCTCTGGATGGATGCAATGTCTCTTTCTTAGTCTCTTAACTGTTGAAAGGAGTCAGAACTAAGCAAAGAATTGTTGTGTATGTTATGGCCAACAAACATCTTCAAGATTTTTCAGCAGAACAAGAACTTTTATTTTTCCAAGACTTTTTTTTTTATTTTATATGAAGTATGTTTGATTCACTTCAATACTCTCACTGAAGGTTCATCTTCCTTTCTTTTTTTTCAACATGCAAGTTTTCCAGGTCATATTCAGTCATTGTTTAGTTCATATGGGTAGCACAAATGTGTAGGAAAAAAAAACCCTCCAGCCACTGACTTTTCACATCCAGTCTAGCCAAAAATGGGAATAAGTTCCCTTTCATGAGCCCAGAGGAGTGTCTATTAGACCAGAGACATGATAGCAAGGGCTTCACAAGGAGGAATACTTCTTGTTCTCACCAGTAATATCCATGCAGCAAAAGCCAACAACACCTTTGCATGTGTAAGGAATCCTGTGGCCTTTAAAAGTGGTTTGCATTTCTGTATGAATCCTGCTACCAACAAATACTACAAATTTAACCTCCTTGCATAAGTGAACACTATATGTGCAGAGTGAGCTTTCCAGAGGAAAATTCCAACAAAACCTGAAACTTAATTACTATGGGTTTGTAAGAGTTCAATGAGAAACATGTTCATGTGCAGTTTTCCCTTTTATATCTAGTGCTATTGAGCAACTATCAGTGAAAAATAGGAAAGATGGGAAGTGCCGGGGCCTATGGGGGCCTATAGGGGCCTATGGGGAGTGCCGGGACCTATAGGGGCCTCTAGGGGCCTATGGGGAGTGCCGGGACCTATAGGGGCCTAGAGAAGCCTGTGAGGGGTGCCGGGACCTATAGGTGCCTATAGGAGCCTATGGGGAGTGCCGGGACCTACCGGGGCCTATAGAAGCCTTTGGGAAGCAGGTGGGCCTCTCGGGGGGTAGGGAAAACCCACCTGCCAGAGTGGCTGGCTGACCTATGAAACAAAAAGCAGAGGGAACAGTCCAGAAGCATTTAGAAATCACTAGTCCATTTAGATACATGCTGGATTTTGGTATTTACTCCCAAGAAGTGGGGGCCACCTCTCCCCTCTCCCTTCTTTCCATTTTCCTTTCTGTTTCCTCAACCCTTCCCCCCCCCCATCCCCAACCTAGAAACACTTAATCCTCTCACAATTGACCCCCCAAAGAGAGCTCAGGAGTAACCTGAGTGAAGCCTCTGAAGGGGCTTTTAAGACCAGCAGAGTGCAGTTGTGCTGCTCCTGCCTCATCTCCACCACCACTCAGCCACAGGAGGCTGCAGTGCAGGGAGCTGCTCAGCTTCACTGCTTGGGAGTTACCAAACCCAGCAGGACCTGCACCTGCAGGACAGCCTAACAGACAGACCAAGGGTAAGGCAGACCCCCATCGCTTCTGTCATCAGATCCCTGGTCCCATATATTTGCTTAAATCGTAGAGTTATGGACAGTGGAGGGGCTGGATGAGATGATCTTTTGAGATCTCTTCCAGCCCCTAACATTCTGTGTTTCTGTGAATAAAAAAACAATGCAGGTGATAAGTTCTTGAACTCTTGACTTCCACCAGCTGCATTTTAAAAACTGTTGTTCCATTTTTCAGATGTGTCTGCAAGGCCTCTCCAAGGTCTCCAGTCTGCCCCTCACACTGTCACAGTCACAAGGCTGGACTGAGACACTCCCCACCCAGTCCTTAAGTCATTAAATAAATAAAAAAAATTCAAGAAATTAACCAATCTGTCCTTTCTCTTTAGAAACCACTACACAATCGTGTTCACCAAGCATCCCAGTAAAAATACAGCCCCAATTAATTACAATAAGTGTAATTAATCCTTCTGATTTACCTAAGTGGACTAAGCACTTTACATGTAATCGTTTTGGCTTTTTTCCCCACGAGTAATAGTCCTGATTGTGGCTTGCTCTATTTTTCATCTCACTTACTACACCAGTGCTATTCTTAGACAAGATGTCTGTTTGTGGCGTGTAGGAAAAATGTCTCAGTGGTAATAGTCCTGCAGACCTACAATAAATTCAATCTAGAAAAGCACAAAAGGAAGTCAAAACAGTATTAAACATCTTCATAGAACAAAAAGTTATGTCAGGTACCCAGTTCAGTTTCTACTCTGGAACACGTAGCAATGCTGTAGTTAGCTTTAGTAAACTAAAATAATACCATATTTCCAAAATGTCAGCATTTTTAGAAGAAATTTTAGTTATAAGTTAGACCAAAGCATAGCTGGAGAGTGGAAATAAATTAGTAAAAACCATTCTGATGGCAAGCTAACAATGTTAAGACTTCCTTGCAATACATCACAGAAACATTAAAATTCATATGTGAACTTTTTGACCTGAAGACAACTCTAATTGAAACAGCAAAGCCAGAGCAATACAATCTTCTGCAAAGAAGCAATGTCACCTTGCCCTGTGCTGGGAAGCACAAGCAAGTTTTCACTTGCCCTGTCCTTATCCCTCTCTGGCTGACGCACAAAATGCAGGTGGAAACAGCATCAGTATGCAATATTTTTTATATAGCTTTACTGGCAAAAGCTAAGAAAGAAAATGATCTATAACTGTGTGGTAGCATTTTGGATTAGCTTTGCAGTAATGATTTTTAGTGCATTTTTGACATGGCAAGAAGGTCTGCTTTACTTCCCTTCATCTAGTTACATTGGACTAAAGAGACAGAAATAAGGCCACGTGCAAGCATCCTTCTCTGCTCATTGACATTGCTTGTAAATTAGATACAATGCTTTTGGTGCCAGTGGAGTTACTCTGAGGGCTGTTGCCATGGCATTTCAGTGATTTTCTCAGGTATCTTTGAATTTGGTTACTGATTCTGCTTATGTAGCAGATATAACCCAATGCTTAGATTGTTCGCTTCTAAAGGAGGTGAACAATGCAGCTCTGTTTTCACTATTGCAAAGTTTGTGGTGTGCGATTCAAGCTCGAGTACATCCATATTGCATTCTGCACATTCGAAGCCACATGAATCTGCCAGGTTTCATCCAAGGAAGGGCTTTTGTTTGAAGGAAGGCTCACACCAGATCTGCTCACTACTGGCCACTTCGAGACCAGATATGTCTCTGCTATTGAGAAGTAAGTAGGATCTGGATGGTTTTTCTGGAAAACCAGACCCACCCCAGGGCTTTCTGCTGAGCAAACACCAGGGATCTTCGGATGGCAACAGCTGGCCTTCCAACCCTGAACCCCCTGTTTGTCCTTTGACTTGCAGGGAAGGGGAGGCAGCTGCTTCCTAGGGTGAGAGGGGCTGCCCTGCCCACCTACTGAGGTGGTAGGACCTGTGGATGTGGCCCAGAGCTGCTTCCTTTGCTCTCTGACTCATTCCCAGCCTCTTCCCACTGTAACCAGGGCCCTTCCATCTGCCTGGGGGTTGAGGTAACTTGAAGAAGTTTTACAAAGGTTTCAGTTTGCCCACTTTTCCTTCTTTAGGATGCCAGTGTTTGAAAAATTTTATCTGCTGTCTTAGAAAGATGTTTTGTTGTTAGATCCCTGAGAGCCTTTAGGAATGTCCATTTATTTTGGTCAGTTGTAGGTGAGTATTCTATGCACTGTTGAATGTAATTAGGCTACAGATGGTGCCAGTTGTGGTTTTATCCATAGCACCTAATTTCCTTTTTTTTTTCTTTTTTTTTTCTTTTATGTCTTGATTTACTTTGATGATCTTCACAATTAAAACATCTTCCCCATGAGGGTGGTGAGGCACTGGAGCAAGTTGCCCAGACAAGTTGTGGAGGCTCCGATCCTGGAAGTGTTGAAAACCAGATTTGATGGGCCCTTGAGCAACCTTGTCTAGCAAGAGGTGTCTCTGCCTATGGCAGGGAGGCCGAAACTAAATGATCTTTAAGGTCCCTTCCAACCCAAAGCATCCTGTGGTTCTAGGATTTTCCTTTCCTCAACCTTTTAACAGAAGGTAAAGGAGGTTCCCTGAACAATATGTCACTAGCATGCTTTCTTCCCTGTGCTGGTAGTTATTTTAGCACCACTGTTCAGCTCCCTATCAGATTTTGTAATCTCATGTTGAGACAGCTGAAAAGGTCAATTAGAACTTATCCAAATATCAATTCTATTCTATAAAATCACTTATTAATAAAATCAATACGGAAGAGGACAGTCATTATTATAAATCATGCATTCCAATTCATTACTATAACTCCCACGATCTGATGATTGCTCCTCAGCCAAACCTAGGCCTTGAGCCCACCAGCTGTCACCAGGATGAAACCTTTCAGGAAAATCAAAATGACACAAGTAATTAGGCATGTAATGAATCAGAGGATGGTTTCTGTTACACTGCTGGAGTGCACACCTGATGCTGGGCTCTGCAGCAGAGGATGCTGATGGCAGCCAAAGTGAAGATCTTTCACAAAAAGTTAGAGGAGTTCATACTAAGGGGAGAGATGGACACAAGCAAGGAAGCTGTTGGTTCAGCTCAGGAAACTTAAGTGACCAATATTCAACCATGCTAGTGATGCAGCAGATCTCCACAATCCTCCCCTGACTTGGTGAGTCAAGATGCAAGACTCTGATCCTTGGCCTCTACAGGATAAAGATGCCACAGACAGACAGAATTAGTCACAATGAGAGCACAGAGAGAACTACAGCACACACCAGCCTTCCCTAGCTGGTTTGCACCATTAGCAACATCTAAGGAAGGGGAGTGCTTAAACCACAGAGCAATTCCCTGGCAGGCTCTCACTGGGAAAAGCACAGAGATGTGGCTTTGACCAAGCCAGAGCTATCTTACCCTGGCCATGCTGAGTAGCCAGCAGTCCCTCTTCCCCTGCCCACACTGGATTGTTTCGTTTTGCTGTAAAGCTGCTCAGCGATTGTTCCCTTACAAAATAACAGGAGAGTGCCAGCTGTGCTTTTTCTCCTCTCCAAAGTATGATATAGATAAGAAGAAAGACAAAAAAGACACTTAAGCACTTTGATTTCATATAAAGGCTTTATGGGGTTTCATTACACCAAGAATGGAACATTATAAATTTGACTTCATAGACTGTACCGGCACCAAGCACAGCACTCAATTACAAAAAATGAATTTGCCAGCTTCAAAATCATCTACGTATTGAATTAAAGTTACACCTTCCTTTGTTCTATATTCTTGGTGGAGTTGTTCTAAGGCTTGTCCGAATAAGTTGGGGGATTCGGTGAATCCCTGTGGTAATACTGTCCATCGTAACTGCTGTCTCCTATGAGTCACTGGATCTTCCCACTCAAAGGCAAAATAATCTCTACTATTTTCTGCTAAAGGGCATGTCCAAAATGCGTCTTTTAAGTCAATAGAAAAAAATACATTTATGGTTAGCTGGTTTTGTTGGGTTCCTGTCCTCCAACCAGATCAGGCAGCTGGTGCTGGTTCAGTTCAGCTTCTTACTGCACACCAGCAGCAGGACTGTGCTGGAGTCTCCACTTTTGGCAGCTGGGGGCACCTGTACCCAGCACCAGGGGGTCACACCTGGATAATGTGGGAGCCTTTAAAGGTATTCCCATGGCTTTTCATTTCCATTGGCTACATCTGATCCAAAGGTTACTATTAAAAGGTTTTTACTGCTGGTTTCTTCCAAAAAATTAAGTAGTTCTTGACTACAAAACTGAAACAAAAATCTAGATTTAATTAATCCTCTGTAGGTGTCTGATCACCTGAGGAAGCTGAACTCAAATACATTAAGAAATACATGGTTATATTTAGAATTTGTAAGGTAAGTTTTAATATGGAAGTTTCTTGTCTATACTCACTATAGAAGAAAAAAAACCAAAACAAACGAAACAAAACCCAAAACAAAACCACAAAAAAACCCAACAACGAAAAAAAACCCCAACTATATTTTCTTTAATAAAAGGCTACTCTGCAGTCTACTACCTAATTTTTAATGCTTATAATTTTAATACCTATATGATTGAATTTGGGTTTTTTTGAATGCTATTACATATTTCTGCTTCTCTTTAATATAGAGCACAGAGATGGTTTCTGCAAGGGTAGTTTAAAAACTGTGTTGCAGCGCAGCATAAGGTGGTCTTTGGAGTTTTTTCAAAAAAAGAAAAAAACACCAAAAACAACATTAAAATGAAATATGTTGAGGAATGTCTAAATTTTCTGGCAGATGAGAAGATATTTACAGAATGCAAGGAAACATTAAAAATTATGAAGAAATCAGAGGAAGACTCAATTTCACAAATCAGTACCCTCTATTTTACTAACTGACCATCTAGATTTTTTGGGTAATTATGCAATAGAAACAAAATAGGATTTTATTTTATTTTTTCTATTTTTGGCTTACTTATTTTTGGCCGTGTTCCTTTTTTGTTATGATTTCAGCATCACAACTATTTCATTGACATGCCCAGCACTGTTTGTGCCCTGTGAAGTTTGCTGGTTTAGATTCTTTTTGCTGGGACAGTCAGACATTGTGTTGAGTGGATAGGCTTTCTCTAAAATAAAAATGATTAAATGACATCATGATAGTATTTTGTTTGCTTTCTTTCACAGACATCCCAAAGTTTATTCCTATGAAACTTTCCCAGTAGACTAGAACTAAACTACAACCCATACATCAGAGATGCCTTAACATCTTGTGAATATGTTGAGAATAAAAGTCCAATCCTTCTTTCAAATTACCTTGCACAGATTTCTGGTATTCACAATAAAAAGTCCATACTGTAAGGGATCACAGCTGGTTGGACAAACAGCAACTGAAAGACACGTGAAAGGAAGGAATTTCCTGCCTGGGTAGGATGGAGAATAGAGCTTGACAGGGTGTCAGAGCTGGTGGGAAGACATAGTGCAAGGTGTTGCCATGCAGAAAGCCACTTCAAGACTGTAGGGTAAGGCAAAAGGAGTAGGTGCACCCTGTGAGTGACTCAATGGAAAAGATAGAAAATAGAAGTCCCATAAAAAGAAAAGATGTTCTGCATCCAAGAGTTGGCTGGAGCGAAGCTCTTACTGAGGGCTCATACCTGACTTATTTGATTACTTTTTCATTTTCTGCCTTATATTTGGCTCTCAAGACCATGTTTCAGCACAGCACAGTGTGAATGCTGGGCTAAAGAGTAAGATGGGTAGTGTCCAGAGAAGACTGTTGCCCTGAGTTTTTGTGCATGTCCCAGTGTTTTCCCTTTCTTTTGGATAATTTAGTTAATAATAATCTGAAGGATGACAGGAGTAGATTAGAGCCAGTGGTGACAATGAAGGGTTTTGAATCCTTCCAATGGCTGCAGAAGAAAAGCAAAGGTGCATAATCTTCTTCTATATATCTCTTCCATATACTGAGATTATTTTGGTCGATATCTCTGTGCACTTGGGATATGGAAATGTTCAACCCAATGTCAGTCCCAAAAATATGACATGTCATTACTAGTGGGAACTTCACCATGGACTTTATTCTTCCTCAAGTTCGTGGGAGGAATCTTAGTGATGCTTTTACACTTTCCATGGTCCCACACAGATTTCCCTCTCCTAACGAATGATTAATTAGTACTTTTAGGTCTGTTGCACAATTAAGAAGCAGGGGTGGGCGAATACAAGTTCAACCTTTCTTGGCTCTTGTTTTCTGTTAATCTCTTGTTGGTTTTTGCCCACTGACCAACATGAAATCCGTGCCTGAGGTTGGAGCCTGAAAAGTCCCAGCAGCTTTGCCAACACTCTCCTACAAACTTGGAAACACACAAGAAGTTTAAACATTATAGAACAAAGCTGGGATAAAATGATCCAAAAATATTGGGATTTTATGCACTTTATAGTGAATTATATGTTAAGGATCAATCCAACTGATAAATTTCCAAGGCTCTACAATGAAAGAGTTCCTATTAATTCCCCCCCTTTGACCTCTGGTTCAAACTGACAGTAAGTTTTCCTGGTGATCTTCTAGAGGCTGATGGTATCCTAAAACGTACATAAATATGTCAACTGTTTGAAAGCAATAAGAGAATGGCAAACAGGGAGTTTGTGATTACTGGAGAGTGTGGAGTCAGCTGGTATAAAAATGTATAAAGTGATCACTATTTGGCACTATCTACACCTGTTCAGGCCTCAAGGAGGAAAGGAAAATGGGGAAGGTACATGAAAGTTTGGGTAGGTGTGACTTAAGTGGGAGTTTCTGGTCCCTAGTAACAAAAGGAGGGAAGAATGCTGAAGTCAAAACAATGGATTTTGTGAAAGACAGCTACAGTAAATACAGGATTGGTAGATAAGATCTCTTTAGTCAAGCCTCAAGGGAGAAAGGAATTAAGAAGTGATTGTTTGTCAGAGATAATACTAAAGCACAAACAATGCTGAAATAGATATGCTTCTGCTGACATTTCCTCTGCTCAATGAAGAAGCAATCTATTAAGTCTCTCCTTGTCACTGCAGTTCTTTTCTGGGGAAGGCATCTAATCTTTATTCTCAAAAAAATAAATTAATACAGGCACTTGCAAGTAGATTAATTAAAAATGAAGGTTGAAAAAGCAGAGACTGTATTTATATTGCTACTATTTTCTAAAGTAGCATTAAGACTTAAAAAACTCTTCTGTGTGTCTTCTATGCTTTGATCATTCAAATAGTCTTTCTGTTTTTATTCTGCTCTATTTTTATTTCTTGGTTATGTCATTTGAAGTTCCTAATCTGTTACTTTAGTAACAATGAATAAATAACTGGTGCCACCATCAATGAAGTAGAAGCTGTTTACAAAATAATTGCAGGACTTTAGGTTTCTGGTTGTGCAATAAAACAAAATTAAATTCAGTGTTGATAATAAGAAGCATCCTGGCCCACTGTTTTAACTCATTATAAGTCTGTGTATTACACCCATTCTGACAAAATATTTATAAGAAATTAAAACATCCAGATTTCAATCACTGAGAGCACATGGCTCAAAACTCTCTTCCCAAAATAAACACCAGAGTATTAAATTTTGTTCCACTTTGCTTTTTGAAAGATCTTCAAAAATCAGAAGTAAATTAGTAGGCCTGTTCATATATAATTATTTAATGTTTACCTGACCAAAGCTGCCCTTGGAGGCTCAGAGTAGAGAGGCAGGAGCAGTGGGAGAGCTGCTGTTTGAAGCAGTGGTGTCTGGATGGCTTGGGATGAACGTGGTGACTGTTTTGTGCACAGCAGTTACTGCACCTTCACCTGATGGTTCTTTTTCTTTCCATTTTTTTACAGTATGATGGCATCATCCTCCCTGGTAAATAAACAGTTCCTGTTACCAAAAAATGGTTTGAAATGAGAAAGGAGTGGATTGAGATGAGAACTAAGGAGGAAGTTTTCCCACCAGAGTGGTGGCCACTGGAGCAGGTTGCCCAGGGAGGTGGTTGAGGCCCTGTCCCTGGACACATTCCAGGTGGGGCTTGAGGAGGCTCTGAGCACCCTGCTCTAGTTGCAGGTGTCCCTGCTGTCAGCAGGGGTTGGGCTGGATGTGCTCTGGAGCTCCTTTCCAACCCAAAAAGTGTAAGGATATATAGTTTACAAGTTTTGGCTGGTCAATTTTTGCTGTTTTGTGTTTGTTTTTTTATGGTTGTGGTAATCATAGTCTAAGAACAACTGTGATTAATGAACATACCCTGCATTGTAACAGAGGCCAAACCACAGGATCTTTTTTGCAGATAAATGCAGCTGAGGTGCCAGGCTTTGGCTCCATTTGTCATGGTAGCTGCATGGACAGAGTTCTAACCAGTTGAGCTGCTGGGAGTCAGCATTAGCCTGCAGCATGAAGGATTACTTTTCCCAGTAAGCATTTGTAATGCCCAGTGCTTCCCCCTGCATAAGCTAGCTGGAATGTGGTGCAGCACTTGCCAGATGTTCTCCTTTCACAGAGATCCAAAACCAACAGTTGTCAGTAATTCCATTCCTTCCAACAGGCACAGCCAGGCTCCAGTCTGAACAAGTGATGGAGATCTGGCACAAGTGCTTTGTAAAGCTGAAACAAAAAATTAAGGCCCTCCTTTTCAAAATCTCATATCTCATATGAGATTAATAGCCAGACCTCAAATATGTTATTTTTTTCAGTATCCTGATCTCTTGTGAATTCTGCAAATTCACTATCATTGTTTGATATAAACTTTTGTCAGGAATTATGAACTTCTAAACTGAAAAAAAATCCCCCAAAAGCAAGTAATAATTCAGAGAAATATAAATGTAGCGTCTGTTTTGGACAGAGCCTACCAATCCCGCAGAATGTACTTCAAAAGAAATGTGTCTCAATTTCTTTTAGCATCCCAGGATTAGGTTTGCTCTGAATAGCTACATTTATCATAACACCATGAGGGAGGAATCCCTTAAATCTCATGGGATTAGTCTAGATCAATATTTTCCTTCTAAAGCAGCCCTCCAAAGAAAAAAAGAAAATACCTCTTTTGAGAAAAACTGGCTGGTGTAGTTAACTGGGACAAGGCTTTAAGCAATTGTGAACAGTGTTTTGAGATTGCACAGTCCTGGATGTTTTAAAAAAACCATCTTGTCCTGTTTTGTAGTAATACCCAATGTTGAGAATACTAGCATAGTGTAAATCTGGCAAGGGATGGTGGTGAAAATGGGTGGGTTTTCTTCAGAAACAATAGTAACCTTTCTCACTGTGGGAATTTATAAGGGGCAACAAAAAAAAATCCGGATCATTGCAATGCTTTAAATAAAATTCTCGAATTCGAATGTAAACACGGTGGTTCTCCGTTCTGTCAGGACACACTGACAGATCGAATGATCCCTGTACTTGGGATCAGTTAGATCTGTCATGTCTGTGGTAGCCCCGCCCCGCCACAGTTAGAACACACCCAGGGAACACATTTAACCCTTAGAGCTCCCCTGCAGGTTAACCCCTTCCTTGCCCACTGCTCAGAACTACAAGTAATTTTTGACTACAGTCAATGGATCAGAAGAGGAAATGAAGAAAAGCACAATATTCAGTTAAACGGGAATATAATACATAAAAATGTTATTGCAGAAGTCAAATTTTAATGAAAACCTGAGACTTAAACATTCCTCTTACAGAAAACCACTGTTGGCTCTAATAATAATAGCGCACAACTGTGCTCTTAGTTCAGTATGTCATCCAGAAATCCCTATGTGGTGTTTTTCTCATACAGAAATTATTTCTGTTGATTCTTATCTAATACAGGTATTTTGCAGCACTTTTCTTTCTTCAGTGAGTGGTATGGCTTTGCTACAAGCTTTTTTTCCTCTTATTTCCTGCTTCTATGATTATCTGATGGCTGCAGCAGGCAATGGTCTGACCATTTGCAGTTGGTTCTCATTCTTGTTTGTATATTTATCCTTTTGAGCTAACACAAAAACTTGTCCATGATTTGTCTTCTCTTAAGCTGAGAAAAATGCACAAGTACTATGTCCTACATACATTAATATATCCATGTAGCAAACAGACCCATACTTTCAAAATGTCTGATGAAGTTGTATCATATGCAAGACAGCTTTTTTCCAGGGTATATTATAACACTGTGGGTAAACTTTGGATTATAAGTGAGGTCCCATTTTCCTTTTAATATTGGCATAGTTTTCACTAGCTTTATTAAAATAGCCTGGTGAGTACTACCCCCAGATATGTCAATTACGTCACAGGAAAAGTATATGCTATTAAGATCTGCAGTGTACCAAAAGCCAAACAGTCATGACTTCTAAACTGCTAATAGCAGAGAGGCAAAAAAGAGCTCTGTGAAACAAAAGATTGACTTTATGGAACTGCTTCCCTATCCTGCAAAGTGCTTGCCCATATTAATGTTCTCTTAAGAAGAAGGGGAGGAAACTTCCACCTTTTGTATTCTCCAACCATTTAAATCACTACTGATTAGAAATCTGCTATTATAAGAACATAGCTAATCTATTGTTAAAAGCAGTAAAATGTTATCCTCATTTATTTACATTTTTATAAATCTCTGCTCTTAATATGATCTAATTTCTGTACACATATTACTTCATATTCCAATAAATTGAAAAACACTGACAGAGATCAAACTCACTCAAGCTTTGATGTGTTACTCATCATCAGAGACATGCTTCAGTAAACCTGCTGATGGTGGGGATGATGCCCACAGGACATCCTTAGTTTCTTTCTTTTGGGGGTGAATGAAAAAAACCCTTGGATTCAAATGCCAGGAGCTACACCCAATTTTGACACCTACATCCAATTGCCTTCCTCTGGGATCCCAGCATATACCTGGTCATTTGGTGAAGCTGCACCCAGTGAATGGGGAAGAGGGAGGGATGGAAATGTGAACCCACGGTGTTAAATTGTGCTAAATAACTGAAAATCAATGTTCTTCCTTTTCATCAGGGCACAGCTGTACATACTGCAGCACTCCAGGGACACCTCCACTCATTCCACCAGACTGCTACGTGCACTTACTTTTATTACTAGCAAGGGTCCATTACTGACAGTAAAAGCAATATCTCTGAAAGGAGTAATGACATTCTTTTTTTTAATAATCAACAGGCATTTTTACAAGCAGGTGTTTTTAGCACATACCTTAATTTATTTTGCCTTCTGTAAAGAGCAGGTTTTTATTACAAACCACTTTTTCTCATGCATAAAATTTTCAGACAAAATGAACTTTATTGAGTTCTTTTTAAACTGTGTCTCCCGTGGAAGTTGGTATGTTCCAAGCTTACTGTATTCTCTTCTATGCCTATTGCTTCTCTTGCTGGCAGTAGCAACACAACATCCAGCTCTGGAATTAATCTTCAGCACACTCATTTCTGCCTTATTATTCATGTCATTCTGGCATTATTTTGTTGCAGAGAAACCCTTACAGTGAGGTTGCAGATGGCAGCATGTCACCATGGAGCCACCAGGGAGAGGGCTCTGGGTGTGGTGCCAGAAAGCTATGCATGGTCCCAAGTCATTCTGGAGCACTGTAGAAGGGCATCATTAGGCTGATTGGTGGTAAGAATAGGTTGCTCTGAACGTCTCTCTTTTCATCAGCTACTCACTGAATGCTAGGCTCAAGGGAGGATTTCTCTCCCTGTGTTTAGATACTCTCTCTACGACTGTTTTTCTGACCGTGTCTTTGCCTGTAGATGCTGTGCTGCAGGACCCAGGGAAGGCTGACCAGAAAAGGGCATCTTGGCAGCACAGAAGATAATTCTCTGTGGATTTTAGTTGTCAGGGTCACACAAATCCAAATACTAAAGGTCAAAAGAATAACATATTACTTCTGTGTTTCAATGTTTGCACTTGTAGATTTTGACCTCATATTATACTTCCAGCTTCTGCTAGCATGAGCAGCTCAATGATTGTTATATTTGTCAATATAACATTTTGCTTTGATGACATGAGTAATTAGAGAATGGAATACCATTGACACAACCATATAGAAAGTAGTTAAATGTATCTGCAGTTCTAAAAACACTATTGGAAAATACAATAAACATACAATAAATACTTATAGTTGGTATGAAATTCAAGCCTTTTGAGTGAATATACCAAAAGAGATCTGTACTTATGGATAGAACAAATTATTAACATCAAATGCATTCTCCTGAAAGGAACTATATCAATCAATAAATAGGAGTCTACAGAGACAGTGCTTAAACTGAATATCCACAGACTTCAATTCGTGTGTGGAGGGCATGACCAGAACAATGAAATTAAACTGAAAATTTTGGGTTTGTTTTTCTTCCTAAGGTTATAGCTGTTGGAATTCCAGTGTTCAGACCTGTAATTCATCCAGTTAAATGGAAGGATGTCTATTCCACACACACACAGATTTCAGCTCATGTCTATCTGAGAGATGTGGGAAATGTAATAAGTTCAGCAGTCAATGGTTTGGACTCACATGCACAGTCATCAAGTCATATAAGCCATAACCATATAAGTAGAAAAAAAAATTACCAAAGTTTTCAAGGGAATTCCAATAGTTTTACCTTCCTCATTGTTCTTGTACTGCTCCTTTAAGACATCTAATTATCAGTAGAACAGAGCTGTAAGAGCTACCACCAAAGACAGAAGGATCTGGGCTTTGAAGATGGAATTATGCTGCAGAATACTCTAAAGATTCTGAACAAAAGCATCTCAAAGCGTCTCTCTGTACCTTAAACCCAACCTTAACAAGCTTAATTTTGAATAGATAATAAAAACTAAATCTTAAGTTTGCTTTTGAGAAGTAATTTTCTTTGGCAAATTCTTGAAGTGCTTTAATTATTGCTAATTTTCTTTCTTTAAATGTGTTGTGGTGGGATAGAGGAAGAAGCACAGAAGATATAAGTTAGATAATTTTGGTTTTATTGCAGGATTGTTACTTTAAATTTATATAAAAGGGTAGAGGAAAAACCCTGTTGTGATATCATTTATTACATTTATAGTCATATATTTTATTATTATTATTGTGTTCTTCAGAGTTCCCTGGATTTCTGGATCACTTATTTATCATTCCAGCCAAGGTACTGGTCACTTATGTGATAGGAATCCTTGGTGACTTTGCATGTGGGTGAGGGAAATAAATGAATTCAAGGAGGAGAGAGAAAACTTCTGATAAACAGACTTTAAAATAAATATCACCCCCGGCCAGCCCCCCGCGTGCGGGACCCACAGCCGTACCCACAACCGGCACCACGGGTGTCGGACCCACAGCCAGCCCCACGGGTGTCGGACCCACAACCGGCCCCACGGGTGTTGGACCCACAGCCGGACCCACAACCAGCCCCACGGGTGCTGGACCCACAGCCGGACCCACAGCCAGCCCCACTGACGGGCCCACGGCCAGACCCACAGGCTCCCCCGCCCCGTCCCCACTCTGCTGGCACTCTGACAAAGAGCTCCAAGAACCCTGTCTTCAGAAGCTCTTTGGGATGCCATGGTGGAAATTAACATAAGTGTGGACAGGAGCAGTGTTCTCTGCACCCCTACACCCAGCAGTGCTAGAAGGTGTTCCACTGAAGGACCCAGATGGAGTCCTCCTGACCCCCAGCCTGTCTCTAGCAGTGCTTTCAAACAGCTCTCAGCTGAGGACACAGAGCAAAACATCTGCTTTTCTAACTGCTTCAGCAAGGGGAAACTGTCCCAGCCAGTTGTGTGCTTGAAGCATGATACCCAGTTGGGTGCAACTCAGCTTTCAGTCTGTAAATAGAAGTTTTAATCTCTGTTCTGGTGTTTCATTTGCTAGGTTTTCATGTGGGAGAGAGGCACAAGTAGCCCAAGATAGCATGGATTGCAGACGTGGCCTGTTTCTAGAAGTGTTTGCTTTAGCATCTATTAACCTTAAAGTCAAATATCTGGACTTGCAGGGGGATTACTGCTCAGTGTATCTGAGCTCTTTATATAATAGCTTTTCCTGACTTTATCAAAGGCTCTAAAAGTTGTCTTTGAAAGAAAAAAAAGTAACTAGGCACGTTGAATGAATAAATATATATATATGTATATGTGTGTGTTTAGCTACATTAATAAATAATCACATAAACATTTTCAATTATATCTGGGATGGAATGGTCAGCATGTGCTGGAGATGCAAACCCTGGGCTGGGAGTGCTGGAACCGACCTTCTCCACAGGGGTCAGGCTGGGAGAGACCCAAGGAAGATGCTCCTGGTTTGGGGCAGGACTGTGTGGGGATGAGAAGGGGTGCCTGGCTTGTGTGGCCCCTCTGCCTTAGGGTGCTTTTCCTGGAACGTCGTCCCGGCTTCCCAGGTCAGCTCCCAGTTAGCCTCTGGGCACTGCAGTCCAGCTTCACTCTTTGTGCAGCATGGATAAAGCAGCAGTGTTTCATACCAAGTGCTCAGCACCTGTTCCTGGAAGGGATGACTGCAGCCTCAAATTACTGCATCTCCTGGCAGCTATCCAAGCTTTGCTCCCTTGCACGGGACTGAGCGTTTCCCATGGACCTCCACAGTGTCTTTATCATCATGAGTCACCTAAACTTTCCTGTCCATTTACTGTCATGCTAAGCCTAAAAGTTGTAGAATACTTAAACTTGCTTTTGAGAATTCCTATTTGATATAACCCTGTAATTTATTTTGCTGTGGAATTAAATTCCCATATCTCTGTCCTGTACCATGCATAACATAAGAAAATAAGTCTGCTCTTAAGGTAGGTTTTTAGATTTTCCTCTAAAATTTAAACTTTATCTGTTCCATCATGAAAAATGAAAACGTTGAAAAATGTGGAATTGTCAAATTTGGATGAATCCCCCAGCTGGAATGCATGTCAGAACTGCTGGGGAATTGGGCTGGTTTTTCTCAGTAAGCTGGCTAAGTCCTTAAAGTTTCGTACTGAAACTCTGTGTTGTGTTTCTCTATTTCTTTTAAAGTTCTATACATGAAACATAAGCAGCCTGCTATGGAAGTGCCTTCAGGTCCTTATCTGAAAGTAATCCTGCCCCTCCTGACTCCACACTCATTTCACGCTTGATCGAGCAGCTTATTTGCTTTACTAAAATCATATTGTCTTAGCAGTTCCATAACAAAAAAGCTGTCCTGCTCTATCCAGCACCCAGGAGGAACCTACACATCTACTTTGAATCTTTTCAAAGCAGCAGTCAGGATTTCCAGTGAGCAGACAGAGCATCACACCAGGGAAAAGTGTGACCCAAGTGACAAAATGTGCTTCTACGAATCATAGACTGAGACTGGAGAAGCTAGAAACCTTAAAGCCTGTGCTGCAGCTAAAGACAGACTGAAATATTTTCTGCTCTTTTTTTGCTTTTTTTTTCCTCCTTCCTGTACTACTAATACTGTTACTGCTTTGTAGATCAATAATAACTTTAATAATAACAACAGTGTACTTTGTAAATCAGGGTCCTCTTCTGGGCAATAATAAGTAGTGAGATTATGGTAGCTCTTTTTTTTTTTTTTTGTGACGTGATGTATTATGCTATTAATGAATTGTCAGCTAGTTCAGAAGGAAGAGAAAGACTGTTTTTTATCCATTCCATGCTGCAGACTGCATCTCCCACAACTTTCTTCTGGGCACTTCCAAACATCATTAGAGATACCTACTAAGGACTTTTTTTCTACGAGAATTCTTAAAGAGGAGTATGATATGGGAACAGAGCATGTTGCATACAATAGAGGTTGCAAGTTATGCAAGAACACAAGATTGCATAGTTCCAAATCACTGGAAGGCCATTATTGCATTTGTTTGGATTTCACCACTCTCAGACAGGATTTTAATAAAAAAAGAAACTTGTTTTATGTAGGCAAATGCTTATACAGAAAAGTGCATTTCCAGTATTTGTCTAAAACGACTACTATGATCCATATAGGCTATCCCTTAACTAATAAGACTTGGCCTAATCCCTTCTACAAATAATTCAATTACAAACAAAGAGGCGCCGCGCCGCGTTTGCGGTGGCTTCATTGTAGTCGGAAGAGGGAGAGGTCAGCACCATCAGAGCTCAATGAAAGCAAGCAAAGAAGTTTTGCTTTCTTTTCCTTTGTGTTGTTGTTGTTTTGTTGTTTGTTGGCCAATGGGAGCGGACCCCTTAAAACTTCGTACACGAGATCCAAGCGACGATGACCACGGTGGTGAGAACACCGCCTGGGGGGAGGATTTGCCACCAACTGACTGTCCATAAGATGCTTTCAGACATAAAATTGGCAGGCAGCTTGTAGCAGTTTTAAAGCTACACCTCATCTCTGCCTGCTCTGGTCACCTGCTTGCACTTTCTCACCTGGCATTTTGGCTTCAGCCTCCTGACAGACTCCCCAGACAGCCTCTTCCTTGAGGATCAACCTCTTTTCAAGCTGAGTCTGTTTTTGGACTGAGCAGTGCACTGACTCTTTAGAAAGAACTGCCCATTTTAAGTGAAGATCAGGTTCGTGACCATCTGATGAACCTGAAAGTGCACAAGACCATGGGACCCGACCGGATACACCCACAGGTGCTGAGGGAACTGGCGGATGAGGTTGCTAAACCGCTAACTATTATATTCCAAAAGTCACATCTGTCCAGTGAAGACCCCGCTGACTGGAAAAGGGGAAGCATAACTCCCATTTTAAAAAGGGAAAGAAGGAAAGACCCCAAGCAAGCAAGCATTGTAAGGTTATAGGATTGATGTAGGAATGAATAAGTACATATAGTTATTCCCCATGCAGCTTATCAAAGAAGCTTTTTGAAACAGAGTTACTGTAGCTGAGTAGTTTTGTTAAAGATGCATTTTGATTCCACTCTTCCTAATATAGGAACATGTGATATTTTGGTCCTGCTTTATTACTGTAGGACCATATATACCTGCTTTATTGTAAATCCAGACGTGTAATTACCTTGTTTTCACAATAGGTGATTTTGTCACAACCCAGCATCTGGCTCTGGTGGTGATAACCAGCCCTGTAACTGAGCCAAAGCTCTCCTTCCAGAGAGTCGATTTTAAACTCTCCAGGGCAGCCACTGCCTTTTGCTTGCTGTGTGCTGGGAACACCTCCACGGTGCCTGTGGCAGCAGGCACTGCTCTGCAAGCAGAGGGTCCTCTGCTGTACACTGCCTGTGATAGGTACTCCTCTCTCCAGAAAATGCAGAGGTAAGAGAGACTGGGAGCACTGTTCACATAGTTTAACTATTGCACCATTACACATTGCTAAATTAGGGCTAGAGAGGTCTGTCTTGCAGCTGTGAGACCGACAGGACAAGGAGCTGATGGAGCAAGGAGAGACCTTCACACTGGCAAGCAGCACACAGAGGCTGTTCCATCTCATGCCAATTCAGTCAAAATATTACAAAGGCAGTTTGCCAAAGATTTTAATATTATTTAATTTGCTAATTGAGAAAAATGCTGGTGCAATTTACCCAGATTGCACATGCTCTTGAGTATTAACGATCCTGTAGAAAAAGGAATATCTGTTTGAACTACACGAGGGCTCTTAACATGATACCAAATTATGATTTCTCATGTTGAGAAATAAACACATTTTAGGCATTTAAGGGTAAACATTCAGATCAATTTAAAATACTCCACTGAAAAATACTACTAAATGAACTGGAACACTGGAAGCACTTTCTTGGGAGCTCTGAAGGGATGCCAATTTGCATTCAACATCCTTGTTTTATGTAAAACAAAAGGGGAAAACCACAACCTAGTGGTCATTAAGTCATACTTCAGCTTACTCAGAAAATCCTACAAGGCATTGAGAATGCAAAGGTGAAACATAAAAAGACTCAGAACTCTACAGGAGAAAGCCCTGGGCTCAACATGGCACACAGAGTCCCAGAGCCCTTCTGCTGGCTGTAGGCAGGTCTGCACTTCACTGGACATCTCAGCTGTGGGTGCAAGGAGTGCTCAGGCTTTGAAATTCCACTCACAGAGCTCCTGAAACTCCTGCAGGCCATTGCTTTCCTTGTTCAAGTGGAAATGATGGAGCAAAAATTCTTCTTCTGAGTGTACAATGGGAAGACACACTATTCAAACGCCATTTTCTCCAGGCTCAGATCAGTGTATCTCAAAGAGTAGGAAATCTAGTAAGAGAGTTAGGAGACGTGGATGATTGAGCAGGTAGTTATTGGACAACTTAGCAGAAGAGTTGAAATATATAAACATGGAAGGAGGGACAGGCCACTTGGGAAGAATATTGGGAGTTTGTCAAAGGATGCAGGGATGCAACAAGGAAAGCTAAGGTGTCCCTTGAAATTAAGTTCTCAATTGCCAGAAAGGCCACAAGTAAATCAAAAAGTTCAGGGCTATCTGTCTGAAAGCTACTCAACCAACAGAAAAGACAAAACCTGAAGAGGCAATAAACTGGCCACAGGAATGCACAACTCCTGGCAAACACCAGCATTCCTAAGACACTGATGGAAGGGCCACTGCAAGGAACTGCTTTAGTGCAACTCTTCAGAGGTTCAGCTGGAAGCTTTGTAGGTGATACAGAAATTTGTGGGATGCCCAAAGAAAGTAAGAAAATTCTGTTGAAAGATATATTGAATTACACAGTGGAAGGAGAGGAAGATTAGAAGAATATGGTGTTTCTCCTTAGGCTGAAAAAAAACCCAACCCTTCACTTTCAAATAAGATTTGGAAATGATGTAACCACTGTAAGAAACACTTCACCATTAGTGGACCGGAAATCAAAAAAGTCTCAAAAAGAGTTCTTTCCAAACTTGTTATTTTCAGCAAACAAAGGTATTTGCAGCAGTTGAAAACCACCAGGCAGAGGCTGCCCCTGGCCCAGTGCAGCAAGAGGAACACCAGAGCAGATCCATTTGGCAGTTTTCATTTATTCAGCTTGAAGATTTCTTTGAAAAATAAAAAAAAACCAATAAATAAACCCAAACATCAGCAAGGAAATGCTAGAGAGTGAAGTACCAACAGGAACATTCACCAGACAAAAGTATGCCAACCTTTGTAAGACTCCCAGTGATACAGATGGTATGACATCAAGCCATCTTAATACTGCTGTAGGTTTCCACACCATAAATTTGGCATTAAGGTTCAGCTCGAGTTGTTGCAACAGAATGCAACAGATGCCCTTGGATCCCGTATCACAACACACTTGGTTTCTGAAGTATGATGTTAAGCTGTTGATTTACTCCCTTTATGAAAAAGGCTCTCAGGACAATAGCTCTCCAATGGAGTGAGCAGCCAAGGCAACCAGATGGGCTGAATTGCAAGTTCAATTTGTGGAATTTCCTATTCTTCCATTTCAGTATCCCAAAATAAATAATAGAAAAACATGGGAACTAAGTTATCAGCTTGAAACGAAAATTATGCTGATTAGGCATTTGGGGTAGCTAACTGCCATCGGCTGAACTTTTTTTGTGTGCATTAAAACAATTTAAATTTGTATATAGTCTAAATTATTTCTGACCTAAGAGCTAATGTTTGATTAGACTGCCATGGAAACTGTCATATGTGATCTGATTAGTGTTTAACAATGATTTGCTTTAAGAATACACAGTCTCTATGCAATAACAAAATCATAACCCCAGAGGAGAGAATTAGAGATAATTATCTCATTTTTTTGATGAGAGTGAATTGAATTATTAGGCATTAAGTCTTCCTAAAAAAAAGCCATAAGGGTTTCAAAGTCTGAGCTTTTAATAGGCAACAGATAAAAAAAACCCAAAACAAACAACAAAACAAAGTGTTACATTTATAGCCTATTCTCTACAGGATTCATTAGTACAATAAACCATATAAACATACCTTTGGCCTGTGTACTGTCCTCGGCACTGGCAGATAAAATCATCACTGACAGGGATGCAAGTACCACCATAAAGGCAGGGGTTGGAAGCACAGGGGTTGACGCTGACTAATGGAAGGTCTCTTTTATTTGCTAAAGGTGGAAATGCTCAGTCAGCATTTACATTTCTTTTGCATGGACAAAAAGAGAGAAAGCAGCAAAAGGGCAACTAAACTGAAGCCTCATTATTTCAGGACCACATTTTGGGGCCAATCTCCTCTGGCACTGCGTAGCTGAACTCTGCTGAATGAATGCCATGTGCTTTAGTAGTTTGATAAATGGAGTTCTAACACCCAAGACTATCTTTGTTATTAAGTTGCAAGGTCAGCTGATAAAGAGAGCTTGACTTAATGCTCTTCGACTTCTGTGAAGCATTTGACTTAATCGTGCATCCCAACCTGATAAAAATCCAGCACCATACCAACCCTTGTGCAGCTTGTGTAAAATGGATTAAAAGCCAGTTAATGGAGAGATCATCGGTGTTGCTCTTCTGCTCTTTGCTATATTTGTCACTGAGCTGAAAAATATGCAGCTGTATCTCTCATGTTATATCTGATGTGTAATTAGTAAATATATTTAAAATATGTATTTTCTTCATTCTGCAGGATAATTGAATGTATTTAATTTTAGGAAATTATTTTTAACTGGTACAAACTTGCTGCTTGCAACAAAAAGAAAATGTCTACTTAAAGGCAGATTCAGGGATAGCACAACAAAACTTCTGATATACACACATGAGGATTGAAGATGTCTAAGAACTCTCTGGTTAGGGAGCAGCACCATATACTGGTCTACAGGCATTCAAAACAAGGTCCAGAAATCTGCTAGCTGCTGAAAACCTGGATCTGTTGGATTTTCTCAGCAATGTAGGCATATATGAACACCAGCTAATTGTCCCACACTTTGAGGCAACCATGTTAACTTACCTGTTGCTGCTATCCAACTCACCCAATTAATTTCTTCTAGGATATCTGTAAAGTTTGGGAAACAGTAGCAGGAAAATATTTTGCTTCAAGATTGTTTTCAGAAGTGTTTTGCATGAAGTTTTTCCCAGCCCAAGGAAGAGTATTTAAGTACAGTGCTACAGAAGTTTACAAAAGGCCAGTGAACCCTACTTAACTCTATGTAATTAGAATACTAACATTTATTACAGAAGATTAGGCAAATAATTTGCCCTGACTCTATGGAGAGAGGCTGTGTTTGGCCAAATAATAACAGTTTCTAAAATGCATAACTGAAATGCACATTAAAGACAAAACTTCACCATTAATAACCAAACTACACAGCACTGTCAACTACCCCAATGTCTGAGTTCTGAACTGGCACGAAGCATCAAAACTTGGATGGTACCTCAGCTTGAGCTCTTGCCTAGCTGAGCACTGCAGACAGAATCCCCATTCCTATCTGTATCAATACTTACCTGCAGAAAAACCACAGCCTCCCAAGAAAACAAAGAGGCGTGAACTGCAGAGGGGATAATCGAGCGAGGAGTTGATTAGATAAGGGGCTAATTAGCAAGATAAAAGGAGTAATTAACAGGACAAGGCGCTAATTAGCAGAGGAAATAATTAGCTAAGAGACTAATTAACCAAATGAGATTGTAATTACCGGATAAGCAGTGAGGAGAGGGGATAATTAGCAGGGTAGGTGGGGGAGAGTTAACGAGTTAACAGGGAGGTGCCACTACAGTACAGTCTTCTGTCTCCCACTGCTCCTCTCATACAAACAGAGCACCAGGAATTAATGTTAACATCAGAAATTTCGCTTCACATAAGCAAAAAATTACTGGTTTTTTAGTAATTTAAATCACCTGCTAAATTGTGGGAGCCTGTAACATGTAAAACCATGGCTCATTATCCACAAAGTCTGGAAAATGCAAAAAGCACCACTCTGACTGCTGCAAAATAATAAAGCAGAGAAATCACTTACTGTGGGTCATGTTCCAACATAACTGATGCCTTCATAACATCCTTTTTATGGACAGGACCTATATTAATTCCTGAATACTGGGGAAAGAAAAAGCCACAGAAATCAGTCACTCATCTTTCTGAGGCAAAAGGAAAGAGTTACCAACTACAGTGTAGATGTGACAGCATCAGGAACAGCACAAAAGAACTTACTGGCACTTCTGATGAGTGTTTACTTTAAAATAAATACAATGATGTATTAAACTATGTCATAGAATCTGATTTTCCTAGAGCCAAAATGAATTCCAAAGCAAAATTCTGCTGCTAGCCAGTTCTCCTTGGATTTTAAAAGTGATTTTTAAGAGATGGTTTCATAGCTGTTGGGAAAAAAAAACCCCAACCTGGGAATAGTTGCTGGTTAATTCATCCTTCTGGGAATGTTGTGTTTGCAAGGGAATCACAGGAAAATAGGAAGTATTGTTTTAGTACCGAATATTCTGTTCCATGGTGAGAAATATGCATCACAGTTGCCCATCTGAAAAAAATATTTCACTCCTTCAAGGAAGACTTATTGATTATATAGAGCACAGATTTACAAACAAGCAAACAAAGAATATTATTATATTTTCCTGATTTCTTTTCTGTAAAAAGAGTAAAGCCAAAATTACTTTGACAAATAAATTTTAAAAAGTTCATAATTTGAATATACAGTGCTGGGCTGGGATTAAGGCAGTGTGTGATTTTCATTCTTCTGCTTTCATTACTTATTCCTCAGTCTTTCACATTGTGTTGTTACATAGAGTCACAAAGATAATAATAATGGAGTAAGGGGAAAAGGGAGGCATAAATATTATACAGTGAACTCTTGTATTCATTTTTCATTTCTGTATATGTGGATTTCTGTAGCACCTTACATGAACTTTATAAACACTAAGTAAAAAGGTGCATGACACCATATTATTAGCCCATTTTACACCTAAAAATAAAATAAAATACAAACTTATCTTGAGCTCTTCCTTAAAATAGCCTGCTTATCTCAAACTGAATCAGAGCAGAAGCATCTCCATGTTCAGCCCTTATAACTCAGGTGGGAAAGGGGTGATACAAGGTAAGGGCAAGCAGCTAAGGGGTGTTAACACCATGAACTGGTGGGATGCAGATTCAGCCCAGAGTCAGCACCTGGATTCTGTGTTTCAGCCATTCCTGAGGTGACCATGACCATGGCCTTAGTGATTCAGCAAACAGGTTTGGCAGGCAGGTTCATGGCAGTGCCAGTCGTTGTGGTTTAATCTTCCCATCCAGAGGAGCAGGGGAGTTTTGGAGGAAGCAGCCCAGACTGATTTGGTGTCATTTATAATGATGATGTAGCTGGGAGAAGACAATTTTTCAGTCATGGAAAGGCTTATTCATTCCTCAAATTTAGGTTTTATATCTTAGACAATCTACAAGTATTGTGTGTCCAGGGTTAGGACAGGATAGGGCTAATTTTCACTAGTTGGGGGAGGGGTCACAACCAAGGCAGACAAAGGTAATCTATAAATTTTACCTTGCTCATAACCTGTCTTGCATTTTATTAATATTAAATTGTCCCCACTCATTCAATTGTGCTCTGACTTTTTCTTTGCTTAGCATGCAGAATGTCCAAGCTTTGGGGGATTTTAGGCTGGTTCTCCCCTTTGCAGCAGGCTCTGTGCTCTTTGGCCCTCCTGGCTTTGCATCCCTCTCAGCCTTCATCAGCCTTTTCTCTGCTCAGTCATCCTCAGTGTTAAAAAAACACCTGGAACTTGGCATCCTTCTGCCCCCAGCTCAGTGTCACCTCTGCTGCTGACACCAGAGATCTGTAGTGAGGATTTCCAGTGCTGTGCCTCTCTATTTTCATGAGTGAATACACACGGAATTTGCTGCTTCCAAAGCTGTCAGTAAAGTAACTTTGAGTTTCTTACTTGCAGGTATTTTCCATGTAAAAAACTAACCAGATCTTTACAGAATTCTGTTTTTTACAGGGAAGTCTGGGCCTGTTGTAGGCACTTTGTATTCTCCACTCTTGTCTCTACTGTTCACTGGGCACAGCTGCTGCAAATGCCAAAGCAGAAAGAATCCCTTGTACAGGTTCTGCAAAGCTTCTCTAGGAGGAATACAGGTAAAGGTGAGAAGCCTCAGTTCAAAATCCCTTCTTTTCTCATTGTTAGCCACATGTTTCCGTCTGTTCATGGATCTGATTCTTCCCTGGGATGTTTTATATCCCCTCTGAAGACTATATAAACAGGGGAGGATTTTCCTCTGTGGTGTTCAGTACCGAAAATAAAAAGTACAGTGAAGTAAATATTTATGCCCTGCAATCTGTGATTTATCTGCCAGACTTCAAAGTAAGAAATAGGTAAACAAAACCCTCATTAAATTACATAATTCAGTCCTTCATCAGGGGTTTCCCAGCTCCAGAGCAAGGAGGGGGGAAATTCTGCTGTGAGACAGCCCCATCACAAAGAAGACTTCAGGTATGTGGGTTATCTCAAGACCTTAAGTCTTAATCTGTTGACTTCAAAGTAGCAGCATCAGTTTACACTGATCAAGAATTGCATAAATCTGTTTTTATTAAAACCACAATAGTTTGACCTACAGACTTCCTCCCTTTTCCTCTAATCTTGTTCTAATTGCTCACTTCTTGATAACTGAGAGTGCTACCAGTCTGGGGTTTGTTATTCTCCATTTCCAACCAGCATGATAAAAGTAACTCTCGTTAAGGAGAATATTTTCATGAAGATTATATACAGAAAGATTACACCCTCTGCTAATCTGATTTCAGGAAATGGATAATAAAGTGTTTCAGAAAGATCTTTCCATAAAAATCACTATTCTACAGCACAGCAAATGTACATAAATTTTGGCATCCAAACAGCCATGCAGGCAAGATTCTGATTTTAGTGGCACTGCTGTAAACTCAAGTGTCTGATGTCAAGAGAATTATTCCAGATTATAGCAATGAAATAAAAAACTCCTTGGAAAGTTGGTTCGTATTCAATGTATCAGTGGGAAAATACAAATAATGTTTTTAGCCTGTGAATTTGAAAGAAATACTTTGTTTTTTTCTTCATGAGACCAATATATAACACTGAAGTTGGATTAAACCCCAGTGTGACATACTGCTTTTCCATGATATTTAAGAACTTACTGACTAAAAGAAAGCTTCTTGCAAAGGAAAACTGTGTACTTCACTACAGTTTCCTTGAGGGGGTGAGCTTGAGTCAGGTAGAGGGGACCCTGAAGTTCTGTAGTACAGAACTTGATCCAGTAACAGACTCTAGTAATAATCAAGGTATCTTCCTTGAAAGCATTATGGAGCTTCCTCAAGTCAATCCTGTAACTTCCATCTCCTACCCTACATTTTCATGTCACTGCTCCTCCATACGTTCTCCTCTTCACCCTTTCTTTAGACTCTTGGGAAACTAAATTTAGGGAAATTGTTTCTGGACTCTAGTCATCAAACATTGCTATATCTCTTCTGTTCTTAAAAAAAAATAAATATTTTTAAATAAAGAATATTAATGGTGTCACAAAAGCAAGTTTTGTAGCCCATCTATGTGTTTCTCATCCACTTGCTACAGGCAGGACACCTCTGGGGCAGGGATTAATTCTGAAGAGTGTGGCATTAACTGTCTTTTTTTTTTTTTCCTATCTTGCAGCACTGCAGATCTTGTATTCCATGGGGCTGGACTTAAATGCTGTGTATGCTGACAGTGGGGCTAAATGCCTGTCAGCAATTAAGGACCCCAGGAGGTCTCTCTGAAAACTGATGTACAGGCTTGTGTAGCTCGCCCTGCAACACAACTTTTCCCAGTAGAATGGTTGCTGTAATATGGGAGCTTTGCTCTACATATGCTACATACCCTTATCTCTCAAGTGACCTAACAGCTGTGACTTTTGACCTTCAAGAAAAGAACTAATTTGATAGACTTAATGAGCTGAAGGGTTTCAGTGGGCTGCTGGGGAGGGTGGGGGCTGCTCCATGGCCCTGCCAGCAGTGGTGGTTTTGCAGTGAGTTCCTGCACTTGCCTGGAATCACATTCAAAACTCCATGGAGTAATTCCCCTACAATGTCCTCAGCAAGATCCTTCCAGAGCAGGTAGAGTTCTCTGAAATAGTTGTTATCCACCCTGATCTTCTGGCTGTGAATGGCTTCAGAAGGCTACCAAATAGTTCTTGCATCCAGCGCAGTATTTGTAAAACAAGTCTTTCCGAAAAAAAAATATTAATTCTCAACAAAAAGATTTCAAGTGTTGAAGTGGTAAATTACACTTTTAAGAATACACTTTAAGTTTGTGAACTGCTTCACTACTTAGTTTCAGTTCTATAAAAACAACGGGACCAGGAGTGCTTGAGTTTTCATTTCTGAAGAGCTTTAGTTCAGACAATCCAAAACAAAGCATGGGAATGTTGGCCTTTGAGTTTAAGCTGGCACTCGTACAAATGCAGTTGATCTCTTCTGTTAGAAATCTTAATGTTTTCATAATTAAACACTCACAGCCTTGAATCTTCAGTTTGACTTGAAACAGCACTTTCACATTTTTCTGTTTTTAAGGAAGAGCTTTTGCCAAGAAATGTTCTCCTCATTGTTCTGGGGAGAACATTAACATATTGCCAAAGCTCTCTTACCAACGTGCTTTTTTTCACTTCAGCAGCAGGAACAGGTAGTGATGAAGAGCCAAGAAGATGTGACTTTGACCACACACATCCCTTTTCGTGTGAATGGTGTCTTCCTTCTGCCTGTAAGAGTAGACGTGACAGAAAAGCCACGTCATGCCCCTTAGACTTTGCTTTGCTGCATCACCAACCATGGCTTCTACAAGCAGCCCTCCAAACTGAAGGAAGTCTTTACATGCCACCTCCATTCAGAACATAAATGCAAAGTTTTGCAGTCCTGAGAGGAAGCTTTATCAGTGCAGACGAAGAAGCTAAGGTTCCTTAAGGGTTCCATAGTGGGAATATATGCCCAAGGAGCTGGTTTCATTCTGAAAACAAAGTAGTTAAACTATTTCTGAACTGTTCTTTTCAAGGAGACTGCTTTCATTTACACTATGAAGTCTCTTCATAAAGATTTGAAGTAGGGCTTTGAAGCATTTACCAAGAAGAAACTTCTCTGAGTATTATGAAGAAATTTACTTTGACAAACTTGTCATTTTTGATGAATGTTTTGCACAGAGGTTTTGATTAAACCATTTTTGTTTGTTTGTTTTAAATAGACCAACATAACATCATATTTTTCTTTCTTCCAGAACATTAAAATTTCTCCGGGAGCTTGGGAACAGGGAAAAAAACGATTGGGATACAAAGTATAAAAAAATGTCCTGTCACCCCAGGACATTCCACCCCTTATCCCATATCGTGAACATGTTACTGAAAAAACTTTCTTTTCACTTGCTCAAACCTTCCACGCTTACACATTCCCTTCCATCCTACTTGCTCAGACCTTCGACACTTTCATGTTTCCTTCTGTCTCATGTCTGTATGATCTAACGTACAACAGCAGCTCTCCTTCAACCAGAAGCACCCAATCTGATGCTCTGGGATATCCCTCCGCTAAAAGGAAGTTTCTCAATCCATACTGGAACAACCACATTTCTTGACCTACACAGCACTGAAATGATAACAGTCAGAGCATGCTGCTGATACATTGACTGATATCTTCAATACTTTGATCACAGGATGTCAGGGGTTGGAAGGGACAATGGAGATTTTTGAGTCCAGCCCCCCTGATAAAAACTGACAAAATATTTTTGACAAATTTGTTTGTATAAAACATCACAGGACACATTTCCTATTTGAATAATAATTGTTTAAATATTTCTCAAATGTAAGAAATACTGCTCCCTCCCTCCCATCATCAGTGTTTAGATCTCTTAATGATAAATTATACTTAATACTTTGACTTCACTGAGAGATGCTTTGATTGTTTGATTGGAAAATGGATTATTTTATAATAATTATGCTAAGCCCTTGAGGCTCTTCATCCTCTGAGCACATGGAAAGCTGAGCAGAGCTGCATCCCATGCTGGGAAGAGCCCTCCTTCAACAGGCTTCACTGTCTCCCCATTCCCCTCCAGTAACACCCAGTGCACCCGGCTATTTAGTGGTGCTTTTGGGGCAAAATGGTTTTTCAGGGCCCTGAAACTTTCTTTGGAGAGAGATGCACCCTGATGTAGGTGCTCCTGGGGTAGTCTATGTGATTATATGAAAGGGTGGAACAAGACCATATCTTAATCATATACTAGCACTTTTTTTTTTAATATACGTTACAGAAATATCTGGCTTGAGGCAAGACACCAAATAAAGAAAATGAATGAATCAATCAAAGGAAACTGAAGACAGAATACAGCTGTACAATCAAAATTAAATCTCGCAGCAATTTTTGTGATTCATAAATGGGATGCATACACACAATATAGCCAGTGTCACTGGGTTGAGCCCAAAGTTCTCAAACTACTTCTTAAGAGGCAAGAGGCAAAATCCAAGACAAATGTGTCTGTGCTCAACAAGAGCAGATGTGACTCACTCTCAGGACCATGGCCACTCTACAAGGCATTACCATGGATACCAGCCAGTTTGTCTGCCACCTTTAAAATATATCTGCTCAATTCTACCTTCTGATCACAATTCTCAGTCCAACTCTGAAACAGGCTCTGTTTTAGCTGAGGCTTTTTGAGTCCATGTTTGTTGCCTTTTCTTCACTTGAAACTGAAGCCCTCTGCCCCATGGTGTATTTCTGAACCTGCATTGCAGGCAGGTTAATTCAGGAGAAACTCTGATGCCATTAGTAAATGGTTCTGGAGAACAACAGCAAGTAATCTGCAACCCTGAGAAAGTCAGCATGGCCTTTTTCCCTGCTGCACACCTGGCAGGAGGCCCCATAAGGGACCATGTTTCAATATGCTACCCTGAGTTGCAAAACTAAAACATCTTGTCATCACTTCAGTTATCACTGAATTCAAGCACACACCTGCTCTTGCTGTGGAGCTGCATCTTCCACATCTTTTAATCCACTTCCTTCTAGACTGCCTCACCAGTGGAAAGTGTGCTCACAATGTTAAACTTCCCTCATTAGGTAGAACATTCCTCCTTTTAACCTCTTTAACAACTAAAAATTGGTTCCAAATACAACCATGTTGCCTGGCATTTTAAACAGCTATCTATAATATCTTGCATTAAACGCAGCTTATGTTCCCAAGCCTGTAATGAAAACATTAAATAGTTAAACAAAATTATATCAAGAATTCATTTACACTGAGCAATCAAAGAGTATGGCTTGGTTGGCTTCAAAGAATAAGTAAATAAGATAAATCCAGATTTTTAAAATTCTACTTGTAGAAAAAGGCAATGTGCAATGCTTTAGTTCTTACAACAAACAAGCCACCTAGGGATTCAGGCACAGCAGCCCTGCATTTAACTTGGGATACTCTAAGTTCTGGTTCTTTGAACACTTGCATAAAAGTAAGGGAAGAGAAAATAAAAGTTGCTGGCTTATCAAGGAATGTACATTTTTCAAACCAGGATTTTAATCACAAGATGCAATTAAAACACAAGGCAGAAGGTGGGATTGTCCCTGCTGAGGTTTTTTTTCCAGTGGGTATCCCTGGCATTGCTCATTATGAAGGATAAGGATGAAGGCAGCTTTTCTTGTTGCAGTCTCTGGTGAGGGTTCCCTCGTGGCTGGTAGGATGGAGATTGAGAAGAGGAAGAGGTGATTCTTTACTCAGCCTTTGCTGCCAGTCTAAAGCCCTTGCTGCAAATGTGAGTTCATTTGACATTCATTCACCCCAGAACTGCAACTTGTATGCAGGGGTCACCACTAAAAAAATCAATTAACTTGGAGAGTAAGAACTACTCAAGTATTTAGTATTAAACATTTTGCATTCTGTTTCTCAATTTATAGCTAGCATGGCTATGCTCTGAGAAGTTCCATACAATCTTAGCCTCTGAAGAAAACAAGCAAAACCAACCAATCCATCTGATCTTTTCCAGAAAGATTGTTATTTGTGAGATCGGAATTTGATCAACAAATTAGAAAATAACTATTTCCTTTAAGGTTTGAGTAAACAGATTTCTCAGGATAGAATTATGCATCAACCATGCTGTGTTTTATAAAGAGCAAGTTAAGGGCACCAGCAAGTTAAGGCATTCATTTGTTTCCAATAAACATTTCTTCAAACAACTGCCAGCTCCACAAAAGTTGCTCACCAGTCCTCCTGATTCATCTCACCTGAGGTCTGCATCTAGAGACAGTCAAATAATAGATGTAATTTTAATTATAACGTAAAACCAATTTTGTTAATGTTGTGAAATTTTAAGTAGCAGAGAAGGCTAATGAGTAGCTCTAAAAAGTATTCCTTCATTTGTGTGTGTCATCTGTAATTATAGGAGAAAATAATTGTCGTGTAATTACAGAGCACTCTGGTGTAATTAAGATCACAATAATTAAGTGCAGGCAAGGAACTATACATCAGAAGCTGCAAGCCAACTGTTACCACTTTGGGAAAAAGTACAAGTTTAGCACCAAATTCTGCAACATCAGACACTATGGAACAGTAACTTTGGGCACCACCTCTTTTTCTACAAGTTAATTGTGGTATAATGTCCTTTATGTGAACATTTTCTAAAGTAAGTTGAGAAACATACATATTAGAGTCAAGGCACTGACAAGCAAATGAAATTTCTTAGGGAAGTGGAACACATATGTCCTTGCAGTATCCCAGCCTGGAGACTTGGGACTGCTGAGTTGTGGACAGACAATCCTGTTCAGCAGCCCATGGATGCCATGGGGGACTGCTGCTTAAAATCCCCAAAATAGCATTTCTGTGAGCTAGCAGCAAAGTAAATAATTCCACTTGAGATAACCACTTGATAGTAAGAAACACTATTGAAAATGTTAATATAGCTATAAAAAAAAGTAGGAAATAAATGAAAATGCAGTAGAAACTATTAACTTTAATATTCTTCTCTGAATAGCTAAACTTACCCACCTTACCTCACCAAAACCCAAATCCCAGCTACACACCCCTCCCATTTTGCTTACAAAAGGGAACGTTTCTCTCCTTCACATCAGAGCACACTCAGGTGCAGAAAACTGGTATTTTCTTGTATAGAATTTGTTTTCTTGTAGGCATTAAAATAAAGTCTGGTTTCTCTTTTATTGAAACAGCAGTGCCAACTTTTTTAAGAACTGTGGTCTGTTTTTGCAAAGAAGAATGAAACTGATCCTCAGCTGTTTTAAGCTGTTGGCTTCAAGGGAAGTAGTAGGTTTGCCTCTGCTTTTTAACCTTGTCAATGCTGTGAGGCTGATCTTGGCAGGAGAGGTGTCCCACATTTGCTCCATGAAAGTCAGCGTGAGTAGTCCTGAAGTCCCATGGCTTTATCTATGTAGTTTATGTCATTGATACAGGGGGCTGTGCACACCCTCACACGAGTACAGACATACAGATAACTGTTTTGGGTCAACTTCAGACTGAAGTGTATTGAAATACTTCAGACAGTTTATTTAAGGACAAAACAATTATCCAGCGACTCCAAATAACTTGTGGAGCCTCTTGGGCCTCAAATAAAGTGAGATTTGGGTACTATTTACCAAAACAGTGAGCAGGGGGGTGAGAAGAAGACTCTGATGCTCACACATGCATATTGTTCAGGACAGATTAACCAGTTTGTAGTGGGCCAGATCACTTTGACTCCCCCTTTTGATCAGTCAACCCTGATTTGAAAGATTTATCACGAACCCTTGCTGTTAGAGAAGTCATTTCATATTATCATGTCTTTCTGAATTCTGGAGATTATGTGGCTCCCATGACTTCAGGGCATTTATGTAAGGACTTTAGTGCTTGGCTTCCACCTTCATTATGATACAGTACATTACAATGATATTTGTGTTAATTTGCTGGAAACAATGCAAGCAACGAGGCAACAGGACCAACCCAAAGACTACCAGTCACAGGTGTTAAATCACACCTGAGTATAACGGAAATGCATTAAATCCACATAAGAGCCCAATGAATTCATAAAGAGCGGGTGCTGTCATCATAAACTAAGGCTAGAAAATAGAGTGGAGGCTAGAGCTCCTGTTTTCTAGGGTTTAAAACAACAGCTCAGAGATTGCAATGATTCTTGGAAGCTGCTGAGATCTGGAGCTGCTGGAGCCCAGGCTGCACCAGCCACTGCAAACATTTCCTTCAGCTTTTTCTTTTGGTGCTACTTAACAGCAAAGACAAATGAAATGCCTTTTCCTCCCCGGAGGCTCTTTGAGAGAGGCTGGAACCTGTTTGCTGCCAGAAGTTGGAGGGTGTTTTCTGAACTGCAGCACTCTTGGTATCTCCATTAAGAACTCAATTTCAAGTAATATGTTAGGCCAGCTAATAGTAAGAAAGTAGCTTAACTATTTGTTAAGTGGCTTAACAAATAGTTAAGCTACTTAAACTTTTGTTTGTTTGTCGGTTTGGGGTTTTTTTGTGTGTCTGAGTTATTTATAATATTAATTGTGCTTGCTCCAATATTAGGGTTTTTAGAGTAACACATGGCAATTTAAAATTGGACTTCTAAAGTAGAGCTCTCTCCCTGCAAAATAATTTGAGCTCTTATCCATAAGGGTAAGTCAGCACTGAGATCAGTGAGAATTAGGTATTTAAAGGCTTTGTGCATCTGGACATTGGTCTCTTGTGGCATACTTTTACAACTGCAAAATAGGAATGCTCAGACTTCCTTACAGATGGGAAACTCTCAAATGACTGGGGACAGAGATTTAGAGAAAATGCCTTGGCTGCCATATCCCAAAAAATAAATATGAATGGGTGGATTTTATTTACTACCACTGAAACAAAAAAAAATCCTCATCTAGTTGTTGAAGAGATGCACAAAAGCACAACGGAGTCTGGGAACGTCAGGCAGGACGAATCAATTCCCACTCAAAACCAGCAACAAAAATCTCTTTACACAGCTTGGGAAACACTGTGGACTGAGCTGAGAGCACTTTTCCCATTCACTCATTTTGGATCAAACCTTCCGATTCAAATAATAAACTGGACATGAATTTAGGATGGGATGATAGGAAAAAACAGCTCTGGGTAGGTGAGTACCTTGTGCTCTTGTGAACTTTAGCTGTGCAACCACATGTTGCATCCACTGAGCTTTCTGCCAAGCCACACAGGCTCATCACCAGTTCTGTCACACTCTCTGCTCAGGCACTGCACAATTTCTCCTGTTCTCATATCTCACCTCTGCTGGCTGAGTGCCAGCTTGTCACTTTGGAGGAATTAGTAAATGACATCTTTTTGATGATTTGTTTGTGCAGAAAGGAGGCTTTGGCCAGGCCTTGCTGCTGCTAGCTAAACCAGACTGACTTAGACTCATTGAATTGCTTGGGTTGGAAAAGACCTTCGAGATCATTGGGTCCCAACACCACCATGGCCATCAAAGCATGTCCCAGACTGCCATGCCCACATGTTTCTCTAACCCCTCCAGGAAACATTGGTGGAGATCCCTTTCCATTTGTGCTTTTGGTTCCAAACGCAGTGGACGGGCTGGGAGTGTGTTTGTGTGTTTGTCTGGGAAGATTTATTGCTTGGCATACACTTTCAATTTGTTTGTTTCTAAAATAGACTTTTGTTTCCTATTGTTAGAGCATAAGTGATGTAGTTTACATCTTAAAAGAGCAGCAGTGGCCTCTGAGAAGAACTGAGTTTGCACCTCCCTATTAAAATGTCATTTTTCAATCAACTCCAGTAAAAGATTTTCTAATTAAGTAGTTTCTACTGTGTGCAAACACAAAACACAGAAACATCAGATAATGTCAGCCTCATTTCCTATCTTGTGCAGCTATAGGATAAAAAAATCTTCTGCTTTTTTCTGTTTCATCAGTAATCTTCCTATCTTTGCTACATTTCATAGGTTAGGTTGTTACTTTATTTCCTCCTTCCCACTAGTAGCAGAATGTTCCTGTTGGCATCAACTGGATATACACAAGTATTGTCTTTTCTGAAATTTCTTTTCAAGTCTCTTCTTACTGTGTATCTTGGTCAAGATAGAAAAAAAAGGAGGGGTCTTTTGGAGTCATTCGATTCTGAGTACTGTTTGGAGTTGACTTGTACCGTCCAAATGTCTGAATTTCCATGTCTGAACAACTTCTTGGTGCTCTTAATTTTGCTGCTTCTGAACCCAATTATAGATATGTAGTATCTCTAATGTCCATGCATACAAAGAGGGGATACTAGCACACAGTGATGAGCACTGGGACACAATCATCCATACTGCTGCAGTCATCACTGTTCTCTTCATACTGCTACCACTCTCCCAAACAATTCTCATCCACAAACTGGAGTCAGGATGTTAGTGTGGCCATTTCCACCACACTATTTACATGCAGCTACATTGATCTGAGGACCAAGAGTAAGTTGCAGAGATGCTTACCTTTATGCAAAGTGTATTTGTTGAAATGTAAGCCTCCTGGGGAAAAAGCAGCTTTTGATGCTGTATGGATTAGTCATTCAATTAAGACACCTACCTTTGGCTTCTGTGTATACAGCCTTCCTAATTTACACTCTCGTTTTAGCTCTTTCATTTCTCACACAGTGGGTAAACAATGGATGTGTTGGGGACCCTCCAACATGCTTTGCCCCCACTGCTCTCAGCAGACCTGTCTAATGTCACTTGGATGTGCACGGCTCTGTCTGCTCTTGATTTCTATACCTTGGTATTTGCAGGTGGTAGAGCTGATTTGTAGGTACTATACAGCTAGTTTCTTCCCACCTGATTGCAGGTTTTTCCTGGTGTAAATTCTGTGCCCTGCTGTAGCATTTGTGCCCTTTGGTCACTTTCCTTGGTTGTCAACTTCACAAAGAAGTCAGCACTTTGTTCTTAGATGTTCTTCTAACTTCACAACTAAAAATCTAAATACTCCCTTACTGCACAACTGAAAATAAATTGACACTGATTTAGGGGGCTAATAGCTGAAGAAAATGTTATTAGGAGTTTTAATTTCTTTCTAATGCATATCACATATGTAACCAAAATAAACATTAAAAATTTAGAAGTATCCTAAAACAATAAAGTCACTGCAAGTAATAATAATTTTTAAGATCAATAATAGATTTTATATTTGTGACTTAAGGTAGCAGCACTGTGTATTTTAAAAGCAAACGGTTCATTGTGATTTTTTTCTCATATATTAAGACTTTTCCTTTTTATCCTTCACATATTTGTTAAATCATCGGTGACCAGCTTCCTTTCTACCAAAACATGACAGAAATCTTTGAAATTTTTGGAATATAGCATAATTTGTTCCATCATGCACAGATTTGGTTGGGACCTCCCTCGTGGACCAGCCACATCCCACATGCACAAAACCCAACCTGCAGTCCTGACAGAGGAGAAACACACCCAGCATTTCTTTACCAGCCTATGTTCAATCCCAAATTAATCCTGCCTGGACAACCTGCCAACTAATCACTGCCTCAGCTCCAACAAAACCTGAAGGAGATGAGGAGATGAGTATCCACTTCATTAATCCTCTTCCTTATCTCCCTGTGCACGGTCCAACACTGTATTAATACTCAAAACCAAGAACCTGATCTATTAAAACCTTAGAATTACATTGTGAAGCACTAAAAGACAGTAGTTACATCAAATCTATGAGGATTTTATTCTAATGTAAATTGTCCACAATATTTCATTTAGTGCCTGAAATTTCATCTTCTTTGGCCAAAGACAAAACCCAACTGCCTGCTCTAAGAACCAGTTATAATACTGCTTTTATTTCCTAGTCAGCCAACTGAAAGCCTGGGGCTCACACTGAAATACACCATAACTTCAGGTTCTCTAACTTAATAATGAAGGCTAGAGAAAGCTACTTTATTTCAGGAAGCTTCCTACTGACAAAATTTGTGCAGCTGTGCCCATAGATTGAAGCATGTCTCATCTGCATTCCAAGTTTTAAAATGCACTGATATAAACTGACATTTAAAGTAAAGGAATAACCTTAATCATTGTTCTATTAGAAAGAAAAAGACCAAGAAAGATCCATCAGTTATATCATGCTATGGCTATGGTGGAATTCACCAAACACTGACCTGCAGATAGACCCAGCAAAAGTCTTTAAATTTACATTAAAAGACCTGTGAAAACAATATAAAGGAGACAGGTAGTGGAGTGTATTTTAAGCTCGGAGTGTATTTTAAGCTCAATATAAGCAGCCATACAAAGACAACTCTATGGACTATAAGTACTTGACTGTGTGACTCATTTAAACCCCTCCCAGCACTGGGTCTACATGAAAACAGTCGCAGCTGATCAAGCCTAGTTATATCTTCTGTAAAAGTACATCCATAGCAAACTTGAGGATCTAAGAATCCTCATTTTATTGAAAAAAAGAATTTGTTTGCTTAGACTTAAGATAGTAAAGGCACTTTTCCATAACTCTTTAAGAGGAGGAAGTATGAAATGAACACAGTCAAATTAAAACGTGCAGGAAATCACACCCTATTTCACTGCTCTGGACCACTGCATGCCAACAGCTCCCCACCCCAGAGCAAAGCCAGACTGCAGCCAAAAGGGTGTCAACATGTGACAAAACCTGCTGGACTCCTGCTCTCAGATTGACACACCAGAGAGGTGGCCAACAGGCTGTGCTGACTTTGCATCATTCCTAGGGGATGTTAACCATGCCAGCTGTCCTCCTTTGGCTGCTAAACATTGAATTTGAAACCTTTATTCTGTTTCCTTCTCTGTTACAGTGTCTTATTTCAGTGCTCCATTTCTTTCTGCATAAGGGGAAAGTGAAGAACAGAGAAGAAATACTTTCAAGAAGTCTTTGTCAAATTATCTCCTGAAAGGGTTCTAAATGAGCCAATTAAGCTTAGGAGATAGTAATATTGTCATGGATTAAAGACTGTCTAGGAGCAAAATATAAATTTTAATAAGTCATGTGAACGAGGGTGTTTCTTCAGGCGGGTGTAACACCTACTGCCTCCCCCAGCTCTAATCTAGGGCCAACTACTTGATAAAACAGAGAAGTGAATGAACGCTGATTGTGTCGTCCAAAAGAATTCTCTTTCCTGTAATGGTTTTCAACAAATCAGTTCATTTGAAGATTTGATCATTGTGTAGCATAGTGTGCCAAACTTTAAGATTCTTAGATTTTCACAGAAACCCTGGGGAAAAAAAAATTAGATTGAGCATTTTCCATTTCAAACTGTTTTTATATACTTGTTTCAAAGAATACTGCACAAGGATGAAAATCCTTGAAATTTATGCTTATTGCAAACACTATTACAGATGTTCTTAAAAAGCCATAAATGTGATGGCTGTACATAGTATGAAAATGACTCTTCCTTCATTTTATGAGTAAGATTCAATTTGACATTGTTCAATCACAATAATACCCAAAACTGTCCTATATGCAGCTACCTTACAAATGACTACTTAGGATTCCAACCGTGCTGCTGAACAATAAGAAAATGTTCTTTCTAATAGCTTATGCATACTGTCAGCACCATGATTACACTCTAAAGATGTAACAGAAGGCAATTATTTTATGAAGATAACACTGTGCTTTTTAGAATCCACATCTTCTTTTACCCAATTAAAGTATCTCAAAGTTTGCAGAATAAAGGACCTGGGAGTGCTGGTGGACAACAAGGTTGCCATCAGCCAGTAGTGTGTCTCTGTAGCCAAGAAGGCCAACAGTCTCCTGGGGTGCATTTGAGTGTGGCCAATGTGCACTCAGTGAGATTTTAGGGGGGGCTACTCTGCCCCAGTAAGGCAGCTTCTGGAGTATTGGGTCCAGGTCTGGGCTCCACAGGTCAAGAGGGACAAGGAACTACTGGAGAAAGTCTGGCAAGCAGAGTTTGAATGTGATAAAGTAATTGATTTTATTTTTAATTTGCAGCATTACTCTGGTGTACATAGTGTACATATTGTTTAGGAGACCACGAGGCTCATAAATTTACATATATATGGCATTATGCTATTCAGCCCATAGCACAATGGTAAAATATCAACTCAAACCACCAAAATCAGTAGGCAGAGATTTACTACGAGAAGAAGAATAGCAGCTTTATCTATCTATCAACTCCAGTTTCATCAGGCAAAGGGTGAGCAGTGCACGTGCTGTGACCTCTGTGGGGCTTTGGGTGTCACAGAGCAGAAGGAAAACTGGCACTGAAATTAAAACTCATCCTTCTCTTTGCATGTTAATCCAGGTTTAGGAAAACCCCAGTGAAACTCTCCTGAGCACCAGGGCTGCAGGGAGCCCATCATCTGCAAAACACTGAAATCCAGGGGGTGTTTCAGCACCAGGCAATTTGTACAAACATTTCTAGAGTCACTTATGGGCAATAAGAATGAAAAACTTCCTTTCAGGTAAGTGATTTTCTGTGTTAATTGTACAATTTCTAAGCCCAAAATACTAATCTAACAGGAGCTATCTGGACTGGTCTAGCCCTAGAAAAGAATAAGATTAATTGGTTTCTCTAATCACTCAACATCAATGCAACTTTTATATATATATATATATATAAGTCTATAATAAAAATAATATAGTATAACCAATAAAGGAAAGTGTTATTTAAGGTTAGAAACACAACAGTTAGGTAGAAGTAAATCTATCCTGAAGTGGTTGTCAGTACCTTCTCGTGTATGTCTACTTTTGAGGTCACTAAGTCTCCACTTCATAGTTTGTCAAGCTGAGCACAAAATGCTCCATGCTACATAGAATCTGTGAAAACACTGAGAAGTGGCACCTTTCAGTAGCTTCTTACAGCTGTGGTTCATAAGTGCTGCAATGGGTCAATAAAGAGCTGTCACTCACCTGAGCAAGGCACATCTCCCACCCCCCAGCTCAGGCACTGCTATGGCATGACAGCTGCTCTGTCCTGACACCAAGATGCCCCGAGGCACGGACTGCTCATCCAGGAGAGGATGACCTTGTGTACACCGACACTCTGGCAGCAGCAGCCAGCAATAGCAAGGGGAAATCTTGTGTCAAAGAAACGGGCAGCCCAGCCGCCACCTTGCCCGCATCCGCCGGTCACCCGGGCCGCGCCGCGGCCTCCACAGCGGGGCAGGGGCTGGGATACCTCGGCGGCCCCGACAGCCGCTGTGCTTCTACCCTATTCCCGTCCTCTGGCCGGGGCCCACCGCACCGCCTGAGGGCAACGGCCCGGGGAGGTTGCGACCGGCGGGCCGCCCTCGCCGCCTCCGCCGCGCCGGGCCCCGCCCGAATCAAAGATTCAAATTTAAAAAAGAAACAAGACACCAACACTATGGTATAGATGTTAGATGACTGCCAAGAATAGTTTCAGAATACAAATCCAAGACAATGCACTTATGTTGTGACGGGACGTTTAAAAATGAAATACTGGAGAGATTCTTTTAAAAATACACAAAAACTCATGTAAAATGTCTTGCTCCTGTCAGATAATAAAAATGTGTGCTCTAGGAACATGAAAATTAAAAGCATTGAATGAAATAACAGGTGAAAAATACATTTCCTCAAGAAAGTGTATGCAAGCAGACAATCTGTACCTGACAAGACCTCAGAAAATAAGTTTGTGACTGTAAGATGGAAGAAAGTTTTGCAAATAAGGACAAATTTAATTGCACCACCTTTATTTTCCTTTGTAATAAACTTCTCTCACCATACAGAGCCCAAGATTCAATTCCAACAGCATCATATTTCAATGCTCACCCAGGGTGCCATCGGATGCTGGCTGGTACAGAGTGAAACCTTCATCCAGCTGCCTGCAATAACCACATTCCTGGTGACTTCAACAGAGGCAGAATTTCTCTGAGTGCAGAAGGATTTACAGCAGAATCCTTAAATGATACACTCTGCACTGTTCCCTTACATTTTCATTTCAGTAACTTCTACCATGGGGGGAAAAAAACCAGACCTAATAATTACCCTCTATCTGCAATACTAACAACACAGCATAGTGCATCATACTCACTCTTCTGCTGGGTGCAGTTTACTGACAGTAGTTCTCTGTTTATTCTGCAGGCACTCAGTATTTTGGGAACATTTTGGGGCAAGAGTACATTACAGTAGTTGAGGCAAAAGGGGAGGGATTCAAAGTCCCAATAATTGATGAGGTTTTGGTGGAAAAGTCATTACGAGTGATATTTTCTTTGTTCCAGAACAACCCTTAATCCCCCTCTTGATTTGTGGCTGTGGGCTCTCAAGAGCAGCATTAGCTGTCGCAGGGTGTTCCTGATGTCTGTGCCCAGCAAAGTTAGCCCAATAATGATGGGGCTGGTGTGAGATCTGATGCAAGAAATTAACTTTGATTTTCCCCACCTAGTTAACAAGCTGGGCTAATAAGCCTCTGTTAGGTAACCTGGAGCTGGAAGTCAGTGTCACTGTCACAACATAGAGTTAAAGGATTATAAAAAGTCTTGACCGTTGTAAGGGACATTGGCAACATCAGCAGCACTCAATGCAAGCCAAGCAAGCACAGCTGTCAGCTACACTCAAGGCAGAGTTATTGAGCCTTGCACTACCTCAGATGAAAAACATCTTGGGATAATGGTCAATCTTTGCATTTGCAGAAATGCTTCAGAGAAATCATGAGCATAAATTTATTATTTCCCCCTGACCATAGGCGTTTGATTGGAATTCTTCAGTCCCCTCTGTTATGGTAAATGGGTTATGAATAAAGTGAAAGCATTGAAACACATCATAGTTTGTGAGAATTTAGAAGTTCAGAGGCAAATTTTGATTCAGTGAAAAGCAGACTAGCATGAAGCAGGCTGCATAGCTGACACAGCCATAAACCCCTCTGCATTGACTTGTTCATCTTGGCCATGGAGAAAATGTGAGGCTCTTGGAGAGTAACTGCAATTTTTTTTAGGCATATAAAAATCATAATTCACAATACTTAATCTGTTTTTGATCTATGTACCCTTTCCTAGAGGACTTACTGCATTTCACCATTAGACATCACAAGGCCAAACTAGTTTATCTGCAGTAAGACCCAGCAAGTTCTTGGCATCAAGGATCTCACTCTGCAGATCTGCTGCTTCTGGGCCACGTTATCTTCTAATAGATAGTCAACCTTTCCATTTTCAAAGGTACTTAGAAAAACCTTTAAGACAGGCTCAAATACAACTAGAATAATGGAGGCAAATGTAATTAACCAATCTCCACAAATATATGTTAGAAGAAAGGCAAGCTTCCCATCACAAGTGAGATTCCTAACTACATTATATGACTCACTTTACCTTGTAGGGATAGGGTATCAGAAGGGCAAACAAATCTTGCTTCTGGCTACCAGACCAGTGCAAAAGCCAAGCACACTTGCAACAGCCAGACAGGTCAGCCAGAGATTGCTGCTGCAGAAACCACCCAGTGCTGGAGCTCTCCTCAGAACTGCTGCACTGCCAGAGCTGCTCTGCTCCCCATCCAGACGTAGCTGAGGTATCTCAAGGCCAGGTCTCCCAGTTAGTCCAACCTAGGGCTTGCTGAGCCCCCATCCTGGCTGCTGGGACTTACTGGAGGGATTCTGTTACCCAGGGAGGGAATCTGAACTGCTTCTGAAGAGCCAGCTCAGCCAGGCAGCCTGCAGCTGGCTGATCAGAGGGGCTGGGAGAACCACAAGCTGAGCGTTCATCCCATCACTCAACTAAATCAGGACTGGGTGGAAAGGTAGGCATGACAACTGTTTACAAACAGCAGAAGAGCATTCCTACCAGTGGCAGGGAGGGAATGACATTCAGGGCAACGGAGAACATCCTTCTCCCCAAGCTTGCCCTGGTAAGTCTCAGAGAAAGAAGCTCAAGCAAACAGAATCACAGAATGACAGAATTGTTACTGTTGGAATAACCTCTCAGATCACTGTGTCCAACTGTCAAGAAAAACAAAAGAAAAAAAACCCCAAAAATAACACCAAAGAAAAAACCCTAACAAGGCAACCAAAGAGCAAAGTAACAAAAACTACAAGAAAACAAAGCAAAGCACATGCACACACACACAAAACCCACGTTTTTGTTTTCTTTCCCTAATACTTAGGATGCAGCCTTTTGTTAACATGATAAAATTTTAATACTATCTTTAATAACTGATATTCAGTTGATGATGGATCATATAGTTAGGAAAGTCCCATGACTTACAGGCAAGGACTCTGAAAGTATTTTTCATATCCTTGACACGTAAAGGTGTTGATAATATAAATACTAAGGTGCCTCCATATTGCTAATGTTAAAGGAGTAGACTCGCATGCATATGAACGAGTTCAACACCATGAGTGCACTCTCAGAGATATACTCCTACGTTGGCAAGTACAGCGAGGAGGTAAGAACCTTGGAGGGGGAAAAGCAGTTCTCTAAGGCCATGGGACAGCCCACCCATTCCCAGGGCTCAGCATGTGTCACAGATACCTATCCTGGCTAAAGGAATAGAATCATAGAATTACGGGATCATTTCTGTTGGGAAAGACCTTTAAAAAAATAATTTGTTCTCCACTGTTTTATATTTCATGTTGTAAAATACAGCTCTGCAGGCCACCTGAAGAGTGACCCAGTGAAAATTCTCTACTCACATCAGGATGGTAGGTTTAGCACCTACTCTTGACAGTGACAGTGCTCTGCAAAACAGTGGTGAGGTAGGTTATTTACATGTTCTTGTACAAGTGATCATAAACAAGTGTATGCTCAGGCAAACTGACAATGGACACCGGTAGTTACAAACAAAATAACCAAGCTGTTTCCCTGTGGGGCTTTTTAAATTTTTTTCTGGCTCAGTGAGTCTAAAGGATTTAGCTCCTAATAGAAGCTGTTGTTCCAATTCAGTGAGGCGTAAGATGTGTACAAAATATGGCTATAGCTTGTGGAAATATTAAAAGTGATCTGTGAGAAAGCTGAAGTATGACTTGTAGCCTGCAGGTGCTTGATCATGTTACAAAATAAGCTTTCCAAGGACTTTTTTGGCCTTGCTCCAACCTATGGGTGAAGCTGAATTGAGACAATTATTAAAAAAAAAAGAAAAAATGTGTTGATTCAGATTCTGAATCAGCATGGTGGCACCAGATGGTCTCCAGAGGGCCCTTCCAAACCCCACCATGCTGGGATTCCATGAAAGTGACCCTGGCAAAATCCATCTGGATGTAAAAGACTGGGGTGACCTCAACCACCAAACTTTGTCTACTGAGATATTTAAGAAGGACCATCCATACAAGAGTTTCTCAGTGTGGTATGTCTCTGAGCAGATATTGTGCTTAAGAGGATACCCATGATTTTCAGAATTGATTTGTAGGGTGCTGTTTTTAAAATGACAGACTACACAGGTACAAATTAAGGCTGATGCACCATTCTGCACATAAATCTCACTGTAAAGTGAATCAAAGATTACACAAAACGGAACTAGAATCTGATGGGGCTCTGGAGCTTCAGTTCGGGGTGACTGGTTGTGCTGCCGCCGCAGAAGGATTTCCCATCCAGGCCATCTCTCTACCAGCCCTGTCCCAGTTGCTGAAGGACTCCCCCAATGCCCATTTGTGCCCCTCGTTGCTTTCCTCTTGCCTGGCGTGGTGGGCTGCCCCCCATGAGAGAACCCAGTGCCTGGGGAGGAGAAAATAACAGCGGTTTGGGGTGACACAGAGTGAAACTCTATGTTTCATGGCATCACTGGAATTTGCCTCTAATCTTCCTGTTTTGTGTTTGTGCTAATCTCAAGATAGAAATGAGGTTAGTTGACTGTCCACAGAAACATTTTATTTCAGAACTGTTTGTTTTGTTGTATTTTGTATTTTGATTGTTGTATTTTTTTTAATAAGAAAAAAATAGCTACACCAGTATTCCAAAATAAGATTTTGTTTTCTAGAGTAGCTTTATTTCACATTTTAAAGCCATCTCCTAGGAAGTTGAATTTGTCACATCTTGGATAGGAGGATTAGCTTCACAAGAATGTCAACGCTGTAGCTGAAAATGTCATGTTCTTCATTTCTGGTTCTTCTTTCTTCATACAATCCTTATTTTCTAGTTGAAAATACAATATAAGGTAATGATTTTTTTTCCTTATTGATACTGTTGCCTACTGTTCATGGAGACTTGCCCAAAACAATTGCCAGAGGACTAGATTCATTTGTAGTTAACACCTCAGAGCTCAGAAATCCCTTATCAGTTTCTCCAGAATTATGAAATAGCACAGTTTTTCTGGCCTCCCTGAGTTTCACCTAGCTAGGTGTGCAAAATAATAATAAGGATTGTTATGAACTCTTCCAAGCTAATTTTTATCTTAGAAAAAGAATGAGATTTAGTAATCAAATTATAAATTCTTAATCATTAAAGCAAACTTTTTTTAACTGCAACAGCAGATCAACGTAGCTCAGGGGGGTTTAAAAGACTAAATTCATAGCACAATTTTAGAACTTCACATCCATAAATTCAGAGGGATTATGTATCTGAGTGTTGCTCTTTACTTAATCAATGGTAACCAGGAGACAGAGTCCCACCTGCATTCTGGGGCCTTCACTGTATGCCACTTCTAACTGTATAGAATGGACAAACATTTTCAGGAGAAAGCCTACAGGTCTGCCTATGAAACAGTAGACGTGTGTTTACCAAAGAGAGGTCATGACCAACTTGATGGCCTTTGATGAGGACATAACTAGGTGGATAGATGATGGTATGTGGTTTATCCTGACTTCAGTAAGACACTTGACACTGTATCCCACAGCATCCTCACAGCTAAACTGAATCAGTGTGATATGGATGGTCAGGTGGATTGGGAACTGGTTGAAGGAAACCCCCAAACTACGGCACAAGCATCTGGCTGATGACAAGTGAACAAACACAACTTCATTGCCATCTCAAAATAAAAGGATAGAACTGTAACAATTCACTCAAGAGCATTTACAAAAAAAGCAGGTACTTTGATACTTCATTACTATTACACTTAATAGCTCTGAAGCTCATTAACCATTTTTTTAAGGTATAGAAAAACCCCTAATTTTAGGCAGAATTTTCATATTTCAAGCATCGCAACTTTGGAGAAAGGTTGTGTACTTTAAAACCTCCTGACGGCTGCAGGAAAATTCAGTGCAGCACTAGCAGCAGCATGCGGAGGGGCGTGAGAACCCCACCCCGGCTCACCCGCATCCCGCTTGCCCATGAGGCCGAAGAACTGCTGGGGCCGGGGTCTCCGGGCCATCCTCTGCAGAAAGTGCTCCAAGGGCAGCGGCAGCTCCTCCTGCGGGGCGACAGGGATAATTATTCCTATAATGTCATACTGCTAAGTTCACTGAGCTAGAAGTATGCTATCATTAGCTGAAGAAATACAGAGAAATTACACTTTCAGCCTTAAATATTCTTGTTAGAGGGCCTGAAGTAGCACTTCGCATTTTTCAGGGCCATTTTAAGTGTTCTGCAGCTGTCAGACACTATGAGTTTCAGAAGGTAAAAAAAAAAAAATAGTCTGATGATTCAGTAAAAACACTGCACTTTGTTTCTCAGTCTTAACAAAAATGATTTTTATTCCTCCTGTATGAGCAATATTATTATGCACTTTCAGTACCTTTATTCTTCACCTTTACTGCAGTTCTGAAGCTACAGAAATTCCTTCCTGCATATGTATTCTAAAATTTTTTGAATGTTCAATTTAGTCAAGCTGTCAAATTAATTTTTGGAATTACCTGGATCACTTGCTGTGTTTTACTTACACATCAAGGTAGTCAATATGATCCCTACCCTGACTAGTTCACAGTAAATAAGACTCGTCCATTTCTACATTCCTACTCTCAACTCTGTGTTTACTGGAAAGGCTTTATCAAAGTAGGGTAAATCAGAGTATGTGAAGTTTGGATTGGTCAAAGTAGACCAAAGTAGGTCTAGAAGCTCATTCTAGGAGAATATATCAAAGGTTTACTAAAAATGCAGGTATAACTTGCAGTCCCAGCCCCAGCGCCCGCTCTGAGTGTGCCAGCCCCAGCCTGCAGCCGCAGGACCTCAGCCTCCTCCAGATCAAGAAGCCGCGGGTGGTGCTGGCCCCAGAGGAGAAGGAAGCCCTAAAGAAAGCCTACCAGCTAGAGCCCTACCCCTCACAGCAGACCATTGAGCTGCTTTCCTTCCAGCTCAACCTCAAGACCAACACTGTCATCAACTGGTTCCACAACTACAGGTATGGGCAACTGAATGTTTTTGCCTTGCTGTAAAACTTTTGGGGTTAAGCACTTGGCAGCTTAAATGACTGTGATGTAGAGATCTTTGCTGTGCCCCCAAAGCTGGCGGGTAGACAGCCCTGGCACCTATTCCCACCCCAGGAGTGCCTCACCAGTATGGTCAGGCACCACTTGCCACCTTGCCTCACCCAGGGTCAGTGGTGGAGCCCCTGGGTTTTGCTGTCACTGGTGATGGAAGATTAATACAATCAAGTCCAACCATATCTATTTTTTTGGAAGAGTCTAGGGAAAAAGAACCTTTGTAAGAATAATTTCTCACCATCTAGAAAGAAAATAATTCTGAGAAATAAGGCAAGAGTTTTCATCAAGATACTCTTGCAACAGAGTCTTTCAATTTTACCAAAAGTGATTTTTCTGTTCTCTAAATAATATCGTCACCCTAGCCTAAATAATCTCATCACCCTAGCAGTGGAAGAAACAGGCAAAGAATGGCCAGACAGATCTCTTATCCAACAATTCACAGCAAGAACACAACCGGTTTCCCACAATTTTGACCATATCAATAGGCACCCAAATAATTTTGACAGCAAAAAGAGTTAAGAAAATTACTTCCTCTGGTAATACCAAACCTACACAAGCCTTCTAGACTGAGCAACCTGAGCCTGCAAGCAAGTTGCAACTTCTTAAGAATTATCTCGCGAGAATGTTTGCCTTAAAACACTTCAATACAAAGAGCTCTCTAGCAGCCACATGACAGTTCTACAAAGTCTTTAAACTGGTAAGCATTCCTGTTGCCTTTCACAATGTGAGGACAGCACGACCAACTCCTTTGTGAAATTGCCGGTGAATATAAAGTACCTGACACTTTCTGACATGTTCCAGCTCTCCTATGGAGCTTAATACCCTGCAGCACCACTTAAACCCTGAATCTCCTCTTCTGACAATCAGAGGAAGCTGAGGAATTACTACAGTCTAATTACTTTTGTTTTAAAGAGATCAATACAGATATGAAAGACGTTTTCTCAACAAGTGTGGTAGATAATTTATCTATTTAATGCTGGACTGATTTTTCTAAAAATTTTGGAGAGAAAACTGTTTGGTTTTTTTTTTCTTTCAGATGTAAAATATTTAAAAGAAGAAGATGCAAATCGTAAAACCTTTTGCCTGCTCAATTACAAAAATGCACTAGTTAAATTTTCAGTTTGAGTAGTAACTCTACTAATACCAGAGATGTGATTATAATATGTAGTAGGCGAGGACAAAGTATTAAAAAAAAGTCCTAGGATACAAATTAAGCATTGAGACTTTTTTAATCTACAACTAAAGTAACATTCAAAACTAAAGAGAATTTTGGAAAAGAGGAGCTAAGAAATTGAAATGTAATAAAAAGACCCAGGCAGACAAGAAGCCTGAGTCTTCACACACAGAGCATGTGTGGGAAAGTAGAGTCTTCCCAGTCCTACCTGTACCTCTGCCTCACTCCCCACTCATTTTAAAGGCAGGAATCTCTGGAAAGTTCAGACCATGCAGTTTGGGAAGACTGGGAAAGACATTTTAATTAAACAACAAAAAAAAAGAGCTACTCTCTTAACATGTGAGTGGTGTGGTACAGGATTCCTTGTCCTAGGTTCAGTTGGGGTTAATTAGCAGCAGCAGCAGCTGCTGGTCCAAGTAGTTAGGAAGGGCCACAGCAGGATAAACAACAGAGCCAGCCAATGGGAGAGTCAATACCACACTGAGTCATGACCTATAGAAGGGGAGGGCTGGGCCAGGGTGTGGTACCTGTTTTCACCTTGCTTCTGTGCACCTGGAACAGGGAAAGTTGGTATCTCAGGCACAGATAGAGCCACTTCTGGTCTTCAGAGGGGACATACTCTGCGAAGAAGCAGTGACAGGAGGATGAATGTCAATATTTCCCTTTGTCATTGTAGGGCATCCTTACCATACCTACAACTGCTTTTAGTTATCTTGGCTCCAAAACAGTGCTTTGTAGAGTAATACATAGAAATCTGAAGTTGTATTTTAAAAATAGGTCTCTAGCTTTGCTGACAGAAAAAGTAATTTATTTTTCAGTCTCTGCATGTGAACTACTCTCCCATCTGCTGACAGAACTGTGCAGTCACCAACAACACGCTGATATTGATGTATTTGACATGTACACAAAGAGCCTGAGCACTGACAGTGGGAGGTTTTTGAATGTGGATCTTTAACAAGCAAGTTCCAAACACTATTTCATCCCTTTTCACCTGAGATTAACAATTGTATGTCCCAGTCAGACAAGAACATGAAACTGGTGAGAACAAGGCAAGGCTGCATATGTCTGGGTCTTTCTTGCCCATCTTACACTTTGGCACCTGCTTTTCCTGGTTGTTGACTAGCTGAGCAGACCCCAGCCTTACATGGCAGCTCTTGGAGAATATACTGCATGCAGGAAGAGACTAAAGGAGTGATTTAAAGGTCTGTTGGGCCTTGCTGTGTATTAGTAAAGTGTACAGCTCTCATACAAATGACCAGACTCTGGCTGTACTAGTTTGTATGTTGGAGTGACTTTCAGCATGCAGATGTTAGCATAAGGAATAGTCATCACATTTACAAACTGTGTTTCTGTGATTTGAAGCATGAAGTATTATGACAGAGAGAAAAAAAAGGTGTGTTTCAGAGAGAGCAAGTAAAGAGCTAAATGAAAGCAAACACACGTTTTACAATCTCCATCCAATCTTCTGCCAAAAATAATCTCAGTCACCCAGGGAGAGACTTGGATGCACAAATAAACAAGGTTCTATGCTGCAATCCCCAGAGTCCTGGTAGGGCGTGACTTTTCACATGTTCTTGAAATGCCAGCTCTGTTATCTTGGCTGATATATGAGAAGGACCATTCGTTAGAAAAATGAGAGGTACCAAACCTGTCATTTCTTTTATTTCTTTTTCACATAGCATATCTACTATCAGTATGTGACTACAGATAAGGAAACTGCACTAAGCATTATTAGAAGAATGATTGTTAGCTGAGCTGGTAGTGATAGTTACTATGGCTCAGCTGATGTTTGGTCCTCATACTGAAAGACTTTGTCTTAAAATCTTAGCAGCAGAGCTCTAACATTAGAACTATCTGGAAACCTACCATGATTTATGTGCTGTCAAAATACACTATGAAAAAAACAACCCAACAACAAAAAAACTCTAACAGCACAATTACATGATTATCAGCCAATGCCTCTTGGTTTGCAACTGGCATATTGTATCACTGGGTGAATCAGACATGAAGACTCTAATTAAAGAGGACTCTTGCTAAATATACACACAGCCTGCAAACCAGCAATGCTAATAACATTTTCAAAATGGTCTTAAAATACAGACAGTTTTTACTAAAACTAGTAAGACAGTCTTGTGGTTAAATGCAAAGGTTTTACACCAATCAAACCCCTCCTTTACTTAAACCAAACCAGTTCAGAAATTCGAGTGACAGCTTTGTGCACAGCAGGTGTTTGTGCACGGGGAGACCCGTGTGAAAGGAATACACTGAATTTCCTCTTACTGAAATGTACTCACCTGTATTCTCTCCATATTTAACTAGTGTGCAGAGAACTACAGCAAATACTTTTGTAGTTGTTTGCTTCTGTCTTCATACTGCCAGGACATTATTTTGAAGTACAACGTTTACCTCCCCATTTTTAAAGTAATTTGAACATATGGTAGAACAAAAATCTAATAATTTGTTGTTTCTTCTCCTTGATTAGTGGTAAAGTATTTTTAAAGGTGGATAAAAAAATGTTTAAAGTTTTGACTAAGAGGATATAAAACAAGACTTCTTATTCATGGTACATATGAAATGGGTCTAGAAACTGGACCATTGTTTTCCTAGTGTGGAATATTGTCTTAATAAGCTTTTCTACAAAGTAGGATAGAAAAAATGTTGACAGGGTCCTTCTTTCTACCCTTTTTAAAAAATGGGTTTAATGTGTCCCTTCTTCTAGTCACCAGAGACTTCACTGGTTGGAGAGCAGCTTGGAAACTGCATCACCCAACTCCCTTAGGACTCAGGGATGCATCTCATCTGGCCTCATATACTAGTGTATGTTCATGCTCCACAGGCTGTTGCAAACCTGATATCTTCTTACAGTGGGAGGCAGGCACTTTGTCCCCCTGGACAGGAGAGAAGTGCTCAGTTTCTGTCAAATGGTGTACATTGGGTTAGAAAGAGGGCATTATCCATCTGGTATTAATTTGGTGGGTATTTCCATGGCTATCTTTTCCTTCCCAATCATAAAGATTCTTTGGAGCTGTTAATGCCATTGCTGCCCTCCCAGTCTGTGGCAGGTGGGCTAAGTCAGGTTGCTCTGTGTGGAAGCAGTGGGGTATTCCTCAGCTGGTCATGCAAGATGGGAGGTATTATGGGTGAGTCTGATAAATACCAACGTTGCAAAGAAAAAGTTTTGGGAAAACTCAATGAATTGGTTGCAGAAAACTAAAAGTTTGGAGCAGAGAAATGGTTTCTTAATATTTATGAGTAGTCTCACTGTTACAGAGAGGAATAGATTGTGACTAGCAATATATCAGACTGCAAACCAAGCCTTTATGACCCATGCCACTTCCTCCTAAAGCCTTCACACCTGCTCTCACAATTTTCACCTACATTTAGCTACACTGCTGGAATGAAACCCCTTCTTCTCATCTTTGCTGTCTAGTTTCTCTATATTTAAGAACACAATCAGTGCAGGTACTGTGCCTTAACATTATCTTGGACTAGGTTATGTTTTACTGCGAATCATTTCTCGAGGCTGCCATCAAATGCCTCCTCCGCCAACACCCTCAACCCACTTCTGAGGCTGCAGCCAGGATTTTTCTGCCCTAAAAATGCCATTGGTTTACAGATCAAGTTTTAAAAATCAGATTTTCTATGGGGGATGTCTGAACATCTCCCCCAGAGGCAGCAAAAAACCCAACAAACCCAAGTGACTCCCCTTGCTGAGCTCCATTCTGGGGGAGGTGGAACCCTGACTTACAGCCCCAGTGAGCTCTGTGTGTGTCACAGAATCATTCAGCCTGGACAAGACCTTTCAGATCACACTTGGAGAAGAGACCAACACATGTTTTGCTCTCAAACCTAACACTTGTTTCAGCATTGAGGGGAATTGATTCTAAAGTGGTGCACAGCTTTAAAATAAAAAGGACAAGATGTGCTCTCCCATGCTGCTAACAGCACTTCATTGTTCGTGTGCCTCCTTTAAGCCCAATCCTGATTAGATTCACTATCACTCATGATTATGTAAAAGAAGTGATAAAATGCGGCTTTAAAAACTGAGGCTTGATGCATGTAAATATAACAGTGGATGTAGGCTTATGTCATAAACACCTATTATAATAGTTCTGTGTATATAAATAAATACCAATAAACCAGCTATATAACATCTACTTCATCCACAAATTAAACTTTTTCAGTTCTCTCTAGTGTCTGACTGTCTCTGAGCTCTAAAACTTACAAAAAGACAGTGCTTGAGCACACAATTTCCAAATCAAGCCCTTCCCCCTTCAAACCAGTAACAAAATTGTTATGAAGCAGAAGTGATGAAGCAAGAGACTGAAAATGGTTTTTCCACTCCAAGTCAGGCAATATAAATCCAGATAAATCCTGTTGACACCATTCTGTTACTCCTTGGTTTCATTATAAATTTGACAAAGGAATCTAGTTTTTCTGCTTTCTACTAAGTGGGCTATAGTGGAAAATAAGTAGAAATTATGTTTTGATTATTTCTTACCCTCTGACTTTTGGAAAATATTTTTTTCTCAGTCATCCCTTTGTGAAATAGAAGCAATAGTATATCTTCTTTCCGTGCCTCCTGGGAGACTTGATTGATGACTACAGTAGGCTTGTAGTTTCTCCACAGGAAAGCAGGGAAGAACAGCTGTGTGCCTGTGGTACCAGTTCAGCAGTCAGTGTGTAACCTTTTCTTCTTCCAGAGTAAAGGACAAATCTACTGCTATTAGACTGGCTACTAATAGGGATTTTCAGAAGATTTAAGTTTTATTATTTCTGATTATATGCTCTTTTGAAGTAGTCAAATGTTTATGGTAAGCCTAGGTCTAAATCGATAAAATTAATTAGACTTGAGTGACTGAGGACATCTGTGTGTGTGTAAATGTATTATGTTTATAAGGGTTTATGGCTGTGAATATTAGCAAAATGTTCAGAAGCACAGCAGAATCCAAACTAAACCCACCTCGTGCGCATGCCAAGAGTGTCCTGCAGCACCCAGATCAGAGTCTCCCCATCCAAGCCAAAGAAGCACAGGCCAAACAGGACACTGCTCTGTGCTTCCACTGCTGCCCGGGTGTCCCCAAAGAGCTGCCCCAGCTCCTGATGCATCCAGGGCAGCAGGGCTTGGAGGACAGTGGGGTGGGCCCGGAAGATGAACGCCCAGGTGTAAGCATAGAAGTGTGCGGGAGAAGGTGTTTTAACATGTTTGTTAGACTCCAGTAGATGAGTAAGAGTCATATAAGTTAAATGACACTGTCTAGCAACAGTAATATTATTGCAACAATACACTTAATGGAATATAAATTTCTGCAGTAGGATTACAACTTTTAACTGGGTTACAGTACAAAACAGTTGGGCTTTTTTTACCCCCATAGACTTTGTACTAATGGTTGGCTTATGTGATGCCATTAAGTAAACCCTAAGGGGCACAGCGTTGTGACATTGCAAGTTGCAACACTGTGCTCAGTTGGTACCTGTGACTTGAAGCAGCCTTACTGGCAGGGTTTATTATTGCCCAGATCGAGAAAAACTGTCCTTAGAATGGAAGGAGAAAAAGATATATCTTTTATTTTTCTTTTTTTTTAAATCCCCTCTTCTTCCCAAGGGCTTCAAAAACAAGTCTAACAAGATCAGCCCCCCAGCCACTAAAACACATCAAAAGGATGTTCTCAGTGCTGTCCTTCATTACAGACCTGTGCACCTACCCACCAAACACCTTTCCTTGCTGCCTCCTGAAGCTCTTTGAAAAGAAACCAGTCATTTCACTTACCCAGATTCTGCAGTTCCCGAGGTTAGCCCAGTGCCAATACTGAGAGAGTTTTCATGGAATCATAGAATGTTTAGGGCTGAAGGAACCTCCAAAAGGCATCTAGTGCAGCCCCGAAAGCAGTTCCAGAGTGATCTGCAGTAGGCATTAGGTGAAACCTGGTACTAATATATGACTTTACTCAGTGGAATTAAGATGCTAAGTGAGCAGTCTACCACAGAGAGCTATAGAGTTGTATACAAAGTTATATGATACACTAGTAAAAATATTTTTTGCTAGTTACTGCAACTAATGCTCATTCCACTCAATGCTCTTTCCTGCCCCACTCCCCACTGCTGCCTCTGACAGTCAAAGACAAGGCTTTTATCTAACAATTTCTTGGGAAAAGTTTAGCTTGGTGTTAGGTTCTCTTATTGATAAGGGTTGGAAATGGGGTATATAAGAGGGAAGCCAATAAAGTTGATAGTGATAAATTATCACAAGTCCCCAGGGCCATGTAATAAAACTGCACTGGGAAATGAAGCAGAACTACAAAGTGCTCTCTGGTTAATTTAAGAAGAAATTCAGTGAAATGCACTATTTCCAGTCCTTCCTATTTTGGTATCGGCTCTAAATATATTCATTGTCCAATTTCCTTTCTCTTTAAGATCAATAGGGTAAAAATATTACCCCAATGGGCTGATTTTTGAAGATGCTGAGCACCTGTCTCTCCTGCACTCTCCATTTGTGGCTGTGTGCAGAAGTGAGGAAATAAAATCACTTTCTTTTTTTGTCACGATGCAGGAAAAACCTAAATAAATTAATCCATTTTGTTTTTAGAAAGGAGGTGGAATCAGCTTTGGCAATAACAACACCAAACCATAAAGACTTCAGCCTCAGATCTTTCCATCTATCTCAGAAACAAGGTTAAGAGCAATGGTGTGTTCCAAGGACGTCAGCACAATGAATGAAATGGAGCTCTCTCAACCAGAGCACATGTTCCACCTCCTCTGTGCTTTGGCCAGCCCAGTTCCTGGACCCTTGAATCCATCATTCCCAGGAAGCTGCAGTTTCCTCTGATCTACTCAAATGAGCTGGCTGACAGCTTCCATTGGTCTTTGTGTTGAAAGGATAGACTGTTAGTCTCTGCCTCCTACAGAACAATTCTTTCTCCCCTGCATTTAATACTTAGCCTTACTCCTATTCCCATTGCCATGTCAAACAGAAGTGAAAAATACAGTGTGTTTTGGTTTGTACTAAAAATTGGAAAATAACCCTAACTCCCAGGGGACCCCTCCAGTTGTTCCCAGTATCCTCCAGTGCCCCCCCAGTTACTCTCAGTGCTCCTCAGCTGCTCCCAGTACCCCCCAGTTACTCCCAGTCCCTCCCAGTCCCACTTATAACCCAATAAACCGCTCCCAGTACCCCCCCCAGCGGCTCCCAGTTCACCCCACTCCACCCCAGTCCCCTGCATAACCCCAGCACCCCCTCCCAGTCCCCCCCCCACCCCCCCCACAATCAGTAAAACATCTCAACTCATTTGGATGTTTGATGCACTGTTTTCGTACAACTGAAAACAGGAAATATGATCATGATCAGAATACAAAGTAATTTTTCTCCTAGCAGTGTGTGTTGTACAAATGCACTCAGTGGGGCTGCTTCTGGTAAAGCCAGCTTGCTCTGCTTTTCTCCTACCCCAAATATTTTTTTATTGGTATTGCATTCTCAGCCTAAAATAGGGACTTCGTCAAATGAAAGTATAATCACTCTTGTCCCTTCCTTGCAGTACCTTTTTGTGGTTGGTTGTGTTAGGTTAGCTGATGGATCCTGTAAAAAGTTAAAAACATTATTTCCAGTTCTAAAACTTTCTACTGCAGGATTCCTTAAAAGGAATTTCTTCCAATACATATCTAATCAATACATTTGTTTTGAACTAATATTTTTGTTTACTGTTCTTTCTTCATTATGTCAAGACAAAAAGCATCTGGGATCCTGCAAGGACATTTCATCATAGATGGAACTGGTGGTATTTCCTGATCAAAGTGATCAAGACCTCTGGATGAAGCAGTCTGAACATGGCCAAGTGGACACAACTGGCAGAGGGCAAGCTCAGCATCTTTGCTAGTACTCCGGGCATGGGCTGCACTGGTCTCCTGCTACCTGTCCCTTTTTACTATCAAAAGTAGCAGAGTCATGGCCAGGATTTGTGTGGTGTAGCAATTGTTTTCTAAAGCACAGGCACTGCTACCAGTAGCAGTGAGATCAAATACCTTTTTGAGGGTCTTAACCACCGATCACAATAAATGCAAATTCCTTTTAAAAATAAAATGCAACTTGGATTTCAGTCGAGCTGGATACCTTTTGGAATTGAAATGAGGCTAGAAGGTGAAAGCTGTTGCCAGTCTCTTCAGTTATTTAGTGCATTGAATCTTTTTAGAACGGAGGTAGTTCTAAACTATTTACAGCTCTGAACACTTCACCCTTGGCTTTCCTTTAAATAGTTGCTAACACGATGCAATCTCATTCTGCTCCATGCCAGGAATGCCTCAGGGACCTTATATCCTGCACATTGTTAGTGGACAGCAGAAACCAGCAGGTGAAACCAGCAGATTTACAGTAATGCTTTTTGCACAGGATTCACAGAATGTTAGGGGTTGGAGGGGACCGAAGATCAAACTCCTCCTCATGAACTCGTAGCTGTAAGACAGGAACAGACCAGGCTGAGCAGAAAGGGATGTGGAGAAGTTGCAGATGCTATTTAGAGCCAAAGGGAAGTTTCCCTGGGAGGGACGTGGCCACTTTCCTCCCTGGGCTCACAAGTTGAGCCCACAGACCAACCAGCAGGGAGCTCAGTGCAGGGGCACCAGGGGCTCAGTACCTGGCTCTCTTGAGTGCCCCAGGGGTCCTCTTGGCATTCAGCTCTGGTTACAGACAGACAAACAGCCTGTATTGGTGATCATGCATGCCCAAGTGCACATATCTGTGCACAGGTTTGCTACACAACACAATTAACTCCTTTTGCAGCCAGGTGAGGAACTCAGCACAGCACCTGCTGGCTTCCAGCAGCATTGGTTAAGCTTTGCAATCAGGCACTAAGCATTAATTTCTTGATTAGCCTTTGAGCCACTCCCTCCCCCTGCTCCCAGTGCCCCCAGTGACTCCCAGTGCTCCCAGCGCCCTTATCCCAGTGCTCCCAGTGCCTCCCAGTGCTCCCAGTGACTCCCAGTGCTCCCAGTGACTCCCAGTGGCTCCCAGTGGTCCCGGTGGCTTTATCCCAGTGCTCCCAGTGACTCCCAGTGCCTCCCAGTGACCCCCAGTAACTCCCAGTGGTCCCAGTGCCCTGACTCCCAGTCCTCATAGAAAAGGAAAGCCAAGTTCAGAAGTTGACAATAAAGGTCACTTATAATACAAAGTAACTTTCCATATTTATTGATGCAAAAAAAAAGTGTTTTAAAAAAAGTAATTGACTACTTTCATTTTCTAAATACAAAACTACTAAATGTCACTGATCTCAGCACTGGATTACAACAGGTGGTTTGTAAATCACAGAGGTGCTGAAAGCAAAGCAAAAGTTGTTTAATGAAACACCAATGTGCCACATTTGTTGTTCAGGAAACCAGTGAAGTTTTCTTAATAGACATTAAATACTGAGTAGCTGGTTTTCTCACAGGTTCTCGGGGCATTTTATGGACACTTTAGGAAATGAAGGGACATAATACAAGATGCTTCAAAAACCTATGGGTCTTCTTAAGCAGAGACATGTTTCTTCTCAGAAGTATAAGGCTTGTTGACAAAGAAACATAGCAATGGTCAGACACAGATGCCTGCTGACTTGTCAACTCTGTAAGACCCTACCATGGAAAGGATAGAAAGAAAGGACCAAGCAAGCACAACCCAGGGTCCAGCTGATGCTCCACTGAATGGAGCAAGACAGGAGATAGATACTCAAGGCTTTTGCCCCACCACAAAAATGCTTAACAAAACAAAGTTGCTACTGCTGCCACCCTCTCACTGCTGTGTGTGACAGAAGATCATTTGTATTTAATGAAAGAAAGGGCCATCCTAGTCTCTCCCTGAAGTTACCTGTTCTCCAACAGGTCTTCAGAATCAAGACAGGAATTCTCTCTTACCGTTCCCAAAGTACAAGTGAAAAGGAAACTCCATCCCTTTTAGTTTTGAAAATAAAACAGGTTTCAAAGGACCTGTCCTAAAGCTCTTTAAAATTTGAGCTTTAAATTTAAAACCATGAATGCATTTTTGGTTTGGAATTTTGGTAGCTTAGACAAGATTATGTTTGGCTGTGCCAGGCATCCTAAAGCAGCAAGGGCTTCAGCTTGGCTCTGCTAGATGAATTCTGAATCCTGATAAACCCACGTGCACACTTCAAGCAGCCTGGAAATGAGCGTGACTAAAACCATGGTGGATTGCAAATGGAGACAAGGTTATTCTAGTCAAACTGCAGAACTCAGAGGTGAAACACTAATGCATTAACACAGTGAGGCAGGAATAAAGGTTAGGCTCACTTACTTAATTACCAGATGTCCTTTATTGGATTTATTTTCTTCTTATATCATTTGACTGGGGAATTAAATTTTGAAACAATCTGTATCTTATTTGAACCGGACTTTTCCTGATTCAGTAAATGAGGTAATTGCTACATGAGCACTGTGTGTCATTTTTATCTTGCCTTCTACCAAAGGTGATGCAACTGGCTGTGGTGGTGGCTGTGATAAATCGTGGGGGACAGGCTGTTGCAGCCTGTTGTAGCACATAGCAGGTAATAAAGCAGAGGTTCTTTACCCATAGAATCAAGGAATGGAGGTGAGTTTGGGGGTTCTGCCATGCTTTTGCTTCTCGTGAGCAACAGGATGAAAAGGGAAGTTTCAGCTGATTGCCTGTGTGCTCCACTGAGTTTGTGCAGCCACTTCCATCAGCAGTGTCCGTGGCCTTTTGAGTCGTGCAACCAGAGGTTATAAATTAACCCTCCTAGTGTTTGTGCTTGGTGTATTTCTTACTAATGAGAATCAAGAGTTCTCCAGAGGAGTTGTTGCTGCCTTGGAGATTTTAGCAACATCCCTTCTCAAAGGAGTTTTTGTTTCCTGGTGAGTGGAGATGTTTATAATATACCCTTGTTTAGCATTTGTGCTGCATGGTTGTTGGGCTGCATTCTGTGGCTTCTGGCCTCAGGAAGGTGACGAAATCAGGAAATACTATTCTCCCCTCCTCACAACATTCACAAAGCTTAAGACAGAACATGAATAAACTATTAAGTATCTCTTTCTTTTAATAATTTTTTCTGCAGGATGCTAATGCAGCTGCCTCTTCATATGCCAACTGAACCTAATGCAGAGACAACAGATGAAAAACGACAGCTTCAAACAACTCGAAGTGAATACAGAACCCTATTTAAAGATGTAGATTAAAAACTAATTTCTTCAACAGCTTTTAGTATTTTTGCATTTTGTAATCATCTTCTCTTGGAATTTTATTATTGCTGGACAGTGGCTGCTTTTGTTTGGAAGAGGAGTTGCAAATGCTAGAAACTGTACACTGGAGAAAAAAATAAGAGCAGAAGCTATTGTTTAATCAGTTAATTGGATATAGAATAGAAAGGTATCTTTATTCTTCCATTTGAATATCTTGTTTGTTCTGAGAAATTCCCACTCTTCAGGATTTCTGGAAGTGCAACTGGATGGGAATGGGCTTGTATAAAAGGCACTGTGTATGCTGGTAAGCAACTCATCTTGAGTGTAAAGGAAGCCCTGGATGTAGGAGAAACACTGAAACTCCACTTCTCTGGGCTGTGTTAGAACAGGATGCAACTGAGTGTTTACAACCTTTTTGAATACTTCACCCAATAAAAACAAGAGCTTCCAGAAGGACACACCCCACTGTTGAAAAAAGAAATAATGTTGGCTCTATTTCCAAAGCAATAGAAAATATGCAGAATACAGGCAGCATGGATGCCTGGTACCTGACAGGAATTGCAAACATTCTTCTCTGTCTCAGAGTTATCTGAACTCAAGTGCCAGTGCTTTGTAAGGTTCAGTCTGAATCAACAGGCAGGTAGTGCAACAATGCAAACACAAAGCAGAACACAGTGCTGGTGAAAGTGAAGAGCATTACATTGTTCATGCAATGTCCTAATAATTGATCTAAATCTGTCAGGAGAGAGAAAGGTACACCTAAAAAGCTGCAAAGTGAGGTGCTTCCACCCTCACAATCAGGTGGTTAAAAAGACATTTTTTCTGTAGTTAGAAATAATTTTACTCTGCTATAACTGTCTCCCTTTGCTTGTTATGGTACTTCTAATATGTGTGCCCCATTTAGAAGAGAGAGGAGGAAGGAGTCGCCCCCCTGGTTCTGTAAACATCTCTTCAGATTCTGTCACTCTCAGGCTGGACCTGCAGGAGTGTGGTGTGTCTAATTTCAGCAAAGTTCATCAGATCCCTGAGCTGCTGCTGTCCCAAGGGAAAAACGAAGGGCAGCATGAGGTAGAGAAAAACAGGAAGGTTGCATTGGATGACTGCCAACTGTAGACTGCAGGGAATTAAAGTCTGTGGATCTTATGTGCCCAGCAAGCCAGCAGAAGCACCAGCTAGTATCTGCTAGAGTGAAGAAGACCAGAAAGAGAGAGGGTTAGTTTATACAGCTACTTTTGTGTTAGATATTAGACCAATGGGATTATTTAGACCTATTTCCCCTTTTACATCCAATGGTTATTTGTTTACATTCTACCACTTCAAGATCTGTGGAAAATTTTCCTAGGCACAGCCTAAAACTGCCACATTGAAAGTCAAAGGAACACTGGACAACTTCTGTTATGCACTCTTATTCTTCCTAATCTGTTTCTCTCCTTTTTTCTCTTGATGAAAGATGAAAGAGAGAGGCAGAAGAGGAGAAAAATCAAGCAAACAAAAGCTACTGCCCAGACTGCAAACAGAGACAGAAAAGGAGACCACTGAGGTGTGAGTAGTGTGAAACACCACGGCTGAGCTAGTAGAGCATGTTTGCACTTCAAGTCACTATGAGGAGAAAGTGAAGAAAAATACAAATAAAGAGGAGAAGGCACAAAACACTCTTGATCAACATTTTGATCTTGTTTGTTAACTTATTATCTGTGTGTTTATGGTTGCCTTTCTCCACTCCTTCTCCATGCCCTTCTGAACCTTACCTCCCTGTTTTGAAGTTTCTTGCTGCCTTTTCCCTTTTTCCTTGTCACTGCAAGCCCACTCTTAATCAGGTTTGGAAAGACTGAATTTGAAAAAACAAAAAAACCCAACCCAACAGAAAACCCCCTAAACAACGACAAAAACACTCAAAGAGGACAGATTAAACAAAATCAGTTATGACAACCACTACAGATATTGAACACATTTCATAAGCTTATCTGGTTCTGTGCTAGAGGCCAAATAGATACATGATAGTTCGCTAAAGCTTGTAATTCCTACATTATAATTAATATCGTGTTGAAGAAACATTGGAGGCAACATATTCGGGGTCCAATCAGGGGGGGCGGAGCCGGGCGCTGCCCTGGCCGCCTGCGGGGGGGCGGGGTTAACGCAACGACAGGCCACGCCCACTCCACCGGGGGGGCGTGGCCTCGAAAAACCACGCCCACCCAACCCCGATCCACCACCCGCAATAGGCCAAAGCTCTGAGAAGCTGTCCGCTTGGCCACCACCCCCCCCCGCCCGACCCGCCCCGCACTCAAACCCCAGCGCTCAGAATATAAAGCCATATTTTGAAAGAAAATGTTCTTACTGTCCAATGAGGTCAAGAGAAATGTTTCCTGAATAATGATAACAACTGAAATTGCACTTTGTTTTTCCACTTGTTCTGTGGGTGGAATAGCATTGCCATGGCTAGCAGAAGAGTCTGGTTCTTCCTACTGCACCAAACCTCCTGACTGGAAAGAAAGTATTATTCCTATTCCTTTTCTGTTATCTTTTCCTAGTAACAGTAGCTCCATCTGACCCTAACTCAAGTTAGGATGGAATGCCAGGATACTGGAGATGAAGTTTAACTTTTATTGTCTATTGTGTTCCTATGTTGCTAGAGTATTATCTTCTGTCAAATTATCTTAATTTTAAAATTAAGATTAATTTATGAAAACTACACAAATACATCTGCATACTTTTTACTACAGGCTAAATAATAATTTGCTTATTTATTTATGCAAGCAAAGGAGCAGCATCATTTCTGCAGTAGGCGTGTGAATGGATTGCTGTATGGCTTCATTAATAATTATTGATTAGATGTTCTAAGACCTGTGCATAAAAGGCACATTTTAATCACACTGTTTTCCTGGGTGATATTGGGTGACTGAGGCACCTGCATGATCTTGGGGAAGGATGAGGCTGCTCAGACAATAGTGCTTCCAGAAGTTTCATTTATTTGTGGTGATTAATTCTGCACAATCCACAAGAGAGAATGAAGGTCACAGAAGAAAGTGTGGAATAAATTTTTCCAGTAAGAAAGTGAAATATTAATACGTCCTAATATCACTTCAAGGTTAACAATTAGGAACTCAGCATAACTGGAACCTGACAAAGTTAAAGGTACAAACGAGTGATATCCCACAGAAAGCAACTCTACTGAAGACAAAAAGAGAAGCTGACAGTTCTGAATAGTGGAGGATTGCAGAGAATGCAGGAAAACAGAAACACAGGGCCAGGGCAGTGCTTCATGGTCAAAAATTCAGTATTTGCTTCTTATGAAAGGAACAAATATTTGCACCCATCAGCATTTTAACCTCAAATTATTTAATTTTGGAATCTAAAATTGAGGAGGAAGCATTTCACTCTGGCTTTGCTGATGTACTCCAGTTTGTGTAACTCCTCCCAGCTGCAGATTGTTATATTGGTAGCTTTCATAGAAAATAGCACTTAGTAATATGATTATAGTCCTGTTCAAAGGCTTAAAGAAGTATTGAGGTGCTGTATATGCAATCACAGAATGATCATAGAATTATAGAATACCCCAGGTTTGAAGGGACCTCTAAAGATCATTGAGTCTAATCCCCCTGCTCAGAGCATCATCAAGCCTGACCTTTAATGTCTCCAGGGATGGAGCCTCCACCACCTCCCTGGACAACCTGTTCCAGCAAAACCGTTTAGTCTCCTTTTTGATGTTCTCTGTTTATGTTTCACTAGTAAGCAAAGTCAAACACCAAGGAATCCTCCAGTAGACGCCCAGGAAAATCTGTTAAGAATATACAAATAGCAGATGTAAAATTAAACACAGATTTTTATGGAAAAAGTGAGCAAGAAAGTAATGAGAGGACTTCAGCATTCACTAAAGGTAATTCAAGATAACATATAAGTGATGATTTAACCACTCAGACCAGCAAGGAAAGATACTTTTGTTCTAGAGGTCTGCTCCATCCTCATAGGCATGTGCATTTTTTATCTGCATTTTCTATGGGACAGAGATCATGGCAGATTGGAGTGAAATGTGAGGTAAATATTTAAATACTTAACAGCCAAGCTCTGAAAACTTGAGGTTAATGAAGTATTTTAAGCTAAAGGGTGGTCAGACCTGTGACACTGTGGATTGTCTTCCACGAGCCAGTGCTGGTTGATACTCCAGCCCTCCTGAGAGCTTCATTCTCAAATACTCAAGCCCCTTGCAGAACTTAACAGCGTTGTCTTCTCACAGCTTCTTTTCCTTACTAGGTGACTGCTCATTCTTCTGGTGAGTAGCAGCCTGCTTCAGCCCGTGCCCTGCAGCCACCCAGAAGTACCCATAAGAGGGAGTTAAAACTGAGCAGCAAGAGAGGAGGGCTGCAACTGCACTGTTGCTAAAGGATCTGAAGACCACCTCTGCCTTAACCCCTTACTATTTCAGAGCCTTTTACAGCAAATAACAACATTATGTATTTATATTTCTTTTTGCAGCTTTTTTTACCGCCTACGTGGGAGAAGCAATGGGCCGCATCTTTTCCGTGGTACGTTGCTGACAATTGAGGAACAAAGATTGCATTTGTATCTATTTATCATCATCGATTCTTTGCTCATTTTGGGAACCTCTCAGGAAATAAAATAATGTTTAGTTCAGTCAAGAGAGAAATTACAGAGAAGAAGATTTAATCTGTATGTACCTCTGGAGGACTCTGGATGGACTATTAAAGCTAGCATTCCCAAGGGTTTCTCTCTACAGCATGCAACCTAAAGTGTTCAATACACACAAGTTCTGGAACCTTAATGAGGTGTACATAAGGATAAGCTTCAGTGGGTCAGTTGGATTGAGGGGAAAAAAAAAGAAATCTTCAGTGTGGAAGGGGAAATCAAGCTCCATGCTGGATTTCTCTGGTGGACGAAGGGATGGTGAGAGGAACTGGGGAGAGCAGGGACTCTGCTCCTTTTATTTCTTCCTTTATTTTTAATTCTTGAGGTTGCTTTCAGCGAGAAATGCCTTTGCCAGGAGGGGCTTAGGCAAAGTGGTCAAGCACATCTGCTCCTGGGAAGGTAGGGAAGAAAAAGAGATTTTTTGTTAACTGCATAGGACTTGCCTTTCAGGTCCTTTCTGGTGAACGGAAAGCAGTGATGTAATTACAAATTGAAGTTTTGTGATTATGATTTAACAAGGGCTAAAGTAAATAATAAAGCAATGGGAGAGCTCTTCTGCCTCACCCACTGGAGGTGCTGGCGTGAGGACTCCAGAAAGCACTGCAGCAGGAATAAGTAAAGATTTTTCATAGCCTTTTCTTCCCTCATGACTTGGTTTGTGCATTCACATCTTTAGAGCGATATAATCCTAATCCTTCTCAAAAGTTGCTAAAACTATAGGAGAGAATCATTAGGTTAAAATGTATGTCTGTAGTTAGATCATTGCTTTAGGTTAAAAGATGAGATCTACCACTAAAGAAATGCAAATCATTCCATTCTAATAGCGTTTTTACTTGTTTAACCATCCCGAACTTAATTTTTTTAAAATGTAATTGCCAGAAAGTTTTTTATAATGATTTTAATATATTTAGTTTGGGAACTTCCATCTATTCCTCTGTGGTTACCAACATAGAAATTGCCATTGGATTGTTGGCTTCCCATAAGGTATTTCAGAAAACATATGAAAAGTGAGGGGTGGAAGGAGAATGCTGTTGCTGAGCCCTTGTGAGATTCTGACTTTTTCCTGATGAAGTATGAGGTTTCCCTGGCACACATACAATTAATCCACAAGGCCTTGACAAGATCTGTATGATAAAGATGTCTTGTGACACTCTTGACACTGACTTTCTGAGTTTATTTCAACAGAAAACATCTATTAGTTAGGATCATCATTCCATAAACCTGTGAGAATATTCCTGGGCCAAGTGATATGCCATAAGGAAGGAAATGGCTAATCTTCCAGCCAAACCATCTCAAAGAGGATAATCTAACACATAGCAGATTAAAGTTAAAAAGCCCAGGGTCTCCCCTGCAGAGCCCTCTCACTGGCTCAGCAGTGAGAAGAGGCTGTAACAAAAGCTGGGCTGAGAGCAGTTCCTCCAAGCCTCACAAACTCCTCTCACCAAGGGGTGAAGTCCATGGCCTCAAGGACTACTGCAGCTCCTCCCTGCAGTGAGCTGGGACAGGCTGTGCCTCTCACCTCTCAGAATCACACAGAGCCACCAAGGTTGGAAGGGACCTCAAAGAAGCTAATGCCAATTTAAACACCCTGTTGTGTTAGCTGTCCTTCTATATAGTTCATAAGTACATCTTGCAGAATCATATCACCATTATACTAACATTGCCTTTGCATGTAAGCAGATTAATTTTCTACAAATTTCACTTATTAAGAGAATTAAATTAGGCCAATACTGAAGGATTTTGCAAATATCCTGCCTTCCTGCTTCAGGCCACGTTATCACCTACTCCTGTGTCTAAAGTAAATCCTTCTGTGTGCAAATACCTTCCCTTTAATACTGAACAAATACTGCCATTATTAAGCCCTAACTCTCTTGCAGCTTTGCGTATGGATGCAAACTCTAACCCCAAAGTGTCGCAATGAACCCTTTTACATTGATGCTTTAAATCTCCCTTACCATAGTGTATATGCCGCTCTCCTTTCTTGTAAGCCATAACAGGAGTACTTCTGCCTAATACTAAAAACGAAAACAGAAAAGTATACATTAATGTTGCTTTTTCAAATACTTCAAGAGGTACCACTAATCAGTACTTCTGGAATTCTGATCATTTCCATTAGATATTCAGCTTCTGAAATAGATTTAAAGTCTGTCATCACTTCTAAAACAAAAAAGGATCTCTAATATATTGGCTTTTTTTTTGGCTTCCTACTTCATGGTTTTCTAAACAGGCTGCAAACTTTCAACTATTTATACTGCACTAAAGTTACCAAGCCAGGGAGATCCTAGTGCCTGAATGCATTTATAAACTCTTGGCAATGCCTAGCAGTTTGTACAAATCATTTAATAATTGCATTGAATTATTTCCCGTCTTTAAACTGCGTCCTAAAATGTCTGCAGTGGAAAAACTCACTGAATGAATGCAATACTTAAGGCTTGTAAATATAATATATAGATGGGATTCATGGAGGGAAAAGGGCAGTTCCTCGCGTTCGTGTAAAGCTCCTGGGAATGCACAGATAGAAGAACGTGGTGTGCAGGTCCCTCTGTGTGGGGTTTTCCACAGGCAGCTCTTTGACCTTGCCCTACATGAGGAGTTTCAGACTTTCATTTCTAGACTCCCGACTGCCCTCTCTCCCTATCACACATTCACCTTAGCTTTCTGAAAAGGCAGTGGCAAATCAGATTGCATTAATGGAAAACGCTGTGGCCTAGAAAACCAATTCATCTTTAAACTGAAACAGCATCTTAATTGTATCCACTGATAATCAGATTCAATCAAAAATCACTCTGAGTCGCTCCAGCTAGACTAGCTGGGGCTCCTAGAACTTGCTTTTGCTGGGTAAGGGATTCAAATGAGATCACTGTGATTTTATTTCTGTAAACAATCAGCAAGGGGGGTGCACTGGCAACCATATAAACTCTGGGGTATCTTTATCACTTAGTATTAACATCACTCAGAATCTAAACCCAGCTACCTCCAGCCCCTCTGACATCTGAGGACCAGCTGGATACAAGGGGTTTTATTTTCTGCCAAATTACCCTTCAATGCAACAAAAGTATATATTTTCTGGCTGTATTTACAAAGTAAAAGCATACTTCACAATCACTTAGGCTTTCTTTTTCCACTTCATTATTTTCTAGTCTCTTACAGACTGTCTCATTTTCTGACTATCTGGAAAAGGGATGCTTTATGTCTGTGCATCTAGAACATTCACATTGCTGGGAAAAAGGTTAAAAGGTATAAAGTTCATTCAGATCACTTACAGAATTTCTGTGGTTTCACAGAATTTTAGGTTTCACATATAATCATAAAATCATAGAATGTTAGGGGTTGCAAGGGACCTCTAGAGATCATGAAGTCCAACCCCACTTCCAAAGGAGGATCACCCAGTGCATGTCACACAAGAAAAGAGCCCCAGCTCCCTCAGCCTTTCCTCATAAGAGATGCTCCACTCCCTTAATCATCTTTGTAGCTCTGTGCTGGACTCTCTCAAGCAATTCTATGTCCCTCATGAACTGGGGAGCCCAGAACTGGACACAACACTCCAGATGCAGCCTTACCAGGGCAGAGTAGAGGGGCAGGAGAACCTGAATATGAAACCTGGCAAGGTTCCTCCATGACTTACACTAGTGATGAAAAAAATGGTATTCTGCTCCTGTGATAAATGAAGTTCTTATTTATTTTGAAACTAATTCAAGAACAACTCAAAACTTGGGTTTATATACACATGATCTGAAATAAAGTTAAAAAATATTTAAGAATATGCTATTATAGTACTTAGGCTGTACTTCTTTTTCTTATCTGCATATTCCATTTCTGAAATAAATAATCTAAGACAAAATAATTTCAACATATTGTAAATATTTAGGAGTATCCTATTAAAGTAAATTAACCTTTTGAGTGGAATAAGCTTGGGCAGAAGTATTTAGCCTGAAATTTGAGATAAAATTACATTTAGTTTTGGTGAAAATTCAGTTCCTAGGACAAAATCATTAGCGTGCTGATTTTGCTGAAATTATCTTAGTCGAAGGAAATTTTCACTGCAAATGAGATTGTTTCCATCAGGCAGAAAACTTTGGGTTTATTCTGTTTTGATAGGAGTCGTTTTTCTCACTACTCCTTAAAATTCTTAAATATATCATAACAACAATGTGTAGCTTTGTTAATCACCACTCATTCCCAGTATCAACTCTTCTAGGAAACACCACCACCCGCAATCCTGGATCAGCTACAGCATGGGAGGGTGTGAGCTATCATGACAAGTGCTGTTCATTTCAGTAGGTCTTCAGACCATCATTAAAATATATGAGGCTTACAGTTGTTATGGTTTCTGGGCCTCTGCTCTAGTGTTTCACTACTGTCATAGTGAAATACTCTTTTATTATATATAAGGTTCAGTATCTGTATTCCTCTGATACACCCAGCCTGTAAGAATACTGTTGCTTCTGTTTTTATTAGGGAGTATGAGATTCTAGAGCAATTTGTGTTTTAACCTCAAGGATCCTTAAATAAGATTAAATTGTCCTTTATGTTGGCTTCCTACAAATGGTACCCTAAGAAGTATTTTAATTAAAAATTGCTTTAAATACCTAAGACTGATTAGCCTTAAACTTTGGACAGTATTTGTCTACTCTGGCTTCAGGCAATTGCCCTCAAACAGGCCCCTAGAAACACCTGAGCTGGCTATACATTCTACCTCTCACACAGCTCTTCTTTCAGATAAACATAAATTGTCCTTGCATTGTTTTCCTTGCCCCAAGAAATCTCAGATATCCAACAGCACCTCACCTCAAAGGAAAAAAAACTCAAAAAACTTAAAACCTATAAAGTCACTGCTGGTTGTCACATGCCAGCTTCAAGCTCCTGGCCCTTGGCTTCATAGCACCTGCAAAAAGATCAAAATATGGTGTGTCAGCAGCCTGGTTGGGCTGGCAGAAGAAGTTGAGCAGCTCAATCCCAGCTTTAAAATAATGGAAAACTATGAGAAAGGAATGAATCTGAGAGTACTGATGGAATAGGCAGATGAATGAATGGCTGAAGCATTCATCCCTTCCCAAGAGGAGTGCATGCCAAGGGAACAGTACATCAGGATTGGTTGTTTTGTTTTTTGTGGTTGGTTTTTTTCTTCTTGCTTTTGGGGTGTTTTGTTTGTTTGGGGTTTGGTTTTTTGGGTTTTTTTTTGTTTTTTATAATAGGCACGCTAGTCTTCTGTTCAATTAAAATTTTTGCTTTTTTTTTGTTAAACTACTAGAATTTAATTTGGCTACTGCCAGAAAAGAGACTTAAAAAAGTTTCTATAAATATATTAACAACAAAAGGAGGACTAAGAAGAATCTCCATCTTTTATTGGTTGTCTCAACAACTGGGGTTGTTTAACCTGGGGAAAAAGAGGCTGAGGGGAGACCTTATTACTCTATACAACTAACTGAAAGGAGGTTTTAGCAAGGTGGGAGTCAGTCTGTTCTCTCATGTAGCAACAACACCTACACAGCACAGGTTTCCTGTACCTCATGTATTTTCAAGTGGGAACTTTGCATTGCCTTTGAGTGTGGAATTTGATTAGAGGTGCCTGGTTTATGTGCTGGAACGTGCAGCAGGGAAGGCATGGAGTTTAATCTGATTGCACAAACCCTGTGGGCTGTTAATCCCAGGAAGCAGTTGGGCATTCAGAGTGCTTTGGGACCCATATGGCAGGATTGCAAATTCACTGTCTTCCACTTTCTTCCCTTGGAAATCCCAACCCCTTTCCATTCTTGAAAATTTGCCCTGGGGGTCTTGGTTAGCAGAATACGATTTGTGAACATTTTGAGACCAATTTAGTAGGAAGCAACCTGCTCCTACAAGCTGCCTGATTTATTTAGTATTACAAAGGATATCATCTCGTCCTCAAAAGGAAACATCTCTATTGTCATGTTTAGTCATCCATGCACAGTGCTACATCACTGCCACCTTCCAGCTGAGTACATGTGTCCAAGTAAATTGTAGCTCCTACATATCTGGGCCTTACAGGATTCACTCAAGCAATGCTCAAGAAAATGAAACTTATTTATAGCAACGTTAATACAAGCTACGTGTTTCTATTTTTGGTCTTATACATAAACAATATGATTTTCAAAGTGCCACATCCTGAAGTCCCAACACCCTGAGTAACAAACTTTAAGTCACAGCATTCCCTGTATAATTCTAGCTTCTGTGAAGGGCAGTGTGATGTCTTACTAACATACTTTGGAATCACAAGAAATTAGAAAACAAACTAAAAACACTTAAAACCGATACTCACTTATAGGCCCTTCCTGTAAATTCATGAAAATGAGGAGAAAAAAAACCCAAACCAAACACCGAACAACATGAACAAAACCCACACACACTTCCCCTCACTCCTCACACCACAAACCAGTGTCCTAAGCAAAGTACTTTTGATAAGCAAAGACCACAGCAATAGAACAGACAAGTGTCATTTTCCCAAGTGTCCGAGCTGGACAGAGTCTGAGAGACCAACAGTTAAGTGAAAAAGTTACACAAGATCTAAAACAAGCGAGCTCGGATATTGATTAATCTCTGGAGCAGAAGTAGTTACAAGTAATTCATTCTTTATACCCTGACACAATACAAGAATTGTTTAATTAACTACCTCATCCCATTTAGGCAGCACATTGTAAAAGGGACAAATGGTGTTCTTGGATATCTAATTTAAAATTCCAGTGTCACTCAGTGTTCAGCTTCCTTAGAATATTGCATGCCAAGCTAAGACATGTTAACAAGCTGAGATTCAAATAAAATCCAGAGTAGGATTCTGAATAGCAACTGTTTGGAATTTTTTTAGTTGTCTTTTTTTTTCAGCATTTTGACCTTTTAAAGATTTCTCATTAATATTGGCAATGCCTGAGCAGACCTGCTGAGCTACCCTGTCCATACTCCACTGTTCTCCACTGCTGGTTATTTATCACTGTCTGAGCCATTGTCACTGCCACGTGCCTGCTGTGCCTTTCTTTGTAGGTTTATGAGATCCTGAATTCTGCAGAGCTTATCTGTTTGATGAGGTATGTCTCCATACCCAGCACATCCACAGCAGAGTGCATGGTGGCTATCCCTGTGACTCCAGGGTTTAGTATGAGCTCTTGACTCTTATCCAGAGCAGAACAGCTCTGTTCTTCACTGTCAACAGAGCTGTTGTCAAGAAAGATTTAGAAACAAATGAGCTTGAACCTTAATCTCTCCATGGAGGTGCAGTAGAAAGCATACTTGCTCACATTTCTCCAGTGCCCACCTAGTGTGTAGTCCTTGAGTAAATTAACCTTTTAGGGGAAAAGAAAAAAAAAATTGGGGGAAAATCAAAATTTGGGGAAATTAAATCAAAATTTGGGGAAATAAAATCAAAAGTTGGGGAAAATTGGATGAAAATATGGGGAAAAAAATCAGAATATGGGGAAAAATTATCAACATATGGGAAAAATTATCCAAATATGGGAAAAGTTATCCAAATATGGGAAAAATCAAAATAGGAAGAAATCCAAACATGGAAAAAATAAAAGTATGAGAAAGTCTCAACTAGAAGAATACCAGAGTAAAACAAGTAACACACTGATCAAGCAATACAAGAAAAATAAAGGTTATATTTAGAACTGCATCAGTTTAGATTATACATTTCAATTATCAAAATAATATTCAGTTAATGTTTAGAGGTTCTCTAACATGGGTGTATTATATATTTATAGTGTTTGGGAGAGGTGGCAAGATCTGGATGTGTTTAAACCTTTCTGTCTGGTTAAGTAACAAAGAACTAGTCATTACAGACAAATTCACATTTCAAAGAGTTTGCAAGGACTCATGTCACATTTCCACTCACTGAAATTTTAAATTCAGAATAGTTTAAATAAATCAAATAAATGGTAGCCCCTGAATTAAGATCTTGAAGTACTCCAAACATTACCAAGTTAAAGAACTGCATAAATAATCAGTTTGAGTAGAATTCAAAGTCATCCTCAGTATTTTAGCTCCCTGCAACTCATCAAGTGGCACAAGCAGCTGGAGAGGGGAGGTGAGTGGAGGCTGCTGATGCCTCCTGTTCTGCTCTGGCCACCCCTCTGCCACCCCAGCTGAGCTGATTCCCATTCAATCCTCTGATTTGGCTCCTTCCAAAGGTAACAGAACAGCACAGGACATCTACGAGAAGCCAGAGGACACAGCACAGGTAAGGGAAACACCAGATTGTCCCACATGGCACCAGATCCCAGAGGCCAAATTAACACTCAATTTTGTGAAAATGTTTCATTGCACCCCAGATTTTTACAGATCTTTAAAGAGTCTAGAACTGCAGACATATGTTCAGTGCTTTCAAAGAATTTTTACTTAATGATTCTAGATATTTATCTGAAAATTTACTCTTCCAAAATATCTTTTAAAATCCTGGTAATGATTAAGAAAAAGCAACATTGTCCTATTTTACAATGAATGCAGTAAAAACAAAAACACATTTCTACACAACTGTAAGCACACTTAGGTGTTTCCACAGAGGAATAGAGTATGTTTTCCTGAATTTTTCCTTCTTCCTCTGCAGAGGATGATCTCTGAGAAGCACACAGATCTAATAGCATTCTATGTCAGCCACCTGCCCCCAGAGCTGGCCATTGCTCAGTATGCTTTGTTCCTCGAGGACGTGACCGAGAGCGACCATCGCCACCACTTCCTGGAACTGGATCAACCATTTGTAATGACTTTTCTGGCCTTGAAATCAAGTCTGCCTCTCATTAATCATCCAGTAACTAAGGAAAGTCCACAACTCAAGGTCTCCTGCTTAAACAAAAAGAAACAACCAGTGGTTTGGGGGGGAACATTTTGCAAGCCAAGCTGCTCAGAACATTGGAATCAAAAGCTGAGAGACAAGTCTGGGTACCAAAGAATTTGGGTATTCAACTGAAATCAAGCCTGGAACGTTTCATGTTATAGGATATACAGAGTATATACTCAATTTATTCTTGCAAAGGGGAATGAAATAATGTCATGTCTTTAAAAGTAGTTTGATTTTATTGATAGTTACCTGAGCTTTTGTGTTGGGATTTGCCAAGTATATTAACTCTTTGTTCCTAGATTTGTTTTTAGGCTCATAGCTTATTTTGATAGTATTTTACTAAATTAATAAAAATTAGATTTTGGAAAATGCTATGGCATGAAAGTTTTATCAGCTGCCTGGAAAAACATGAGTGGGTTTCAAATGATCTGTGTACATACTGTAGCTTTTGCTTCTATTCAATATCCGAGCAGCCAGAGGGCAATAGCCAATATTATTTCCTGAAGATTTTGTTAACTTCTAGGTGTCAGATATAATTTAAGGGTGATCACTATCATTTGCTTGAGTCATTATGATGCTGATTTAATGAGGAAACAGGAAAGAATAGCTTTACTCATCTAATGTGCTCCCCTCCAAGGGAAAATACTGTTTGTTACCTGTCCTGGTTTAAAAAAGTGTCCCATTACACTTCTGATGGAAATGACCTCACACTATGTGCCCTTGAAAAGGTGACAACTACACTCCTGGGCACAAATAAACACCAGAATCTGATATGAAGTGATAATTAACTGATAGCAGTATTCTCAAATAACTGGTAACTAACTGACAAAGTTACATGACAAGAAACTGAATTTTAAAGATATGTCAGGAGTTTTGGAGCTAAATTGACAGAATCTGATTTTCAAAGCTACTTATAAAGGGAATTTGGGTTGCTGAGCACCACATTTAATGTGTTCTGTGTGGTTTCAAGGGAAAATATGTATTTTTAAAAGCTAAGACCATTGGGACTACAATCTGTAAGGACTTTGGCCTCACTGTCAGACTTGTACTGGAACTGCAACTCCCGTTACAGTAAAATAATTGAGAAGAAATTTTACTGAATTCCTATATATTAGATATTTACACCTCCTAATGTGAGAATTTAATCAAATGTAGGAGGTTTTGAACCCTCTGTGGCTCTTAAGTTTGTCAGAGACAATTCTGTTGCATCTGAAGATTTTTTCATTGGGAGGGTACAATTTTTCATTAAAAATAGATGGACTGAGCTGGCTAGCAGTTAAAGGAGTCCAGTGATCAATGCCAGGGCTTTGGAGAGAACAGTAGCAATAGACTATAATTAGCTGCGATAACTCCTTACAATAACAAGTATATTCTGGCTTGAATTATTCATGAACTACTGTGTTATTTATGGCAATTCCAGCCTTTTTTTTTCCCCTCCGGTAATGTGGGGTATTTAGATTTTGGGTATTTCTTCTTTTTTTTTCACCAGACACAATGTTTTAATTACGAGACAAATGAAGTGCTGAAAGTACTGTGAGTTTCAAATTATTTCAGGTTATAAAATACCTGAAATTAGACTGGTTTTGAAATAGTGCCTTCCGACCCACAATTCATTTCCTATAGCCCTTATGCAAGTGCTACAACATTTGGTTACATGAGCAAGCAACAGTTGGTACTAAAGAAATAAGATGAAATTCACCACACTTACAGACTGGTAATGTAATTTTGTGACCAAGATCTTGATTTCCGAATTTGCATTTCACTGTAGCTAATTGAGGAGGAAGTAACAACAATTAGGTTCCTTTTCAATATGGCCATAATTACGTGCACTTTAATGTCCTTTGCAGAGCCAGAGTAGTAACTGGGGGCTTCATATGTGTGAGGTTCAGCCTCCAGTCGTTGTTTAATAAACTTTTACAAGAGGCCTTTTTTGTTTCCTATGATGTCTAGATGTTCATGTGAACATTTTCATGAATGCACCAAAGGGAGCCATGGTAAGGGCAGTGGAAGACTTTTTTCCCTTGCCTTTAGGTTGCTAGGGAATAAATGCTCAGCTGCACAGCCCAGACAGTGCAGAACTGTGCTATTGGGCATATTCATCACTACCATCTCTCAGGCCCCACCCTGTTTCTTTTCACCAGCTAGCAATCTCCTCTTCCAGATTCCCACAAAAAGTCTGTGTGCCAAGTGAGTGTAATAGAAGATTGCCATAGTTGCAGGGAAATGTCCATTGCCCAACATAGAAAGAGATGAGTCTTTGGCTCATTTGTTTCACTTCATTCCCCACAGTGAGGTTCACAAGTGCAAATGGCTGAAACTAAAAATGCCAGAATAGATAAAATGAGGAATCTCCATGATTAGCACTCAGGATTTAGAAACAAAACTTCTTGCTGCCTTTAAAGCTGCCTAATAAATAATGGCTGCATGATAGCACTTACGATTATGGTTTTTTCCTCATACAAATGTGCACAACAGGGGTATTTATACCATTTTTGTCCTAAGAAGGAATAGCAGATCTAGGTCTTGGGGCAGGTCATGGAGAAACATCTGCATCAGCCAGTGAAAGAGTAGGCAGAGCTCTAGAGGTGATGCTGAACCACAGGAAAATAGCATCTAAAGCAACACTAAAGCCACCTGCCCTCTCTGCTCTTACTACTTTAAGAAAAACTAGGAAATGGGTTCTTGCATCTCTCTTTCTCCTTACTCAGCTGTATTTTTCCTTTCTTTAGGTTTTTCTACTGCTTCGACTTGTATAAAAGTGTAAGATACAGTCATAATTATCAGGAAAAATGTTCAGACTCAAGTCTGTTATTGGTCAACATCTCATACCTAAGTATTTCTTCTGTTGTTCTCTTCTAACTCTTCTTAGAAAAAATAATGGTTTCTTTTCAACCCCTAATACATGTGAGAGGTAGTCTCCGATTCAATGGCTAATTGTGTGCAACAAGCTGTTGAAATGTAGGTAAAGGTTTAGGAGGGTCATCCTTAAAAAGAAAAGCTAACAATCACAGTGACAGGTTCTGATCCTTAGCATCCTAAGGTCACTTTAGAGGAAGTGAGATCTGTCTTAAAAATTCTGAAAAATACCTTAACAGGATAGAATAAGGTGGGATTGAAAAATTACACTAAGATGCCCTCCACTGCCGCCCAGTACCTCCCACTTGCCTCCCAGTAATTCCCAGTACCTCCAGGTCACCTCCCAGTGTCTCCCAGTAGCTCCCACTAACTCCCAGTCTCCTCCCAGTGTCTGCCAGTAGCTCCCAGTTACCTCCTAGTTGCCTCCCAGTTGCCTCCACGTTGCTTCCCGGGGTTCCCAAGTAGCCCCCAGTCCCCCCCAAGTGTATCCAGGAAGTTCACGAAAACACAAAGTGCTATAGCTAAGAAAGCAACGTGTGCTGGAATTTAAACAGATTTCTGGAGGCACCAGCTTTGCTGTTTCCTCCCATAACTGGGCTCTTGTGGTTAAAAGTAAAGCTTCCTATCTCCAGCTCAGCTTTGCACAGCATTTATCAATTTCAGCTAGAAGCAGCATGCCCCCCCCACACTGACAGAGACCACAGAGTGTCTGTCAGGACTGGGAAGGTCAGTGCTTTGGAAAATGTAATTATGTTTAGAAGTTTGCAAATTCACTATGACACTAGTCATAACTAAGTTAAAGGCGGATTATATTCTAAGGGTTGAAAACCTAAATTATTTGATAGAAGAACTAAAAATAGTGTTGTCTTCTCTGAATTTTTAATTTATTTCATAATTGACAATTTTTCACATCTGAAAGATGTTACATTAAACAATATTGCAAAAGAAAAATGTAGTTAAAAACAAATTCCAAATATCCCACATTAAGATGTGCCACGCTATCCACAAACACCTTGCATGTTCTTTTCTTTATGGAATTTATTTGGTGTATAGGAATATAACTACATATTCAATAGTTAAATATTTGCTGTGAAACATTAATCAATAAAACAAAGGTTATTTTAGTAAAGAAGTGTTTTCAGTATATTAAAAACCAAATCCTAAGTTTTAAGTGTCAATTCATAGTCTCTATGCGTGAAGAGATAGCAACAGTCTTACAGTCTAAACTGTGAGCATTACTGGCAAGCACTTAAAATGGCTAACAAGGGTACAACAAAACCTTAATAATATTCAGCACATTTGCAGAACTTTACAGTCTTGTTACTTTTTATCATTATGAAAGCAGAAAATGTCACTTTATGCATGAAGAAGCTGTATCAGAAAGACTAACAGTCCACAAATTGTATTGAACTAAACCTGTTACACTAAAGATGAAGGCAAAGACCACACTAAGTATCTCAGCCTTGTCCTCATCATTGGTTGCAATGTTCACCCCCAGTTCCAGTAAGGGATGGAGATTCTCCCTTATTCTCTTTGTAATTAATAATTCTCTTTATAATTAATAAATGAATGATTATACATACACTGTGGGCACATGTTCAAATTTTTTGAAGTTTGGAGACCACAATTTCCACAATTTAAGGATCAGTTCCAGGACAGGGAGGCACTGCAGGATGGAGAGGGGGGAGTACAGCCAGAGGATGGAGTCCAGCCATAGGAGGGAGTGAGTAGAGGCAGAGGAGGGCTGTACAGGAGGACCAGACACTGCTATAGAGCAGAATCAGGGTATGTGCACAGGAGGTGCTGGTCAATTCACAGCATGTTTAAATTCACAAGTTAGCCTTTACACAAAGCATTTGCCAGTTTGTATTTCTGTTTTTTCATACACAAAGAAATGCCAGAAATGCTCAGTACCTAGTTACAGTTTAGAGGTGCTCTGGCAACTTGTACAGCTCATACAGACTACCAGAATGGGCAGCAGGTGCTAACAGTCCCCAATGGGTGGCACACACCAGGAGTGAAGCACAGGTTTAGGACTGCAAAACTGTATTGCCCCTTTTTTCATGTCAGCTTTTTACATGTGGTGCACTTGTGCCATATTCTCTCCATTTCAGACAATTCCTCCCCAGTCACACCCCCCCTCCCTGCTGTAGGTGGGAAGCACCAGAGTCAATCAATCCCAGGTATATGGGCCACAAAGAAATGATTCTGTGGGTGTCAGACATTTCAGCTCAGGAGGAGAGAGATTCATCGGCTACAGTGTCTGGGAGAGCTGTTAAATCACAACAATTTTTTCCACTTTCAGCCTTCCACGGTCGCTTGGACTATCATGGAAATCACTCGAGCAGAAATAAGATGTAGCATGCTACACACATTTTGCATTCCCACTGAAATATCAAAAGGTTCAGCTGCTGTTTAAACATTTTCATTAAGATAAAAAAACAACTTTATACATATATATCTATTAAAATTACACTGGTATTTCATTCTTGAATGAAAGTAGCCATTCATTTTGTCCTGCTCTATAGACACATATATTGCTTCTCAATTTTATTTCATTTACTTCTTGAAAAATTGTAAGATGTATTGCTGTGCTGCAGAACCAACTTGGTATGGGATTGAAGTACAGTATAGCGATATGTATTTGAAATGTAGTTGCTGTATTTGAACCGTTGATATCATAATTTTGTCATGCTCTAGTTTTACAGTCTCCCCTTCCTGTGCTGTCCAGTAGGTGGTGGAGTGGGGTGATTACCCCCCTCCTCCTCACACAGGAGACCTGTCTGTGCCCGTAAACCTCAACAATGGAAAATACAAAAAAAAAAAAATGGGGGAAATGGATTGTTGGATTAGACTAATCTTGTTCTTTCTGCATTCTGGTTTTGGGGATGGCAGGGAGGGAAAGATACAATACCTTAACTCTGGATAGATTAAAATCTGAACTAAAATTAATGCAAATTCAAAAATAATTTAAAATTAAATTAATATATTAATCCCTATGGCCTGTTCCTACCTGCTCCTATTGAAATACCATCTAGGACAGAGATTCATTCAGCTCTGCACATCCAAACTTGTATATTAGTAGTTCATGGGAGAGAATAGTAATGGCAGAAACACTGTCCCCCATTGCCCCAACAGCAACTCTGATATTGATGAGAGATCCTTAGGACAAAGATTCTGGTTCCCTTTTAGGGGGCTCCTCATGTGCTTTCCACTCTGTACTGGAAATTTATTAGTCAAGTATGACAGCTTTATCCTAGAGTACTAAGGAGTCATTAATTGTAATTAGTTTATTACTTTTAAAATTGTGATTGTAATTTTTGTTTTTTCTTTTCACAATTCAGTAATGATGTTAAGGCTGTTCTGACAACTCATTACAAAAGTGTGGAATTGGAGTTTCATGTGAACAGGCTCTTGTTTTCCTTCTTTTCTCTCCTTTGTTTCAGCGACCTCTTGAACTTGGGTCAATGATTCAGTTACAGCCTTGCAACAATTTACCTTTAGGCCCTAGCACTAGAAAGCAACCACTTGGCATTTCAGCGTGCAGGGACACAGCAGCTCTGTGGCCTTGTAAGCAGCAGTTTGAAGTGCTCTGGAGATCAGCCCTGCCCTGTCTGGTCACTCCCTTGCAGCCTGCGGCTCGCGGCCGGCTGGAGCGCCGTCCCCGATTACTTCGTTGGCCCAGCTTTCTTCCGGGGGAGGCTGTGGATAGAGCATCAGCCCAACCAAAAAAAACAGAAACCCCAACCAAAACTACACGGAAAGAGTCAAGTGCTGCATTGTGTGATCTTATAATGTTTCCAACAAACAACAGCATCACATACACCTGGGGTGAAATAACACCATGTAGAGTACAGGTTAGGGGCTTACCCACTGGAAAGCATCTTGATGGAGAAGAAACTTGGAGTTCTGGTAGAAAGTAAGTTATCCATGGGATGACAATGTGTCCTTGAGAGAGCTTTAGAAATAGAGGCCAGGTTATTCTTCCAAAGTAACAAAGTGCTACAAAGGACCTGAGCCTTATTATCCCAGTACCTCAGTATCTGCTTCTCTCCCCTAGATTCTCCTTTATAAGGAAATACTTCTCTTGCTCTTTGTTTTCACAGCAATGAGTCTCTCCAAGGTTGGTCCCATCTATTCCTACTAGTTTGCCTACATAGGTGAAATCACTGTGTCTTTCCAAGTCAATGGGATCATTCATGTTCTGAAAACCATGTGCACGCTCGAGTTGTTCCTTTGGCAGCAGCCCATGCTGTCACTACTGTGTGCCTCCAGCCCCAGTCCTTTCAGCATTTGCACGTACTCTACCTCCCATGAGTTCCCCAGAACTTCTGTAAACATAAATAATGGCAATATTATGGCCCTGTTCCAAATTCAAGATTGCAAATGGCATTTCTATTTACTATTGAGTACATAAAAAAATCATCTGCCCCAAAATACTGATATAGACACTGCAAGTTGGACTGGCAAAGAGCACTTTCAAACATTATCATGTTGCTTTTTTTTTTTTTTGAGGTTAATAAGAGAAGTGAAAGACAAAAAATATAGATATAAAAATTTTAAATGTTTCCCTTAATTCATGCACATGTTCCTTTGTGAGGAACATGAGTTGTCTGGGTGTGTACCCTTACCCTGTGAATTCGATGGAGTGCTGCAGGAGGGCTGTCAGAGCTGTAGCTGGGGAGTAAGAGAGGGCTTAGTGGCCTAGGGTCAAACCCTCCTGGTTTGGCTCTAGGTCACTAAGGAGTATGAGAGTAGAGAGGGCTAGGCCAAACCAGCATTAGTCCCTGCAGAGGAGTGGCATTGCCTTTGCTGGGGAGAAGGGAGAGCTGCGGCAGGGGATGCAGAGTGCCTGCAGTGAGCTGCAGAATCATGGATGCACAGGCAACCAGAACAGTTAAAGTCATTTGACTAAACCATAATCCCTGTATTTTGTATTAAAAAAAAAATATCTAGAACAAACCAACCCAACTGCAGACCTATAAAGATGTTTGTTGTCCTCTAATGTGAAGCTTGGCCATACTTCTTAAAAAGATGATGAAAGGATGCAGAGTAATTGGGATTTAATGGCATTTCTCCTTCAAAAAGCTTCAAGGTATAATATATTATTTTGCCCAACCAGATTGTAGCTGTAAAACAGAGTCTTGGATACATTTTAAGGTAGCAGGTTGTTCTGCTACTTCTGGGGGTGTTGATTCAGACATTATATTTTTGGTATTTTGTTTTTTCAAATATTTTTATTTTTAATTCAGTAATTTCTGTCAAACAAACACTTTCACTCTAATATCTTCTCTCTGAATTTGTATCCCACTGGATGGGAAGATAAACTCTGAGGAATCAGCTTCTGATTAAGCAATTGACTTATGTAGTAAATAACATTAAAATAAAGAACTTTAATTTCATCAATATTATAACATTAAAATACAAAACCCACTAACTGCCACGGACAAATGTTTTCCATTATATTTAAAGAGAATAAGGGATGGGTTCTGTGGGAACTTGACATTTATCTTTCAAGTGAGAAGAGACCTTGTGAATCTCAAATAACAAAGCTAAGAGCAAAAATGGCAAGAGGACGATCTGGAGCAGAGTTCACAGTGTGCTGGCTGCCCAGCTGTGTCTGCCTGTGTCTTTGTGCTGTCCCTGGGGTCAAAGCCCTCCCCACCTTGGGGTCAGAGCCCACAGACAGGGCTTATCACAGGAAGGCTGGTTCACTGCAGGTCCATGCCAGAGCTCAGTTACCTGCCGTGACCTGTCGTGCCCTTTTAGCTGATTTCTGTTGTTATTTTTACACGCTGGAAAGAGATGCAAAAATCATCCCTAAACATAGATGGTGAGGAAGGCACGTCAGCAGGACCCAGCACAGGGAATTACAAGCCTGGATATATATGTAGTTAACCAAAGAGCAATGGGAGCAGTGATGGGGATTCAACTGGATGTTCTTTCATGGGAGGTATCAAAATAGAATCATAGAGTCCTCTAGGCTAGAAAAGACCTTTGAGATCATCGAGTCTAACTGGTACTGTAATGTTGTGAACTGTTTCTCCTTTATTCATTTACATGGGGGTGATTCTGGAAGAAGCTATAAGCAGAATTTAATAATGCTAATATTACCCCCTCCATCAGGTCTGCATATTTCCATCTGATGAGCAGTTTTTCTCCTGATGAAATGATGCATTTTTAATACAAGCCCTTCATTTGTCTGCTCTGTAGCCCTTGGTGTGAAGGGAGCACATTTCACTGCCCCCTTCCATAAACCTGCTGTGCGTCAGGAGCGGGCTAAGCACACATCCTGCCTACAGCAACCTACCGCAGTCTCGGGCGTTGCACGCCTTGCACTGCAAAGGCAGTCTCTGGAGTACTCCTCTGCTCCACACATTAACTAGTGCTTAAGGACCAGGGTTGTTCATCTATTGTCCTTGGAGAGGTGTGAGTGGTGGCTCGAGAAGCAGCCACACAGCTTCAGCCTCCGCTGCTAGACCAGGCCGTGCTCAGAAGTCTGTCCCCAGCTTTCTGATTGTCTGCTTAAAGTCCTGAAAGGCCACCAAGAGGTCTCCCTGGGGCAGTGGTGTCTGTGCTGATTCTGATGACTCCTAAAATGATCAGACTTTAGGGCCTGTGCCATGGCCACAGGTTTCGGGAACCCCTCCAGGGCTGGGGACTCCACCAGCTCCCTGGGCAGCCTGTGCCAATCCTTGACCTCTCTTGCAGCAAACATACTCTTCATTTCAAGCAAAATGTTTTAATTCCCTAACTTAGCAGTGATTTATTATTCCAGGCCATCTACAAGGATGGTACATTATTGTCAAGTTCTGTTGACAGAAAAGAACAGTCACTATTAACTTTGTTTTAAACACCAGTTCTTCAAACTTTACTTAGTACACAGAAGATTGCTATACTAGCAAGTTGACTCAAACTGATCCTAAAGAAGTTCCTATCCTGATTGGAAGCACTGAAATTTAAAAGTTCTGGCTTCTTCACTGACTTTGCAGCAGAATTTCCTTGGCCATTTGCCTGTTACAGTTCTCTGACAGTTCAATGTTTACAGCGATCCGTATTCTTTAGCATTTTTTGCTGTAGCATCTAAACATAAAATGGTGCCATTCCATAAGGATACAACAACAGAACAGTAGAAATATACTGAGACAGAAATATAAAGTAAAATAAATAAAGATGCTCAAGGGAGCTTTTGAGGAATCAAGGCATGAGCCTGGGCAACTGGCCACTGAGCTACAGCTGCTCTACTGAGACCTTTCTCAAGCGATTCACACACACACCAAAAAAAAACCAAAAACCAACTAGACTTATTTTCTGTAAAAGTGGGCATCAAACACTCTGACATCAAGGATGATTAAAGACAGTTGAGTTACAACGAAGATTAAAAGAACTAAATATGGCCAACAAATTGCTAGCTGAATACAAGAGAACTGAGAAACACTTATGATTTCACAAGGAAAAGGTGTGTCTATGCTTTAATATCAAAAGTATATTTGTATAGTCATTAGTAGACAGATGTGAGCGGATCTAATTACCTCATGCAAAATGCCATGATAACTACAGCTACAATGCCTGTAGGAAGAAGCTGGTTTGCATATAGCAATCTTGGACCATGAGTGGACCAGGATCAGCATTAAAATGGGTGGGGTTAGGAGTTAAACCACAGCAAAATACCAGAATAACTAAGCTGTAAAGCATGTCATCAGTGGCAGAATAAAAGAGCAGCTGAAAGAAGGGCACAGCACATTGCAAAAGGTCTCCGAGAGCGTGTTCACCTTATAAAGCAAACTTGCCTCAAGAGATACCCCCTTGCAATAAATTCCTCTCCTTTTTGCTGCAGACTGCAGCCCCTCTGCCCCGTAGACGGGATGGGTCACGGGACCCCCAGCTGGTGCCCGCCCAGGGCTGTACCACAGCCCGAAACCAGCCCCCCCCCCCCCCCCAGCCTGGCACGTCCTGGCCCAGGCGTCGTGTGCTGGGCACAGCTGTGGGCCCCTGGCCCCCATCCCCACCGCGGTGACCCCAAACCCTGCCCAGGACGGGAGTGACAGGGAACCGTCCGACCCTCCCCCCCGCCCCGGGCCCACTCACCCGGGTTGTTTCCATTTGAAGTATGAGGGGGAGACAGAAGTTCTTGCCTCGGATAATTGTTAACAAATGCAGAATTCTCTTTTGTGCCTATTCTAGCAGGAATAATTTTGTTTCAAGCATAGGAATGATCTTGGATTGACCCCCATTGGGGAGTTGCTGTTGTTGCAGGATGGCCAGAGGAGAGATGAGGAAACTGTGGGGAGCCTGGCCAGAGTTAAGCCCCTCTCCCTGTACTTCATCGGGTATCGTATACTAGTGATCCAAATCATACTGTGTACCAGACTGCTCAGTAAAATCCGGGCACGTCTCTCCATGGCTGTGCATGAGCTGTCTGAGATCCTGTTACTACAACCGTTGAATTCCTTTCAAATTCCAAACATGACAAAGGCAGTTCCTGAACATGAAATAATCTAAAATAAGCACACCAGGCCTTACATTAGGGTGACGGTTTTTGTTTTTGTTTTATGGTATTATTTTAGAAAGAATAGTAGAGTAATATGTCAGCATTTTTTCTTATTGTTTCTGTTTTTATCTATAGATAGAAATCTGATGTGATATTATTGTACATCTGTGTAACAGAAATGTTTAGTAGATTGATGTGTAAAAAAAACTGTGCACCTCCAATACAGATGAATGTTTGTGTGCACATGTTGAAGGCTTTAAATGGAATGATGTTCACACATTTCCTTTCCATAGGTAATACTTAAGCTCTGAGGATAACTATTGTTTTTCACTTCATTAATTTTGTGGTTAAATGGAAAATAAGATAGAGAAGCAGATGAACAAAGCAGCATGACAGTTGCAGTTAACCTGAACCCTCAACACAATACTCCTGGGTCCAGAAATGTTTGTATTTAATGCTAGGCAGGCTTTGTGCACAGGAGCCTTCATTGCTGGGCACCCACAGCTCCAAACACAGCTCATCAAACACGTTAAGACAGTTAATCAATTACAAATCAAAATCCATCCTCTGCACTATTAATTAATGCAACTTTTTTCAGGTACGAGCACTGAATTGAAGTATTCTGAACTAAGCAGTAACAGTGTATGAATTCTGAACAAGAGCAAAACAAACTCTTCTGAGGCTTTTCCCTTTTAAAAGTAATTCTTCCATCATCTGAAGCAACTTAATGTTGTATAAACATATGTTCTATCACCCCCCTCACACTCCCCCCCCCCCCCAGACCCTGGGCACCCACCCAAAGGTGGGGGGACCCTGGAGGATGTGGGACAGGGGGTGCCCCCCCTCCCCCCATGGGACACCCTGCCACGGGTGTCACTGCTGGAACTCTGTCCCCAGGGAAATGCCAGCAGGAGGGGGGGGGACCATGACACACGACACCCCTGCCCCACCCTGTCATACCCCCAAAGCTGCCCCTTCCAGATATCAGAATATGAACTTCACCCTTTTAAAGTCCAAAATTAAGTCAGATTCACACAACAAAAACTATTAGAAAATACTTATAATACTAGAAGAGAGACAGTTTGGTGTAGTGGTTATGCACTAGACTAGAAACCAAGAGACCAGGAGTTTTAGTCCTGCCTTAGACACAAACTCAACCTGGGTGAACTTGTGCCGGTCATACATCCATTAGAGGAAGGAGGCAGTGGCAAGCTGAAAAGAAAAGAGCTAATTTTGCTGAAACCTTGGTTTGAATGAAAAACCGCAAAGAGAAGAGAAACATTCAAATTGTTTCTGATATGTTGTGGTGTGTATTACATTATTTTACATTTCAGTCTATCCAAAACAATTTGGCGAAGAAACTTGGTTGTTCGTGGACTTCTAAATTTCTCTCTTTCATTTCAAAATGAGACATTTATAATTTCAAAAACTTATGAAGTGTGTGTTGTGACATCTATGGAAAAGGTATGCCTTAAAATTAATTCTAATCTGCTTAATAGAGTAGGTGTATCGACTGTTTTATTTAAGACTGTGGAGTGTGTTTCAGGAGATGGTCATGATGATGATATTAAGGATATAAAGGCTTTTGGCAAATGCAGTTTTATGATAGCCACTGAAAAGCGTTGTCCTTCCACGCTTCTATGATTCTTTTCTTTCTCTTTCTTTCTTTCTACTAAGCAGCTGCTTGGCAGTCTGTAAAAAATAATTAAGTGACCTCTGCCCACTTCTAGAAGAGGCACCAACATATAAACATCTGGAGGTTTTTGAGTAAAAGGTCAAGACTTGACTGGGCATGTGTCAGTTGTGCCACAGTTTTCCTTCTAGAGCTGGCTGCTCGTTTCTACAGAGGCACAAATACAGAAGGCTTGTGGGAAACTAAATCAGAAAGGGCTTGTGGGAAGGGGGGAAATTGTGTGTGCAATGGGGCAAGGGGGTTTCTGGAGGTGCAGTGGGGCAGGGATGAATGCTGAACCTGCAGTGGGGCAAGAGGGTTTCTGGAGGTGCAGTGGGGCAGGGATGAAGGCTGAACCTGCAGTGGGGCAAGAGGGTTTCTGGAGGTGCAGTGGGGCAGGGATGAAGGCTGAAGCTGCAGTGGGGCAAGAGGGTTTCTGGAGGTGCAGTGGGGCAGGGTAAAGAAATAGAAATTATTTCAAGGAAGATTGTTCATGACTGCAGAGTGAGGAGTTATTGGTTTATTAGAGAGGCAAATTGTGCCACAGGGAAATATGCTGGTCAAACCACCTTTCATTTAGAAGAGGTTATTCCTTATCCCAACATACAAACCAGATGAATTTGGAATATTTGGGGGTTTTTTTTCCCCCGTTTGATTTAATTTTTTATTGATGCATTGACACTTGTGCCCCTTACTATCAAATCCTTCACTATCCTGTGGGAAGTAGATGGTCCATGCCTTTTTATATACACAACCTATAAATCTGATGACAAACAGGTAGCGATTGACTTCTGATGTCATTTGAGGGGAGCTGTCACCTCTGAGCTGGCCTTCAGCTCCTGAGCCAGAAACAAAAGTCTTTTCCATACATCCCATGACAGATCTTCCATCCCTGTGTGAACTGGATATCCAAGTTGCACACTCCTCCAGCTACTAAAATGTATATTAAGAATCCCCCTGAAGTGATGATATCAGGAATTTATACACAACTTGAGAATGGGAGCCTTTGCCAGGCAGCAGATTTAACTCACCAAAAAGTGTTCATTTTTTTTTTTAACCTTTATATAGAGTCCAAGACATCAAGGAAGTGAAGTGTACAATGAGAGGCAATGTTCATGCTTTGGCCCAACTACACCAATGGAGGGTAGTGTCACAGTTTTTCTTTAACATTTTGTTTTTCTAAGATCTGTTTAATGTAATACCTTCCCTAGACTACAAGTGAATTTTCTTACAAGGATCAGATTAAATTTGATCTCAGGCTGTATCAGTAAAAGTTTGTGATTGTCATTCTATAATGTTATTGTTTAATAACATTAAATATAATATAAAAATAATAATGTTATAGATTGTCATTCTATAACATTTATTACTAGTAAGTCCAAGGTAAGATGTTCTGTTCATCAATAAAGTCCTCAAAATGTGTCGATGAGGTTTAATACGGATTCCTGAATTATTCTTTGTGCTTTTTAGGTAACTGGATTGAAACCAGGATCCAGTTATTACTACAGAGTCTCGGCAGAAAATGCAGCTGGTGTGTCTGACCCAGCAGAGACTATTGGGCCATTAACTGCAGGTGATACTTTTGGTAAGCCAGGGATTTTGTTAAAGGCCCCAACCCCACCCGCACCCCAGCATCCTTCCCGGCTGCCTCTGTGGCTCGGAAAACCAGTGGGTTTTCCACCCAGTGCCCTCACAGCACTCACACTCTGCGTTTTGTGGAGTCTGGGGCGGGGGCTTTCAAACCTTTCTGAGCCCAGCCAGGCTCTGGCGAGGGGAGCGGCGCAGGCGATGCTGAGCTGCTGAATGCACACAGAGCCGGGCCCCTGGGGTCCAGAATTAAAAAAAAAAAAAAAAGTGGAAGTTGTGTGTCTGGGTGTTAAAAGTCTACTAACTAAAATTTACTAATGCTGTAGGAAATATCATTGCCTGTAGCTTGATTCTATATATATATTGTTTAATAAATTATTCTCTCCTTATAAGCCCCTGGTCTCACATTTTATAAAAATTTAAGTTAATACCTGTCCAAACTAGGACAGGAGGCTCTCATAACTGAGAGATGGAGAAGAGATACAGACCCCAGTTTAGTGTCTGATATGCAGGGTATGGGACTGGCCTTTGCAGTCTGCTTTCTGATCCCTGAGGTGTGCCAGAGATGCAGACACATTAGAGCAACCCTCTGGAGAAGCAAGCTGGGGTGAACTCTTGGTACTGAGGAGCCACCTGATCCAGTGGATGTCCACATGCCTGTGGAAGTGAGAGCAGCCAAAGAAACAGGCACATCCACCAGCAAACGCAGCCTATCTCATTTATAGATTTCAGAAGTTTACTAAGACTCTCTTATTTACTCTAGGATTGTCTTTTTCTTTGGCCTTTTATTCTAAATAAATTAGTTTGATGGGTTTTCTGCATTTCTAACAAAAACTTTCAGTGGATCTTCAGGCTGTGGTAGCTCAATCTGGGAGGAAATTTGCTATACACTGAACACAAGTAGGAGTAGAACAAAATGCCCATGTGTGTAATTTTGTTGTGGGCATCACCGCGAGGCGCCGGGGAGGTCACCAGGGGTGGTGGCACCTCCCCGAGGTTCTCCTGAGCTCACCATGGGGGTGGTGGCATCTCCCCGAGGTTCTCCCCACGTCGCTATGGGGCTGGTGGCCCCACCCCGAGGTTCTCCCCACGTCGCTATGGGGCTGGTGGCCCCCATCCTGTGTGTATCCCGTCCTCCCGGCGCCCCGCGCGACCGCCCCCCCCGCCCCCCCTGGACTCCTTCTGCAGGTGCTCGGCCAGCTCCAAGGTGGCCGCCACATTCCCGCACCTGACACCGCAACCGGCGAGGCCTTAGCGTGTTCTTAGCGTGTTCTTAGCGTGTCAACTCACCCGGAGCGGGGGTTCTTGGCCGGTCCCGCGGCGATGGTTCAGTTCCGGGGTCACAGAGCGGACGCGAGCGGCCTCGGGAAGGCGCGTGCGAGCTCGTGTAGAGCTCGGAGGGAGGAAACTTCAGAGAACACAATACAAATATTTCTGTGACTCATTTCCTAAGAGGCTTTTGCTGTATCTGGGCTCTGCTGACTAAAAAACTGCATACTAAAACACCTGACTCATCTCTTTGTTTGGCCTTCTACCTCAGACTATCAAAGACAGGTTTAGAAGTCTGAAGGAGGCAGAAATGTTTTAAGTTTATCACTATGAATGGCATGCCCTATTTTTACATGCAGAACTGGGGGGGGGTGGGGGCGGGGGGGGGGGGGGGGGGGGGGTGGGGGGCTGTCGTCGCGGGGGCGGGTGTGCTGCCCCCGAGTAGACCGACCCCAGGGCCGGGGGTGGGGGTTAGTTTGTGGACCGGCTGCCTACTTCGGAGATAGTATTTTAATGTATTTTTTTTATTATTATTAAAAGAAAAAAAAAAAAAAAAAAAGGGGGAAAGCTGCAGGGGGGGGGGAAAAAGCGGAAGTTTGGTGAAGTCAACCAACAAGTTAATGAGAACTTAAACAATAAGCATACCATACATAATTTATTTTTTTTTCCTCCTATTCAATGGGTCATATAAGGACCAAGTGGCCAGAAGCACTAAGAACTAATTTACTGTACACTGCAAAGCTTGGGGGTGCTGGTGGAAACATAGTCTGTTGAATGGGGGTAGCTTTCTCCCAGGAGAACTCTTAATAATATAAACACTGAAGCTCTTGATGTCGCGGCGAGATGAGAACCTCGGGAAGGGGGGTGGAGAGGAGCTGTTAGCACGAGGGTGTTCCTCCGGGTCCCGCCGCTGCCCCGCGAGAGTCCAACGCTTCTGCAAACGCTCAAAACAACGCGATGGACGGAAAAGGGGTAATTCCAGAACCGGAACAAATGCGCTCGACGTTTCGGGGGCAGAGAAGGAGGGAGAGGGTGCCCTGGTCGTGCTGAGGCCGAGTTACTCACAAAAGAGACCAACACCACCCTCGCTCCAGCCTCCTTTCAGAGAATCGTAAAGAGCAATGAGGTCTCCTCTCAGCCTCCTCTTGTCCAGGCTATACAACCCCTGGTCCCTCAGCAGCTTCTCACCAGCCCAGTTCTCCCGACCCTTCCCCAGCTTTGTTGCCCTTCTCTGGACCTGCTCAATGCCCTTCTTGTAGTGAGGGGCCCAAAACTGAATCCAGTTCGCCTTGTCATGACCCCGCCCCCCCCCAGGTCTCCCCGTCCTCCCACACTCCCTCCCCGTGCGCCCCCCCGCCCCTCCCAGTGCTCCCAGTCAGCCCCAGTGACCACCCAGTGCTGATCCTCTCCCCTCCCAGTGCTCCCAGTTAGCCCCAATTAGTACCCAGTGCTCACCCCCACCCCTCCCAGTGCTCCCAGCCAGCCCCAGCTAGCACCCAGTAAATCCTGCGCCTCTCTGCAGAATGGCAATGCAAAAATTCTCATTCTCCCCCAGTGTTTAGTTATGGGTTCCAGGCTGTTCATCAGGATCTTAAAGGCCTCCAAATTCTTGGCAATAACTGAAACATCTGTAGCAACAGAGTCAAATTCTGTGTTAGCACCTGCAAAATGAAAAAAGGGTGGACCAAGAACACAATCTAGAGCTGCCCACTCAGATGTTGTTCCAGGCGAACAGGAGGCCCACAAGGAAAGGGGAAAATTCTCTATTTGAATTTATTAGAGTAATGAATGGTTTAGAGGCACCATTTATAATGTTGAAGACTGCGGCCACGTTATAGTTATCCCAAAATGCTGTTGAGGGGAAACTACAGTCCATAGGATTTCTGTGGTTCCTACAGAGAGTGTGCTTTATTGCTTCCAGAGCAGCCAATGGTAGCTTTAAGGCTAATGCATGAAACTATTCAGTTCTACTTAGTCCAAGGGCCACCAAACACCACCTGGATGGTGAAAACGGGGGGGGGGGGAGATGAAGAGAAACAACCAGATAGAAACCAAAATGAATAAAACCAACTTCTTCCACCTAACTGAGCCAAAGCTTCTTTACTCAGAGGATCTCACAACTGCTTTCTATGGAATCCTAGCCTTACATTTTTCAGTGGGTTTCAAAAAATATCTTAGAACTTATGCCATTTATTTGTGTTATGTAGAATTATGAAGCTACTAAAATAAAGTTCTTGAGGTGTCTGGAAAATACAAATTGCCATTAGCTAATAGGACTAATAGTGCTCACTGGAGTTTATTTTGGGAGCTCTATGGTCTAACTAACAGGAAACACTGAATGCTCGTAGATAAAAATCTCAACCTCTTCCTGAAACAGTCGTTTGTGGGAAAAATTATTCATGCCTGCCTTGAAAATATAACCCAAGACTGATAATAAAAATTCCTACATTCCTATCCGGTAAGAATTGTCAGCTCTTTCCCTCCTCTGAAAGCAAACTGCCAGATTCTTTACTAATTATGTAAACAACACTTAGAAGAGAACATCTCAAGGAAATCAAAGTGTGGAACAGCTTCCAGCTACTGATGAGATAGTAACTCCCTCCCCACTTGCTACAAGAACTCCTGTCAACTTTGCTCTTTTTTGGCACTTACCCAGAATCTTTGCTTGGCTCAAGTCCTTTTCATGCAACTTCACCTATGTCTGAAGACTTTGTTTCTGTTTCACATGTTCAGCACTTGCTTCTTAGGATAAATGACAAGCTGTGTTTCTGGGTCCTTCTTTGTCTTACCTCCATTTTTCCCTTTAAGAGAGTGTTTTACACCTGCTTTGGACATCTGTATGTTTTTAATGGGTTTATCAGGTGCCTTCTGCAACTCAAACTGTTCCTTTGGCTCAGCCCTCACTTTTTTCTTTTTTTTTTTTTTTCTTTTTTGTTTTTCTTATTCCCAGTATGTAGTGATGTTTAGGAAACAGAGAATAAACTGGAGGCATAACAGGATTGTCTCTTAACAGCATGATTCTATTCAACAGTGTAAACTCAATTCAACTTTTCTTAAATTAACTTCTTCTAATTGCTGATCATTACTGACGAGACTCCCAGAGGAGCTCTAAATCTGTTTGGACCATACCTTTTTTTCATTCCCCCCCCCCCCCCCCCCAGCTTCAGGTTGGTTCATGCACATTTAGAAATCTATGCAGTATAACACCAAGAGATCAAGACAAATGGGAGGACAGTGTGATCTGTTCTGGGCTGGTATGGTGTGCTATAGCTGAGCCTGACCAAAGGCTATATGTAGTTATTCTGCTTCAGCTGCTTCACAGTTGTAGCAATGTGAGGCTTTTTTGATAGTTTGGTGATGATGGTGGTCAAGGTGGTCATGATGGTGTGGTCAGGGTGGTCATGATGGCGTGGTCAGGGTGGTCATGATGGCGTGGTCAGGGTGGTCAAGGTGGTGACGATGGTGGTCATGTGGTCACGATGGTGGTCATGGTGGTCAAGGTGGTCACCATGGTGGGGTCATGGTGGTCAAGGTGGTCATAGTGGTGATGATGGTGGTGAGGATGGCGGTCTAGGTGGTCATGGCATCTGGAGGGGGTTTGGTGGCATCTGGAGGGGGTTTGGTGGCATCTGGAGGGGGTTTGGTGGCATCTGGAGGGGGTTTGGAGGAGGTTTGGTGGCCTCTGGAGTTAGTTACGGGAGGTTTGGTGGCCTCTAGAGGTGGTTCTGGGGGGTTTGGTGGCCTCAGGAGGTGGTCCTTGACCTTCTCCCCCCCACCCCGTTTGCCCCCCCCGGGACCAGAGCCCTCCTGACCAGCCAATTCAGGAGCTACCCATGGCACATGAAGTGATAACTTTGTAGTAGCTTACATGAGACCTCTAAGGTGTTTATACCGAGAAGAAAACTATGTTGGAGATAATTAGTGGAATGATTTAAGAAAAAAAATCATAACACATATAAACCTTGCTGTATTTTGTGTATATATGGCCCTTTACAGCTGGAAGAGCCCTAGAATATTGTCAGATATGAAAAAACTAACATTCCTCCCCCTCTTTCAACAGTTTTCTGCTTTTTGTCCCAATTTTTTCCCTTTTTCTCATGAATTTTTATGTTTGTTTCTCAAATTTTTCTCCTTTTCTCTCCAATTTCCCCCCATTTTCTCCCCATTCCCCCCCATTTCCTCCTTTTCTCCCCAATTTTTCCCCTTTTCTCCGTATTTTCCCCCTTTTCTCCCCAATTTCCCCCTTTTCTCCCCAATTTCCCCCATTTTCTCCAACATCTCCAGTACCATATTAAAGAAAAAAAATAAATAAAAAAAAAAGGAAAGTAAAAAAAAAAAAAAGAGATAAATAATACAGAGAAAAACTTAAACTTTCATTCTCAATGCCTCTCAATGTCCTGTCCTAAAATGATGCTTGTTTTTTGTCCCAGTCTTTCACCTTTCCCATTGCCACAAATATACTCATCCTACAGACCTTTCCTCTGAGATTACATTTTTGCCCAACATTGAACTATGGTGGCATAACCAATTCCAAGGGATTTCAGCATCCAGCCCTTGCACTGAGGATGTCAGGCTAGTGAAATGCATCCCAGGAGATCATTCTTGGGGAGCACCATCACCTTGGCAGTTGAGACATTTCTGAGCAAGATGGAAGAGCTCTGAGAATGAACTGCCAGTAAATGGGAAAACTTGTCCTTGAGAGGAAGAAATGGAAGTAGAGTATGTCATCATCTACTTTACAGATACCCAGCAGAAGCAAGCAGATGTTTAATCTAGACTGATCCTACACTATTTGTGTAGCTGCTGTGCTGAAGAAATGTTTTACAGGAAGAGGACATCCTACAATAAACAAGTGTGCAAAAGCTTCAAGTGGTTGTAGCAGTTATAGAGTTAATAAACATCTAGTACCCAGCTGTCATATTCTCATCACTCCTGTTGTGGAAAGCGGAGGTTTGAGGCCTGTAGCTACCTCAGCCCCCTGTGGTCTGAAAGAAATAAACATTTGGTAACAAGTTCTGTAGCTTTTGCTAAGTATTGAAGAGCACCAGTTGCACAGGTACTTAAGGATGCTGATATGGTGCTCCTAAGTGGTGGGCTTAACACAGCAGCACCTACCAACCTCCACCAGGGACTGGGAGCTTAAATCCAAACTGAAAACTTCATTCTTGAACATCACGAGACAAATAAAGAGCTGGAACACTGGAACAGGATGCCCAGGGAAGTGGTGGAGGCCCCATCCCTGCAGGCATTTAAGGCCAGGCTTGATGGTCCTCTGAGCAACCTGATCTAGTTGAGGATGTTCCTGCTCACTGCAGGAGGATTGGACTAGATGACCTTTAGAGGTCACTTCCAACCCAAGGCATTTTATGATTCTAAATCATGGAGATAAATCTAAGAAGTCAAACCCTGACCTCTGCTATCCTAAAAAAAAAAAAAAAAAGGGGGTGGGGGAAAAAAAAAAAGGAAAAAAAAAAAAAAAAAAATGAGAGAAAAAAAAAGAGGAAAAAGAAAGAAAATAAAGAAAAAAAAGAAAGAAAAAAAAAGAAAAAAAAAGAAAAAAGGAGAAGAAAGGAAAAAAAAAGAGAAAAAAAAAGAAAAAAAAAAAAAAGAAAGGAAGGACAAAAACCCAAAACAAAAAAAACAAAAAACAAAATTTCATGGAACATTCTTCTTCCCTCCTCTCTGCCAAACACCCTTAATAGGGAGAGATGGAAATTAAACTCAGTTGGTTGTTGCAAAGTAAAGGTCAAGTAATCAAATAATGTGAGCTGCATGCACTCAAAGAGCTGCAGTGATTCAGTAGGTTATGGTTAGCAGACAGAGGTGTCATTTGTTTGGTTTTTTTTTTATTCAAAGACCTGAACTTATTCAGTAAAGAGTGGTATCTGGGGGGAAAAAGAGCGGGGTTGTGCCCCGGGGGGAGGGGTGTGGGGGGAGGGGTTAGGGGGCGGGATCCATGGGGGGGGTTCTATGGTTCAGGGGGACTTATGGGTCAGGGATCTATGGGTCAGGATCTATGGGGCAGGGTCTCTGGGTCACAGTCTATGAGGCAGAAATACATGGGGCAGATCTATGGGTCAGGATCAATGGGTGAGGGGGATCTATGGGGCAGGAGATGAAAAATAAGGTCTATTCTCAAAAAATATTTTTTTAAAAATCCCTATAAAATTTAGGATAGTTACTAATTAAGAAAATTGCATGGAAAATTTGGCTATCCCCTAAAGAGTTGTTGTGTACAATTTGGAGACAATACTCAACCATTACGGTGTGAAACAGATTTGCTTTAACTGCAAACCTCAGAGCAGCCTCCTCCAGGAAGTTGCTTCCCACCTTTCATTAATAAAACAGTTTACAAATACTTTGCAATAGGGAAATGCAATGTCTTTCTGCTCACAAGCATACTAAAGTCACATGTTACAATCAATGTTTATTAATAACTAAAATCGAGTACAGTTAATACCAGAATGTACTAGAAGGTGTTTCAACTCTTTATAAACCTCTGTATTATGTAATTACATACTTGTCTATAGAATATTGCAGTCAACAGCTTGCAAAGACCTATTATCTCTTAATATCCCCTAATATCCCCTAATAACCCCATAATCTCCCCTAATAACCCCCTAACACCCCCTAATATCCCCTAATAACTCCCTAATACCCCCTAATAACTCCCTAATAACGCCCTAATACCGCCCTAATATCCCCTAATAACGGCCTAATAATGCCCTAATAACTCGACACACACCCCCCCCCCCCATTATTCGCCCTGCCAGAGTGGGGGGGGGGGCGGGCCGCCACTGCGCTCTCATAAAAATATCTTCAATAATTGAACAGAGCAGCATAGAGTACACCAAAGAAAGCAAGTGTGATTACCAATGGAGTTTAAGTTGGCCTGATGTTCTCAAAAAAATGAACAAGTGGGGATACAGTGACATGTGGATTTCACAAGTACTGGGAATTCACAAGTGCTCTTTGCATCGCTGAAAAAAATAGCCAAAAACACTGGACAGAGAGAAAAAGGGGAGGGAATAAATATATCTAACTCTCTTTTCAGCAGAGACTTCTTGCTTTCTTCTCCACTTATGATATTGGTGATGTTTTAACTGCAGAAGTCATCTGAAAAATCAAAGGGGTGGTATAAAGATCTACACTGGTGAAAGTGCAGAGAATACAGTAAAATTGCTAAAATTGCTTAGTAAAAAGTAGAGTTTCTTTCTAGGTAAGATTTCCAATCAGTTGTAATCATCGGTTTAATATACTCTGGAGCTGACACTGTCAGGTAAAAATGAGCATGGAACATCACTGAAAAGTAAAACACGTTCCTGCCCTCCTAAAACCCAGGTATCAAAACCTGATCATGAATTCATGCACATTTTGCACACACACAGCTTCATCCCCTTAAATTTACACACAAACAAGCTGATACTATGGTCACAGAGACGGGGCTGATTCTGGATGGGAACAACTCAAGACAAGGTTCCACCCATTGTTAATCCTCATGTATTTTTCTGGATGAACAGAAGGATCCGAGTCAGGAAAAAAAAACGATGCAGAAAGATTAGATAGATTCCTTAAGAAATGTCAGGGTTATGTTAAACTTTATAGCAAACTGGTAAGACCTGGTAACTGAAGTGACTCAGAGTTCCTTTGGAAAAGGAACAAGGAACAAAGTCTACAATAACTATTAAGCACTATAAATTTAATTTTTTTCTCTGTAAAAAGTTTTGAAAAATTGCCATTTCTTGCCCTTGGAAACCTTCACCCCTACAAAGCCCGAACGTCTCAGGATAGAATCTCCAGGAAAGCTGCTAGGCCCGAAATCTTACGTTATATCTCACCAACTGCATGCACATTACTGAAAGCACAACAAACTTGGATCATAATCCTTGTAATTTAGGCTACAGGAGAGGTTGTTTGGAGAAAATGCCATTTTTTCCCTTGGAAAACATCACCGACAAGGTTCCCAAAATCTGCCCTAGTCCCTGCCCTTTCCCATTTAATTCCCCCTTATAAGATATAAAATAATATCTTCTGTGTTACCCCAACATGACAGTAACCCCAGCTGGCCACTGCCTGCACCACAGCCTTGCAGTCTACCTTCTAGATTCACACAGGCATTTTTTTGAAAGCTTAGGATAAATATCCAGAGGGAAAATCCAGCTTGGAGCTAGCCATAAAAGATCTTCAGGAACTGCAACCATATACATTCTTCAGAACACACAGAAGCTGCAGCAGAAACAGCAGATGCTGCTCTGAAGTTCAGCTGAGAGAGTTAACTTATCCAGTGGATGTCCACAGTACCTCCTCTGAGAAGATGAGGAGTCAAAGCTACCTTCTCTTTAGGAGGAAAATTGAAAACTGGCTTAAAAAAATTTTTTTTTTTTTTTAAATCACATTTCTGTTGACAACTAGACTCCCAAAGTAGGACTGCCACTGCTTCTGCCCATACTGAGGTAAATCCCTGCAACAGACAGGTGACAAACACAGAGTTAGGGAGTAGATTCCAGCCAGCCCTGTGTGACAGCAGCATATTTGTGTCAATGTCAGAGCAGCTTTGTTCAGAACAGACTTGAAATGCTTCAGAACTCTGTCTGCACCTAGTTCCTCAACATCTGTTGTCACTGGAACCTGCAAGGAAAACCTAATGCACTTCATCTGGACAGCTGTGACGTAGACATCCCAGCCCGTGCTGCTCAGCCTACTTTACCCTTATGGTCAATCAACTACGTCTACACTACTCTTAAACTTCTCCAGGGATGGGGCCTCCCCCACTGTCCTGGGCAAGACATTCCACTGCCTGAAAACCTGCTCAGCAAAGAAATTCTTCCTAATACTAAACTTCCCTTGGCACACCTCGAGGACAGCTCCTCTTGTCTCTCTGGACTCTGCCTTTCAGTAGTACAGAACCAGCATATGACTTGCTCAAATACAGATGAAGCAAGAAGGCAATCTCATCACGTTGTTTGACTTAATTAGTACAATTTTTACATTTTGTGTTAACTCTGATTTAATATGTTCTCCGTCTTTTCTTATCAGTCCATTGGAGTCTCCTTGAAACATCTGAATTACATCTACATTACTCACTGTAGTAAGGTGTTAAAACATATACTGTAGCATGTATTAGACACATGGAAACACTTTAAAAAAAGGAAGCTGGAAGCATGTCTTATGAGATGCAGTCTGTAGAGAAGCCAAACACATACAGGAAAGAGGATGAAACAAACAATTGAAGGAACAATGTACAAATAATGAAGAAACAGTGTAAGAACTGTTATTCGTTGGTGTTAAAAACCACATATTTTACAAATGGACTTGTATTCCTAATTTTAGATTGTACAGCTAATTCTCTCAGGTACTTAATACCATTTTCCATAGTTGTCCATTTTTTTGGTCGGCATTCAAGGTCCTCCTTATAGGGGTACCTTGATTTTACAGCCAACAAGAGTCTCCTCCAGAGACTGATGGTTCTACCTCCACGTGCAAGCTCTTGATCAATGCCTGCATCTCTGGCTAGGGATCCCAACTGCCTGGCCTCTCTGCCATCCATTACAATTGTCCTGGACCGCACCCACAGCCCCCTCAAAGCCCACCCAGAGACCCCCAAAGCACCCACAGCCCCCCCAAACCATCCCCAGACCCACCAAACCCACCCTGTGACCCACAAAACCCCCCACCAGCCCCATAAATCCATCTCCAGCCCCACCAAACCCACCACCAGACCCACCAAACCCACCCCCCGCCCCACAAACCCACCCCCAGCCCCCTCAGTCCACCCCCCGCCCCCCCAAACCCCCATGCCGAGGGCACAAAGATGGCGCACAGGAAGCCCCGTGCCCCGGGACTACAGCTCTCAGCATGCCGAGGGACACCAACATCGCGCCCAGGAAGCCCCGTGCCTTTCGAATACAGCTCCCAGCATGCCGTGCGGCACCAACATGGCGCCCAGGAAGCCCCGTGCCGCGGGACTACAGCTCCCGGCATGCCGAGGGCACCAACATGGCTCACAGGAAGCCCCCGGCCCCGACCAAGTGCTTGTACTTCATGGACAGCACAAAGAACCTGGCCCCTCAGCCCTTTTCTTTAGGCTACAGGAGAGGATGTATGAAAAAAATGCCAGTGTTTGCCCTTGGAAAATATCACCCCTAACAAGCACAAACATCTGAGTATAGCTTCCCCAGGAAAGCTCCTACAGATGAAGGGTTAAATTATATCTTACCAACTGCTTGCAGTTTACGGAAAGCACAAAACACTTGTAATTCTAAGGAACCTCAATTTTATTTTCATTTAACAAGAACATTCCTAAATTGTCCTACAGCATATAATGCAACCTGAAATCTTTGATCACCCCTAATTTCTACTGCAGTCTCTTCCCTCTCAAATCATTTGTTATACAACTGAAGCATAAATCAAATCTATAACCAAGTGAAGTTTATTTCACCTTTCTGCATCAGTTTGTCATTATCAGATAATCAGCACAGTTACACCTTTTCCACCACACTGACACTGCTGCTGGTTCTAACAGTGCTGATGCTGACACCAAATGCATAAACTCAGCAGAGTACTGCAGAGCTTGTCCCAAGCCATACAGATGTCTGTGGACTGAGCTCCACTGCTCTGATGCAGTGGTGAAATGCTGGACTCAGCCCTGCAATGAGCCAGCTCAGACCCAGGAGAGAAGTTGTGCTCTACCTCTGAACCACATAACGTGCAGCAGAGGAAAGGCTGAGACACCTGGGGCTCTTAAGTCTGGAGAAGAGAAGACTGAGAGGGGATTTGATAAATGTTTATAAATATATGAGGGTTAAGTGTCAAGAGGAAAGGGACAACCTCATCTCGCTTGTGCCCTGTGATAGGCCCGGACACCGGATACTCACTCCTGTGAACAGAGAAAGCTCTCACTTCGTATACTTGCGGGGGTTTTTTTGCTCTTTTTATATTTATCTGACCCCCCCACCGCCCGCAGGGCCCCCACAGCCCCCTGCACCCCCCACTGGGACCCCACTGCATCCCCACACCCACGGGGACCCCCCACACCCCATGGGGACCCCGCCACACCCCCACACCCCACAGGGACCCCCAGGAACCCCAAGCACTCTGCAGGACCCCAGACACCCCACAGGACCCCAGGGATCCCATGGGGACCCAGGACACCCCACAGGGACCCCAGACATCCTGGGTGACACACGAGAAGGCTGCGCTTCCAGATAGTGAGATCTGGACAGGTTGGAAAGTTGGATGAAGGGGAATGTAATGAAGTCCAAAAAAGGGCAAGTGTAGAAACCTGCACCTGGGGTGGAATAAAAGCCATGCACCAGTACAGGTTGGGGTAGACCTGCTGGAAAGCAACTACTTGGGGAAGGATCTGTGGCTCCTGGTGGATGACAAGTTTACCATGGGCCAGAAGGGAAGTAAAACTTCTTATTCCTATGGGCACTTGGACCCCAAAAGAGAATGAAGTGCTTAATGACAATAAATATAAATCAGACAGTAGGTTTTGGAGAAAATCAGTATAAGGAGCAACAGGTTGCAAGGAGAACAATGACAAGCAGAGCTCATGAAAGTTGCCCATTGAGGAGTATTTTGATGTATGGGATTTTATTAAGTATTTCCAGAACATAAAGAATATTAACAATGATCCCACCCAGACCCCAAACCCACCTCAGAGCTCAACCAAACCCACCTTGGAGCTCCACCAGACCCTGAACCCACCTCTGATCCCACCCAGTCCCAAACTGAACCCCAGACCCCATCTCTGGTCCCCACTAGACCCAAAACCCGACCCCCTGTTCCCAACCACCCCCCAGTTCCCCCCACCCCCCCCCCCCCCCCCTGCCCCCCCCCCCCCGACTCCCCCGCCCCCCCCGTCCATTCTATTCATCCAAACTTAACCAGGTTTAAAGTTCTTTTTTTACACAAAAATAAAATAAAATAAAAAAAAATCCCGAGTTTTGAGTCAAGAATATTCAAAGCAAAAAAATTTCCTAGCTCCACTCAGTAAGAAGCTTTCAGAAGAGGCACTTTTTCTGAGGCCTTAAATTATCATATTTCAGGGTGAAATATTTAACAGACACTGAGAAAAATTAGGTGCCCTTTAAACCACCCGCCCCCCCGGAAACCCCCACTCGCCTGCGACCACCTCTCCGACACCACCCCCTCCCCAGAGACCACCCCATCCTCAGGGACCACCCCATCCTCAGGGATCACCACTCAGAGACCACCCCATCCTCAGGGACCACCCCATCCTCAGGGACCACCCCGCCCTCACGGACCCTCCGGTCCTCAGAGACCACCCCAGCGACAGGGCTCGCCCCCCCCGGGCCCCCCGGCACCCCCACCGCCCGCAGCCCCCCGCCGCCCACGGCCCCCCGCCTTCGCCCCAACCGCCATCGCCCGAGGCCCCCACCGCCCCCGGCCCGGCTCGGGGATGGGGGGGAACGGCGCCGGGCGCTGATAGGGCTTCCCAGCGCGGAGGGGTTGGGCGGAGGGAAGCGCGGCCCAATGCGCGGCTCCCGCCTCGCAGCCCCGCTCCCCCGGCACGGCCGTGAAGGAATGCACCAGCTCCTGCAATGCTTTTGTGAAGATATAAATGGATGCTACGAACTCAACACGTTTCTATTACAGTAATGGAAAATAAAATAACACAGGTATTCAAAGCTGGACTCTCTTTGTGAATGTCATTTATTCACAACTTGATTATTCTGTCTTTCTAGTTACACAGCATCTGTTTTGTATTAATCTCTTGCATCTTACTGCAAGTTTCATGCAGGCCTTCAGCCCTTCTGACACCAGCACTTTGTGAAGCCAGGTGCAGTGGAATCCTGTGTTGGATTCCCCCAGTCAGGCTCCTTTAGAGTCTGGGAGATACAGGAACCAGATCTGTTTTTGTAATCTGTGCTCATAGAAAAAGAAATTATCTCAGCTCTTACTAAAGCAGGCAGAAATAGCAGAGTTTCCAGGAACCACAGGGAGACAAAGAGCAGAACACAGTGTCAATAACTCCACATAAATTTAAACTTCTCTAGAACTATTTCAAATTGTGTACCAGACATCCTTAGTTCTCCAGTTGTATGTTCTTTCACTAGGATTTACTCTTGTTTTGCAATTTCTATTTACAATATGGTGCTCAGCAAGGTTGTCTGAGCACTGACTTTGATACTATTCAGTAGTAACTTAAAACTGATCTGCATGACAGGTCTGTTCCTAATTCTGAACTACTTAAAAGTGCAGTTCCCAAATCATGCTACTGAAAGCAGCTTCTTTGCTATTGGCATAGGAGTGTTGTGTTTGTCCTTAACGTGTTTCAGAGACCTCCAAGTTCCTGAAGATAAAGCCATTCCACTCTACTTTAGTTTGGGTCAAATCTTACAGGTTCTGCATGATATTGGAAATCTATTATAATTTAATTTAGGGCACCCAGGATGTTGTGCCATAAATGGCAAAAGGAGCCAGGTGTATATGTCTGAAGCCAACTCCACTTGCTGGTTGAGACTTCATGTGGAGGTGGGCTCAGGCAGGCACCAGCATGGGTCAAGGATAACACTGGAAGCTTGACTGTGGAGTTAGCTTGGGAAATATTCACTGATGGCTGATCCATTAGAGAGGATAAAACGCCAATAGAATATGTTAATAGAGCTGACGCCACTTAATGACAGAGGGTAGAACAAGAAGGGAGGCAAAGTCAGTGCGCAGGAAAAAGCAATATTAGTGCTCCCATGAGAGTTGCAGACTCTGCCACTCCTCATTGTCGCTCTGGGTCCCCCCATGTCGAGGAAACCCCCTGCTTAAAAGAAAAAAAAGCAGGCACCACGAAGCTGGTCAGTGCCAGAGCTGGACCCGCTGCCTCGCTGCCTGCAATATACATACATACATATGCATACACATACATATATACATAAATACATATTCGTCACATTTCTGGAAAATAAGATAAATAGAGGGACACCAACATGGTGCCCAGGAAGCCCCGTGGCCCGGGACTACAACTCCCGGCATGCCGAGGGATACCAACATGGCGCACAGGAAGCCCTATGCCCCGGGACTACAACTCCCTGTATGCTTAGGGCCACCAACATGGAGCACAGTAAGCCCCGTGCCCAGGACTACAGCTCCCGGCATGCCGAGGGACACCAACATGGCTCCCCGGAAGGCCCGTGCCCCGGGACTAGGTGAATGTTTTCCTCAGCTTTAGATGTGCCAAAGAAGCTGTCTTTGAGAATGGTACTGATTAGATGACAATGCAGCACTTTTCCATGGATTGTGATTGCCATACCTTACTGTTTTTATTTCTGTTACATGTGTTACCAATCAATTTTCTGAATAAGAACAGAAAACGTGAAGTTTATTTGATCAAAGGGGTTTTAGAGTCTGGACAAGTTTTCTTGGAGACCTAAAACCTAGGGTACTTCTGACACTCTGGGGGTGTTCCTGTCATTCTGGGGGGTACTTCTGGCATTCTGGGGGTGTTCCTGTTGTTCTGGGGGGTACTTCTGGCATTCTGGGGGGGTTCCTGTTGTTTTCGGGGGTACTTCTGGCACTCTGGGGGTATTCCTGGCATTTTGGGGGGTACTTCTGCCATTCTGGGGGGGAATTCCAGTTGTTTGAGGGTGATCTCATTGGTTGGGGGAATTACTCTTATAATAAAAAATAACATAGCACTTGAATCTCTGAACCAAAAACGTTCACAGGGACTTATCTTTGTTTCCCTGAAAATTAATATTTTCCAGTGTTGTTTTGCATCAGATATGTAATAGCTAAACCTAGGTACAACTTCCTAGTGCATTCTATTATTTATCACTGAAATAATTATTCAATGTCATATATAGTCCAACCTTTCATAACTTACATATACATAAGAAATTAAGGTTGTTTATCTTAACTGCTTTACGTCTATTTCCAATAAAGCATTTCGGAGAAATAGATTTTTTAATTATTTTTTTTTCTTTCAATAAAAGGGCTAGATTATGCAGTCAGCCCTAATTAGAATATTTAATCATCTAAACAAGGCTAGGGGAGACCTTGGGAAAATATCTAGTCCTTTTCCCTTCAGTTCTTAATCAGTTAATTGTTATTACTCAATAACAATTACAACCCTACCATGGAAGCTTGGTGATGTTCACCAGCAGAGCTCGCCTGTCGTCAGTGAGGGTATTCCAGCTGACACCATCTCAGATCAAACTGTGACATCTGCATTTTCCAATCAAGTCAAAGTTTAATACTGCAAAGAAAAAGGAAGGGTAAAGCAGCTTTAAGTTACCGTGGAGGAATTAGGAGCTCAGTAAATCTGCACCCCATCTTGGGATGTGGGGTTTGTGCAACAAGTACAATTTTAACTTGACACATCACAGTTTTTTCTGAATAGCTGTCCATGTGTGACAAGGAGGCATTATCTCTGGAGCTTTGACTATGGAAGGGCTATCATGCCAATGCATTGCACAAGGCACACACAGTTTTTGCTTCCATGTTGATAGCTTTGGGTCAAAGATTTTTATTTTGTATGCAGTTAGTTGGGTTTTTTTGTTGTTGTTTCTTTGTTTTTTTCATTTAAAAAATAAGCATTTGAAACTGTTATATATCCCAAACCCCTAATCTGGGGAAAGATGGTGATTTGTAGAAGCAGAGACTTTTAATCTCAAATTAACTTTAAATTCTCCATGGTATTTGTCTGGCTGGTTAGCAGATAACATCAAAGGCAGAGTCAAGAAGGTGTGTGCTTTGCATTCCTCAGTCTGCACGAACAAGCCTGTTCGCTGAAGAAGAGGCTCACACTGATGTTGTAGGGTGGGAAATAGTGGGTTTAGGGTTTTTTGGGGGGGAAGAAAATGGATTTTGAGGGGGCAAATTTTGTGAAAATTAGGTGGAAATGTGGTGAAATTTTACTCAAAATTAGGTGATAATTTGGTCCAAATTTGGTCCAATTGTGGTGAAATTGGGTCAGAATTTGTGTGTGATTTGGGTGAAGTTATGCCAAAAATTGGTCATAATTTGGCCATAATTTGGGGAAAACGACCTTGCCAGTGTGCTTTTACAGAGAGTGAAGTGGTTCAGATCCCACCCTATGCTTCAGGCAGAGCCAACATACTTGTGAGTGTCTGAAAGAGCTGTAAGAATTTCTAAAGCTGATTGGTGTGAAGGCTCTGGAGCAGTCAGGATGGACCCGTGTCTCAGCTGGGCAAGGCTCAGGCCCCTGCATCTGCAGTAGGAGTTGCTGGCTTTAGGGGCTCCTCTGAAAATATTACTGGTCTTGCCCACTCTTGCCTAGTTTGACTGTTTCCCAAGTCCTTGAAATTTCTAATGCTCTGGGCAGGCAGAGTGTCTTTCTTGTTCTCCAGTCATCTTTGCACAGGGATGGTCAGTAAACCCTTGAATGCTCTTTCTCTGCCACGCAGGAAGGCTGAGAAGTGCCAGATGTTATTTGCTATTCAATGATGCTTTCACAGAAAATTCATTGTGCCTGCTAGCTGGGCAAACATTTTTATAAATACAGTTTACCACTTAGATAGCCACAGCATGACAACTGACTTAGCAACATCTGCTTCTCCACATCAGCATTTACAATAGAATAACAGCCACATAAACAGATCCTTGTGAACTGATTCTAATTGAGCTAATATAAAAATAATTAAACAAATTTTCAACAGGACTTAAAATTGTAAGAACAGAGTTCGCATATTAGAGTATATTCTAAAGAATCCAATTCTGGGTGACTTGTTCTAGGTGATCCTGCTCAGGCAGGTGGGTTGGACTAGATGATCTTCTAGGACCTTTCCAACCTCTAATATCTGTGAATCTGTGAATAAACTAAGCTTGTCTGGATTAGCATTTAGTTCATCATCTTCATATATATTTGTCTTTGGAAGCTCTACATTAGAAAGACAATGAACTAATAAACTCCTAGGAGCAGCACTTCACTGCATTTCACATAATAACGTGGACGAGGGCTTCTATTGGTGATGAGACACGTGTTTGGTTTGGGTTTTTTTTTTTTTTTTTTTTTTTGCTTGGTTGGGTTTTGTTGTTGTTTTTTTTTAAACAAATGCTCATAGATACTCCTGGCTAGTTACTGCCAGCAACAAAGAAAATTGGTCCACGCATCATAATGACAGAAATTATAGATGAGTCTCCTATGGTCTCTATTAGACCTTCCCTTTTATTCAGGAGCACAAGCTTAATGCCACTGCCCAGCACTGAGTCAGTCTTGAGCTTTTCTGCCCTTGCCTGGACAAGGAATGTTCCTCCCTCCCACTGAAGGCAGCAGACAGCAGCATTTAGCAGCAGTGTGGGATAAGATGTCCTGAGAAGGGCAAGTGAGCTACGTCCTAGCAGCTGCACAGCAACCCCTTGGGTCCTCTTAGCTCTATAACAGAGCCCACCCAGCCCTGGCGCTTTCAAACTTCTCCCTAGGAAGATACTCTTTTTCCAGAGGAATGTTTTCCCTGGAGCATTACATCATCAATTGGTTCAGTTCTTGGAGGAAGAAATTGGACCAAATGGTGGAGAGGGTCTCAAGGGGAAACATACTTCTGCTGTTAAGTATTCCCACCAGAAAGCTTAGAAACCACTTACATATTACCATGCTGTCCACATTTAGCCTTTCACCTTACTGCAGCTGAACAGGTTTCTCTTAATGGGGTTCAGAGACCGACTTCAGCTGCCTTGAAAAATGTCCTTCAGAATCATTCCAAGGGCCAGGAAAAGATTCAGGAACTCCCTGCCCCCAACAGCTAAATGCAGCCATTTCTTAGAGGTCAAATCCTTCCTTTCACTAAAAATTTCTGGGGAGAAAGGTGTGGTGGAGGTGGCTCATTATAGAGAGAAACCAAATCCATTTGGACCCATGTGAGGTGAAATTTTGGTATCAGAGGAGACAGATTTCTAGTGATGTTTTACTATGATTTATAGAATATGTTGAAGCCGTGAGAGACGTGAAATGCTTCGTAACTGCATCAAAGGGACAGAGTCAAAGTCTGCTGAAGCACCAGAATGGTTTTCATCAGTTTTAGCAACTTGGATCAGAGCCTAAAGAAGTAAGAGATGACGATTTTACTTCCCAATAATGCTTTCTGTACTTGATGACATAACTGGGTTTTGTTGCTACGCAGAACTGAAGCTAAACCACCTTTTCTCCCCTAAAATATTTTAGGTGTAAAACGCTGCATGAGAGTTTCTGCACATCAAAATAATCAAGACAAATAGGTTTGACACACACACTTGTCTTGGTGGCAGGCAGCAGCTTGCAGGAAGGCTGCAGTAAGAATAGCTGGGTCTTCCCACTCAGCTGATAAGCGGTTCAGCTTGAATCATTTTGACAATTGCCTGTATCTCAGAAGAGTGTTGTAAGATTAGAAAACATTTTGTTTGCACTACTAACAAAGAATATCTGCAGGGTTTCATGGCAAATATAGCAAAGGTAGGAGCAGTACCAGAGTTTTATGAGTCTCCCTAAGACACACTCCTGAGTCACAAAACTGTAATTTATCTTCCCTACATACATGCACCTTCTCCACCATCATGAGATTTAATATCTAACTGCTATACCAAATCCACCCAGATGGAGTTATTTAGTATGTCTCCAACATGGAAAGAAATGAAGTCTAATAAGGCTCCTGAACTCAAAGTTTCTTTACCACTCCCAGAGACAACTATAAAGCATTTAATTTCCTGCAACACAAGATCATAAACTGCACTCAGACAATTTATAAAACCCATCAAGCATCTTTCTGAAGGATGTAGGACAACATTTTCAAGAAGCTGAATCAGAGCTGCAGGGAGGAAAGCAAATGGTGCCTAAGAAGGGGATCAGGTGAGCATATTGGCCCTTCTGCTCCCTTCAGAAAAGAGTCTCCTGTGACAATTACCTGTCTTTTTTTTTTTTTTTTTTTTCCATTATGGGAGCGGTTTTGATGCAGGGTGTGGGAAGACTTAACCTTGACAACAACTCCACACTAGATGAATAATCATCCTCGTTGTTTTTCAGTTCCATTTACAGAGCTCCATAGCTAATTAACCCCTTTCAGCGACTAATTACCACCCAATTTACCCCCCTTGGAGCTAATTACCCCCCTAAGACCTTAATCAACCACTTTAGGGATTAATTACCCCCCAATTTATCCCCCCTGGGGCTAATTAACCCCCCTCAGACACTAATTACCCCCTAATTTACCCACCCCGGGGTTAATTAGCCCCCCTCAGGGACTAATTACCCCCCAATTTATCCCCCCTGGGACGTGGGCAGAGGTTGAGTCCCTGTGTGGGCACTGACAGCACAGCCCTGCAGCTCGGATGGGCAGAGGAGGAGGAGGAGGAGGCTGCAGGGCTGCAAAACAAGCTACAGGCTCAGCTGCTCTGCTGGGAACACACGTTTCTCTGCATGGGCCTGTAAGGATTCTGCCTCCAGACACACAATGTGTGGGCAGAGAGCTGGGCAGATAGCTGGGCAGTGAACTGGGCAGAGAGCGGGCTGTGCGTGCCCATTGCACGCGCACTGGTGTTTCACGAGCCCCTTGCACGCTCACTGGGGGACATGTGTGCCCCTTGCACGCCCAGCAGGGGCTGCACGAACCCATTGCACGCTCGCTGGGGGCTGCAGAAAGCCCTTGCACGCCCGCCGGGGGCTGCCCAGGCCTGTTGCCCGCTCAACGGGGGCTCACTAAGCCCCTGGCCACGCGACCGGGGTGTCGAAACGCTAAGATAAGGCGGTATCTTATTTCATGACTCCCACCTTTCAAATTATTTATCACATGGCCATAGCAGCAATGCTTTAGGCGGACTTTCCAAGTCACTCCTTATTCTACATAACACCCACCACTTCCTCTTGCTTTCACATCAGAGGGCAGAGTAAAAATCTATTCTCTCTGGCATGGAACCCTGTCTCCCAGTGCAACTCAGAAGTAAACATGTAAAAAACATAATAAACTGGATCTTAGGAATGGTTCCAAAGGTCTGCAGGGTGGGTGTCAAGGAGAAGGGGCCAGGCTCTTGGAGTGGTGCCCTGGGATAGGACGAGAGGTAATTGTTGCAAGGTGAAACAGAGGAAGTTCCACCTCAACATCAGGAAAAACTTCTTCACGGTGAGGGTGGCAGGGACTGGCCCAGGCTGCCTAGTGAGGTTGTGGAGTCTCCTTCTCTGGAGCCTTTCCAACCCCCCAACTCGACATCTGAAAGGGAGAGTGGATAGGACAACGAGGTATTCCATCCCATTTATGCAATATTATTCTTTCTCGTTCGGCTCGAGCTGAAGGATCCAGAGGGTCTCTGGGCTCTTCTCCGCTTTTAGACTGCCTTGCCAGCTTTTGCTTGGCTTGGCTCGGGTCCTTTTTCGGTTCCTTCCTCGGAGTACCCCAGGCGGCCTCTGTCCGACCTGCCTTCGATCCCGATAAAGACATGACACGAGTGTGAGTTACTCAAGAAACACAAACAGAAATAGGTGCCAAGAGAATCTGCATTTTGACTTTCATTGCCTGGACACCGAAGTAACTAATGAAGAGTTAGCAGCAATTCTTTGAACATGCAGCTCTCTAAGAAATGATCTGCAGAGGAAAAATGATAATTAGCCTCCGTGCGTACAAATTATGTTCCCTGCTCTCCTTCCTGAAGGAAATAAAACCCTTTAGGGATAAAATTTAAGGTGGAAGGAGAGGCCCCTGTACCCACGAGGAAACACACCTCCTTTCGATCTGGACCCACCTTAAAAGCTAGCAAGGGCTCCAGAGTGGTGGGTCTTTGATATAATGGGAGCCCCTGACACCCCTAGCAATCCATCTCCATCAGCCTCTGGACTTCCTCCTCCTCAGGATCCAGCTGTCTCTGCGGACATTCTCGCTTCCAGTGTCCCTCTACTACGCTTTTCCCCCAGGGGTTTTGTACCTTCTGTATTGGGTCTGACTGAGCTGGAGTTAATTGTGCCCATAGCAGCCCTCCCAGTGCTGTGCTTTTGCATTGAAAGGTAGAAAGGTGCTGGTAAAACACCAGTGTTGTGGCTACTGCTGGGCAGGGCTCGCACAGCACCAATGTTTTTCCAACATTCCCCCTGTAGTGGGAGCGGATGGACAAGATCTTGGGAGGGGACTTCACCCTGAAAATACTTTGCAGACTCTAGCTTGTACCCTACACTAAGATTAACGGGCTCGCCTGAACTTTTTCGCGGTAGCTCAGAAACATCCATGTCTCCCCTTATATGTCTCTTAGCTGGAACTCTTCAGCCTGAATATACATTGCAGCCTCCTGCTTTTACGCTACACTAAGATTTACCGGCTCGCCTGAACGTTTTCTCGGTAGCTCAGAAACATCCATTTCTTGCCTCGCACCATGGCCTCGCACCACGGCCTCGCACGGGGCAGCCGCCGCACACCGCGGCTTCGCACGAGGCTACCGCACCGCACCTCGCACGGGGCTGTTGTGTCACACCGTGGCCTTGCACGACTACTGCATCACACCTAACCTCGCACGGGGCTGTTGTGTCACACCGTGGCCTTGCACGACTACTGCATCACACCTAACCTTGCACGGGGCTGTTGTGTCACACCGTGATTCACAGTTATCCACAGGACTTCTCTGGTCCCTGGAAGGGGCCTAGGCTCAGACACTGCATTCAGAGGCTTTCCAAGTTCAGCTGCTCTTGGGCATGATTTGCTTCTAGTTGCATTTCTCTGCTTGAAAATTGCTACATGGAAAAATTAATATAGGAAAGCTTCCTAGCTCTCTCTTTTTTCTTGTCAGAGCTAAAGAACTAAGAGAATGAAATAAAACTGCTCTAGAGCCCTCCCCAAGCTGCTCTTCCCGCAGATGGCCCTGCTCAAGGAGATGACCTTCAAAGGTTCCTTCCAGCCCGCAGGCTTCTGTGGTGCTACGGTCTGAGCAACCTGATCTAGCGGAAGGTACCCAGCACGACCGGACTAGGTGGTCTTTAAAGGTCCCTTCCCACCCATTCTGGGATTCCGTACGGATGGAGACGGCTTGGGAGGCAGCAGCCGAGGGGAAAAACCCAGCCCGGACCCACGCACCAGACCCACTCCTGGCACCAGTACCCGCTCACCAGACCCACTCCTGGCACCAGTATCCGCTCACCAGACCCACTCCTGGCACCAGTATCCGCTCACTAGACCCACTCCTGACACCAGTATCCGCTCACTAGACCCACTCCTGGCACCACTATCCGCTCACCAGACCCACTCCTGGCACCAGTATCCACTCCTGGCACCAGCATCCACTCACCAGACTCGCCCCAAACCCTGCCCGGGTTTCAACCCTCGGAGCCGCCCTGAAGCCTCGAATCGCCCCCCTCCAGCGGCACCCGGCGCTGACGGAGAGGCGGGAACGGCCATGGCGGCCCGGGCCCTCCCCTCAGATGCCGGGCAGCACCTGCGGGAGGCGGGCCGAGGAGAGCGACCGGGCGGGCGGGCCGACGGCCGCGGCTGCAGCCGGGGAGGAAGCGGCGGTGAGAGGCCCATTGAAAATGAGACTTAACTTTGTACAGCTTCTGGCTGTGCAAGCAGGATTGAGTAATAAATGGAATTACTTAAAAAGAATACATCCCACAAAGATACAACACTGGGAAGTACTTTCCTTTAAAAACACTATTCAAAGATGCATCAAGATCAACTGGAAAGATGTCTAAAAGCAGGAAAACAAATAAACAGAAAACCCCCAATATTGAAAAATAGAATTGACAACCAAAGCTGTACGGTTACAACTTCTCCGTGCCATCCAGACTGATGAATGCAGCGAGCCATTTCAAAGTGAGTGACAGCATCCCAGCTTCTCTGAGAGATGGCAGATGTAATCACTCTAACTGGCACCCGACAATTAACCATTGCCTTTAGTGGAACTCTAGAATCTCTCTAAGCAGTGCTATGTAAAGCAACCCTTTCCTTCCTCCATCCCCACGGGCTTGCTCTTTACCCGCCGTTGGCCATATTGCTGACAAAGATATTGAACAGCACTGGACCCAGAGCAGAACCCTGAGGAACACCGCTGGTCACTGCCCTCCATGTGGACAGGAAGCCATTGACCACACCTCTGGGTGCAACCATCCAGAGAGTTCTTTATCCACCAAGTGGTTTATGTCTTAAAGCCGTGTCTCTCCATTGTAGAGACAAGGATGTCAAGTGAGACAGTGTCAAATGCCTTGCACAAGTCGGGCTGGGGCAGAAGAGCCCGGCACGGGATGCAGAGATGCTCCAGCGAGCGGGCAGAGGGACAGAGGAGCTTGTCCAAGCCCAGCCGAGGCTGCTTCTCTATAAATACGCGGCAGGCGGCACTGGGGAGGGAGAGGACCTGGTCAAGGACAACGTTGGCATCAGTATAGAAGCGTTCACCCCTGCACACCCCCCGGATGATGCCAATGCCACACAGGAGCCCTTCCCACCGATTATTACTTTTTTCTTTGTCAAAAGGAAATGCTACAGGCAGCTAAATGTGCTTTCAAGATGATTTAAGGGAGTATTCCTGGAAAAAAAAGTCCTCTCTGTTTAAGTTTTCTTTTCCCAGATCTAGGTTTACTTTACCACTGGAAGGCCAGAGGTCCCTAACATTTTTGTTCCGACAGGAAATCATGCAAAATTTACATGATATGCTTTATTGAGGAGACTGGGATGTAAAAAGAAAAGAAAAGAAAAGAAAAGAAAAGAAAAGAAAAGAAAAGAAAAGAAAAGAAAAGAAAAGAAGCCTTGAAATTAATCTCAAAAGCTGCTTCATGCAGGAAGCTGAAGCAAATTTATTAATATAGACAGAATCTTTTTCCTTCTCCTCTTGCCACAACTGTAAAAGGTAAAAAAATTAATAAGAGATAGTTTCTCAAAGCTACATCACAAAGATATTTCATTTTCCCCATCAGCTCAACTTCTCAGTGAGGACCCTGTTGGGACAAAGCTTGAACAGAACTCTTCCTGTCTCTGTTTTACAGAAGAACGAATGGCTGTGCTTGAACTGCCAAACTCAGCGCCTGCTTGAAGGCAGCCTCGGTGACCCTGCCCCGATGCCGATGCCTACCCCAAAGCAAACGCCCACCAGCTCCCCGCAGCACCGGCCGCCAGCCGCTGGCCCGCAGCAGAGAGCACGTCCCCCCGCGGGAGAGGCCGGGCGGGGAGCCGCGGACCCGGCCGGGGGCTGCCCACCGCGGCGTGCACGGGGAGTGGGGCGGTGGGGGGGGGGCAGGGGGAAGGAAAGGGAGGGGGGTAGTACTTACCTTTGAGTGATCTTGGTTTAGCTTGCTTGCGGCGAGACATCCTAAAAGCAAACAGCTGAAGTTGTTTCAATTTCAGCCCTATAAGAAACTACACTTCCTTATCTATGGCTAAAGACAGAAAATCAGCCACACACCCAGATTTTTGGCCTTCAAGCTGTAACCAGATAAAAGACCCATTAGATCATCTCTCTTCTAGACATGTTTTCCCCTCTGTTTCCAAACTCACCTTCCTCAAAGGCAAACCTACAGAAGGAGAACCAAGTCCCAAGCTTTATTCTTTCCTCTTCCATAGCAGGCAAGTGAATAAGCAGGGTTCAGATTGTTTCTTTCAGCGCGGATGGTTTCGTGGCCAGACATGACAATAACCTGCAAACGGGGGGGTGTCCCCACCCCCCAAAAACCAAAAAGGGCCATCAGCTCCGTGCCCAACCCCCCACGGTGATGTCCCCACAGGCCACGGCTTGGGATGCCCCTTAAAACAAATCAAGCAGATCCCACCTCATCCTCTCGAGGAGGGAGGGATGGATGGATGGATGGATGGATGGATGGATGGAGGGATGGAGGGAGCTGTGGTCCCGGGGCACGGGGCTTCCTGTGATTCATGTTTGCGCCCTCAGCATGCTGGTAGCTGTAGTCCCGGGGCACGGGGCTTCCTGGGCACCCATGTTGGTGGCCCTCGGTATGCTGGGAGGTGTAGCTGCGGGGCACGGGGCTTTCTGTGAGCCATGTTTGTGCCCTCGGCATACTTGGGGCTGTAGTCCCGGGGCACCGGGCTTCGTGTGCGCCAGGTTGTAATACATCAGCCTCCAGCCTGTACTGATACATGGGTTTGTTCTTCCCCAGGTGCAGCACCTTACATTTGCTCTTGTTAAATCTCATTAAATTTCTCCCTGCCCAGCTCTCCAGTCTGTCCAGGTCTCTCTGGCTGGCAGCACAGCCTGCTGCTGTGTCAGCCACTCCTCCCAGTATGCTGTGGAGGAGCTGGACTCTGGCACCGGGTCTCGGGTTCAAAACCAACGGCCGTGGTGGCCCCATGGGATCCATGAAGAACCCCAAGGAGACCTGGTGGCCCCACGAAGAACCCCAAGGAGACTTGGTGGCCCCATGAAGAACCCCAAGGAGACCTGGTGGCCCCATGAAGAACCCCAAGAAGACTTGGTGGCCCCATGAAGAACCCCAAGGAGAGCTGGTGGGCCCGTGAGGAGAGCTGAGGGGCCGGGGGGGGACGCACAAGGAAACGGGGGGACCCCAGGAAAACACTAAAGAGAAAATTAGTCCATTGTATCTAACAAATATACCTCCAATACTTTCAACTAGCTCTATATTATCTGTCCAATGGATCTAAAAAAATGTCAGCCATTGATTACTTCCACCTTAGTTGCATCTACCATGTGTGTTCTTCCTCTCCTTCTAACACAGAAGTAACCTGCTGACACACTGAGTGACTTGTTTTGTAGAGAGAAAGAAAGGTGACCAATGAAGGCAGGGCACTCTACTGCTGCTTTATCTTTAGATTTAGGAAGGTTGTTCTTAAGCCTTACGTTGTTTATGGCCTGTCTACAGAGGATATGAAGAACATATTATTCCTCTCCTTTCAAGCCAACTCTTATCATGCCTCCTTTTAGTTTAATATTGTAAACTGTCATTTACACATTTCTGCAGCGAGTCTTGGGAAAATGAAAGTAGAGAAAAATCTTTCTTCAAGAATCTTGATTCAGCAGCCCAGACAGAAGGCTCCGTTTTCCATTATTGCATAGGGCCTTTCCCCCACCCCCATTAAGCGCACTCCAATTCTCTTCACCGTGTACATTTCCTCTGATTTCTGAGTGAAAATCTGTGTGAAAGGGTTGCTGGAGCTCTGCTAGTGCTGCCAGCGGGGAGGCCTCTTGTGGGGCTGGGTAGAGTCCTGGGAGTCGGGGGCCCTTATCCTTGCCTACCCGAACACTCAAATTTTAACAGTATCAAAACTTGTTCTTGCTCAAAAAGTTATGATTGTATATCTATGACAAAAGTGAAGTAACCTTCTACAACACTTAAGAAGGTGTGGTCCCTCAATTTGCTTACAAACTTCGTGGCTAAATTCAGCTGCAAATCCCCTACATACTCGCATTACTCCTTAAACTCCCTCGGCTGTTTGTGTACTGGCGCTGGTTTGTTTGAGTTCCTTTTAAAGGGACCGGGGGGGCCCGCGGACCCGGGGAGGACTCCGGGGGCCCGAGGAGGACCATGGGGGCCCGAGGAGGACCCTGGGGACCCCAAGAGGACCATGGGGACCTGGGGACCCCAGAAGGACCCTGGGGACCCCAGGAGAACCATGGGGACCCCAGAAGGACCCTGGGGAGCCCAGGAGGACCAGGGTGGAGCAGGAGATGGGGATGCCAGGCGAATGGGGGCAGTTGGTGTAATTTAGATAGGAAAAAGCCTAAGTGGTGGCTGGGTAAAGGTACAGAAGGGAATGAAGACCACAGCAAACACAGCCAGAAAAACAAAGGGAAATGCAAGTCTCTGACTCCACTGGAACAAAACAATGACAACAAAAACCCCCAAACCAACCAACCCCCCCCAGAAAATAGGCTGAGACATGAAATCTCAAGGAGGCAGCTTGGAAAGTCCCATTTGATTTCCATGCAACTGGGCCCGTTCTCAGCTGTCACGTGTCACGATCTGGCCAGTTCTCAGCACCTCACACGTGTCACGATCTGGCCAGTTCTCAGCTGTCACAAGTGTCACGATCGGGCCAGTTCTCAGCTGTCACACGTGTCACGATCTGGCCAGTTCTCAGCTGTCACACATGTCACGATCTGGCCAGTTCTCAGCTGCCACAAGTGTCACAATCTGGCCAGTTCTCACCTGTCCCCAGTGAGATAGCCCTGTGCTAATATGGAAGGTAGTTGAGAGCTTCAGTGCTATTCCTGAAGTGCTTTAACCTGTAAAATAGGTTATGGTGTATCTCTGCTGCCTGGAAGACAGCTAAAAAGTGCCCAGTTTTGTTAGTGTGCAGTTGTTTTGTGTTGCTGTGGTTTGTTTTGTTTGTTTCTTTTTTTTAACAAGTATCAAGGACATATGTTTATCTTTTTCTCTCATGGTTTAACCGGGTAGAAGGAGAAAGCAGGCGACCCAGTAGGGACGAGTTCACTCCCCCCCCGACGCAGCTTCGCCCCCCCCCCAAAACAGGAAAAAAAAAAAAAAAACCCAAACAAACGAAAAAAAACCAAACCAACCCCCAACCCCCACTCATTCAAACCCCTCCCCTGTGGCCAGGCCCTCTGTCTCTCCCAAGTACCCTCAAGTTCAGAAGTTTGTCACCTACTAACAAGTAAGGGGCTACTCTGGTATCACATTTTTGACAACACATGCCAGACAGAACGTCCATTGAGTTCAAGGGAGGCTATGGATGGCCTATGATATGACAAGACCCACACAGTATATGAAGAGTGATCTGGCTTCAGCCTCATGTCACGTATTGGAGATGAAAGGCTTGACTTGTCTATCCATCTGGTCAACTTATATCTCACTTTGGGATAAAAGATTTTAATTCACTAACAAATGGCCCGCTGGGCAGCCTGGCACAGGCTCTCACCACCCTCAGCACCAACAATACATTCCCCCGCATCTCCAGCCTAAATCTCCCTGTTTTAGTTTGAAACCATTCCCCCCCCTTGTCCTGTCCCAACAGGCCCTGCTCAAAAGTCTGTCCCCATCTTTCTGGCAGGCCCCTTCAAGTCCTGCAAGGCCCCCAGAAGGTCTTCTACCCAGGTCCTTCCCTTCTCCCGGGCGAAAACTTAATACCTGTATTAATTCTTTTTCTTCATTACTCCATACTAAGTCATTAGGCTCTCCTTCTAGCAATTTTCAACATAATCCCTTTGTTTTCAGTGCATGTGATTCAGTCCATAGGTGACAATAGCCTATCAGTCCCCAAAATTTTCACAGCTCCTTTTTAGTTTTCAGGAGAGGTGACTAACCACTATTCCTTTTATCCCCTCCAGATTTATCTTCTGTTTCCCTTCACTAATGTCTCTCTCATGAACTGAATCATCTTTAAAATGTACTTGTAGTGCTACCTGGAACTTCTGGCTCTGTCTTTTATTGATAGTGATACAAAAGCATCTGGACAGCACTTCCCCTTATACAAATTGCTGGGTCTTGGGGGTTGTGCTGGATTTGTTTCTGGCAAATTCCTGTTGGCTTTAAAACCAATGTTAGTAGAGCTTATGTACAGCTGGGATAGTTCAGTTACACCAACAAGGCACGTAATAAAGGGGCTAGAAGGTAAATGTATTCTTGAGTAAAATTCTTATTTTGAATTTAAAAGAATGTCAACCAAAAAACTCCCCCAAATTATGTACTTGTTCTAATGCTACATCATGTGCATGTGGTATGGGAAGTGGAGAAGGCCAGGGGAAAACTCGCACTTTGAAAAAAGTTTTTGCTCATTTCTGTTACTCTGGAGCAACTCTAACTCTTCTTACAAGAGCAGAAGCAGTCACATGAAAAAGTTCAAGCTGGTTTGCTAGCAAAAGAAGGACTAAAAGCACTGCCTTGCCAGTAAAGTGGGCACCACCACCCCATCCCTGCTCTGGGAGGAGACAGCAGGGACCAACACTCTGCAGAACTGGGCACAAAGGGAAAGACATGGCTGAGCCTTCCCAAAATAGACATACCTGTGCTCCTGCACAGACCAGCTCAGCTCACCCTCTTCTTAATTAAAAAAAATATTTATCCATTTGGTCAAGTCATCTGAAAGGACAAAAGTTCTTACACTGTGAGAAGTGGGGATCAAACAGACAGAAAATACACATTTCAAAATGGCATTTCTTTTGACTAGCTTATGTCCCTAATAATTTTGAGACTCACAACAGACTGAAGAAGCTAGTTTTTCAGTTACGTCACATTTGTGTTGTTCTACTTAAAACAGCTTTCTCTGATTTAAAGAAAAAGAGAAGAGAAGGAAAAAGAGAAGAGAAGAAGAAAGAGAAGAGAAGGAGGAAGAGAAGAGAAGGAGGAAGAGAAGGAGAAAGAGAAAGAGAAGAGAAGGAGAAAGAGAAAGAGAAGGAGAAAGAGAAGAGAAGGAGAAAGAGAAGAGAAGGAGAAAGAGAAGGGAAGGAGAAAGTGAAGAGTGGAAAGGGAAGGGAAAAAAGAGCTTGGAGGAAATACACGGGAGTATTTTCCTGCATTAAAAAAGAGCAGAAACCAGAACTTAACAAGATTGTGGTGGCTGCCATCCTCCGTTCCTGGTGGTTGGGTAAGTGGAAGAGTCAGAACCTGCTGATGGAGGCCTGGCTGGTTCTTGGGATGGCTGGTTCAAGAGCCCAAAGAAGGGAAATGTTTTTTAAGTCAAGGCTAGGATTGCTGCCAATGGGCTGGAAGGGACCTTAAAGATCATATCATTGTCCCTCATCCACAAGGCAGGATCAATTTTCTCATCATTCTTGGCAGAGTAAAAAATAGAGAAGAATAAAGAAACCAAACTTCAGGGAATTGGGGCAGGCTTAGTGCAACTGTGAAAACGTTGCCTGAACAAGAATAAGGTTGAATTCACTTATTCTAAAAAAATTTGCCACAAAAAACAGTGTCAGGAACTGAATTGGTTTTGGGTTTTGTTTTTAAATAAACAAATCTCAAAGTTTCATGAAAATGATAGAAGTTTGAGACACCTATTCTTATTAGGAAGAGGTGAAGCTAGTCAGTAGGTTCCAAAGCTCCAGTCTTTAGACCAACTAGCATCTTCCTTTAGCTTGGCTTTCAAAGGAAAGCAGGCTAAAGAGACAAGAGATGTTAAAATGAAAAAAAAAAAAAAAGGCTTCTCTAGAGCCTGAAGTTAGTCAGAAATTCTTGAAAGCAATTATCTTCCACGCGGCGACCCCCGAGGGCTACGCGTGGTTGCCCCCTCCTGGCGGCCACCGTGGTCTTCGGGTGGCCCGCTCCACCTGGGGGCGCCCTTAGGGTTAGGGTTGCCCGCTCCACCTGGGGGCGCCCTTAGGGTTAGGGTTGCCCGCTCCACCTGGGGGCGCCCTTCGGGTTAGGGTTGCCCGTTCCACGTGTGGGCGCCGTTAGGGTTAGATCGGCAGGGCAGACGGCTTCACTTGAAAGGTTAACACCTACTCCATTTTCCCCATCAGATGCATGGGTCAGAGAAAGCTCTTTCCTAATGCCTGAGTACACATAACAATTTTCAAATGTGAACATCCAAGTAATGTCTAAGTCACAATTACTTCTTTCATGGAAACAAGAAAGGGTTATTTCCCTTTCTGACAGACAGCCAGGCAGAGTTCCTTATCATAGAATCAATACGGTTGGAAAAGACCCCAGGGGAGCAGGGACACCCTCAACTAGCCCAGGCTGCTCAGAGCCTTGGCCAACCTCAGCCTGTATTGACAGTGAGGGTTGTTCCAAGCCAGGTGCAGGAAAGAAGGAGCAGGGAATTCATTTACAAGAAAAAATTAAAATAAAAACCTTTAAAAACTTAAAAGACATTAAAAAGATATTGGCAAGAAATATAAATTGTAAAGGCAATTGATATTGTTTCACAGAAAGTTGAGCACCCAGCTAGCATTTAAAGCAGAAATACCACTAAGAGATGACAGAGTCACTCACCACCAAACAGAGCGGAAAATGGAAGAGGAGAAGGAGTGATCAGGATAAAGCTCCCCAGTGTAGAGAGGAATTGGTAGGCAGAGTACAATCAGGGCCACAGGACACTGCTGCTTTAAGTAACTCAGTGCTGTCAGGGGCTGTCAGCAGACCACAGCTGGAACACCACTGAGCAGCTTCTTACCTATGTAGGCAGCACTGAATCTTCTTATGTGTTAAATTCAGTGGTTATAGGAATCTGTTGTCTCTGAGAATTACAGTCTGTAACATCTTGTGCTACTGTAAGGAGCTACTGTCATGTTCTGACATGTTCCCCTAAAATACCAGGTGTTTACACAGAAGAGGCTTAAAAGCTTTTTGTCAGGGTCCATCCTCTTAGCTAGTCAAGCCCAGTTTTAAACTCGTACAATTCCTTGTTAATACAAGGAAATATAGACTACTGTGATAACTAGAAAAGGTAAGAAAGTATTTCAGTTATTTATAAGATCTTAGGTTAAAAATGACCTGAAATGAAAGAAAAAAAAAAAAAAGCCACCTGACAATAATTTGTCCCTAATTTTTTTCAGATTTATAAATTCTGATCGATGCAGAACTAAGCTGCATTATTTTTTCCTGTTTCACTTAGATTAAAAATAGACAAAAGAGCTCCCTTTAATGTGCTTTCCTATCTGTAGAGCTTCAATTTAGTGTAACTTTGTTAATCTGAGAATCAGTAAACAATATTGCACGCAGTGTGCAGCTTTAATTTAAGCAGATTGCTTGCTTATGTGCTTGTTCTCAGGTGTGCTGAGAAAATGAAGTTTTCTTTCTTGGCTGGATCATAGGGAGAGTTGAAAACGTAGCGTGTGTCGCTAGATCCACCACCGCTAGTCAGAAATCATCATTAATTTCATATTAGAACTCTTAAAAAAGAATCACTTTTCATTAAACACTTATATAAAGGAAAACTCAAGGTGGCCAAGAGATGCAAATTCTTTTGGAAAACAAACGCAAAAACCTATTAAAAGGTTCAAATAAACATTTTATCACCACCCTGAAAGCCTTCCTGCCTTGTTCCCACATCACAGAGCACAACAGCCTCCTCTCACCCAGAGCCCCTTGTGCCGTGGGCAAGCGGGGAGCTGTAGTCCCGGGGCAGGGGGCTTTCTGTGCGCCATGTTTGGTCCCTCGGCATGCCGGGAGCTATAGTCCAGGCGCAAGGGGCATCCTGGGTGCCATGTTGGTGTCCCTCGGCAAGCCGTGTGCTGTAGTCCCGTTGCACGGGGCTTCCTGTGCGCCATGCTTGTGGCCCTCGGCATGCCGAGATCTGTAGTCCCGGGGTACGGGGCATCTTAGGATCAAAAGTAATTAAATAAGTAGTTCAGGAAATGCTGTTGGGATCAGTTTTGTTTAATAGTACAATAGTTTTATTTGAAATAATTGCATGTGCATTTACTCTACTTCAAGGTTATGAGAATTATTGTTAATATAGGAAATGATCAGATTATCATTATATCAATTATCAATTGATAATCAAATATATCAATTATTATAGACCAATTGAGCAGACTGGTCATCTAGTACAGCTGTGCAGGCTATGAACAGCTCTACTTCATTAATTATCTTGTTTGCACTCTTCATCTGCTCTACAAAAGACATATAATCAGTACCTTTTATGCTGAAGCTTGTAATATACATAAGTATAATTACTAGGGTAATAATTAAACCAAGTTTAACAAGTGTTAGGGAGTCAGAAGCATAGTGGCAATTTCAGTGTTAACTAACGTCTGCTGCCAGTGACAAATTACTTAACCTACCGTGTTAACAGTTATCTGTCACTAAATACATAAGCAAAGGAGATAACAATCACTATATAAACTTTTTTTTAAGGTTCAGTTGGTCTGGTACTACAGTAATGTTCAGTTGTGAGCTGGGCAATAATGGAATGTATCATGTCAGAGTCACTTGGGGAGTTCAATAATTCTTTATAGCTTTTTTTTACTGTGCAGGTGGATTTCAACCAATAGCTGACATGAGCCGGCCTGAGGTTAGCCCAGAAACAAAACCAACTCACGCTGTCCCGAGTTACTGAAAGCTTGGCGAGGACCAGGAGTGCCAGGTGGAGATCTGCGGGCTGCCATTCCAACGGCAGAAAAAAGATGCTCCTTTCTGGGATGAGTCCTTTGACTTGTACTGCGGAACTTCTCTGCTTTCTTATATTCCCGGAGAACACTCTCCTCATGGTTTCCATCTTGATTCATGATTCACTAGTGTAAAAACAAATTTCACAACAAATTGCATTTTCAGTGCTGCCTGATGTCACCCAATTAGGATGGGCTGAATTTGTTCTAGTGCAGTAGCTTGGAAGGGATCACAATGGAAAATTTTTTTCTTATGATTGTCAAGGCAATTTCAGGGAAAGGTTATTGTCTAAGAAGATGGTGTCATAGTATTCATCATAACTTATCAAAGCTGCCTAAAATAAAAGAATTAGGCCTCGCAATAACAAGGAATATACACACATTCACAAATTGGTGCTTGTAGTTCTTAGAGACAATCTCTGAGTTCTGAAGTGCTTCTTATCTGAGTCTCAATTCTGGCTCTAAACATTCAAGCAGCACTTTTTCAGCAGGACTTGCTTTTCACTACACATGCTGAATTAGTTATTTCCTACCAATCTTGACTCCTTCCTGCAATTTTTTAGCTAATACAGAACGAAAAGTCTCCATGAAATAAAAGAGGCTGCTCATCAAAGTGTGGCAGGCCAGCTTCAAATGTCTGTGAGGTGGTCACTTAAAGATGTAAAGCAAAAAGACAACAGTAAACCCAGAAATGACAGTAAAGAGGCCCTTGAGAGATGGGACTGAGGAGCTGTTCTGAAATCATGATCCCATTAATTGAATTAATTGAGCTTACAGGAGAAGTTCAGTGGAGGAATTGTGCAGTTCTGTTTGCTCAGCTGTTTTCCTTTTTAATTGCTATTATTATGTTTGCCCCTCTAGTAGAAGACTTGGTAAATAAAGTAGTAACTGTACACCTTAATCTTTGCAAATACAGAAACTGTAATAAAAATTCTACTTATAAACTCTTTCATATAAGAACTCTTCAGAGTAAACTGTAGGTCTCTTAAAACTCAGAATAAGACACATTTACATCGTTCCTAAGAAATTATATCTCTTAACTAACTGCTGCCCCAGCGCTCCCTCGCTGGAAACCCAATCCCAGCCAGGGGATCGGTGCCAACCCGCTCGCCACAGGCATCGCTCCTTGCGGGGGACGGGAGGGATGCCACTGGCCTGCCCACCCTGGGATCTTTGGGGACTGGCCCCTGAGCACGGCCATCCTGATGGCATCAGTGGAGAGCCCTGGGCGGGTGACCAGGAGCAGCTCAAGCCACCTGGGGGACGGCACACTGTCCAAATTTCCCAGGGAATAAACTGAGGGGAAAAACCCCCAAAAAACTAAACCAACAAAAACCCACAGGTGGCCCAGCTGCCAAAATGGGCACCAGCTACAAGCACGTTGCTGTGGGCAAGTAAGAGCGGTATTGCAGGTTGGAGGAACAGGAAGGTACTGAGAGTGTTGGGGCTGTTCAGTCTGGAGAAGAGAAGGCTCCAAGGAGACCTTATTGTGGCCTTTCATTATCTGACCATCAATATACATCCACTCAATTTTCCAGCTGACGCCAGGATGAAACCTTACAAAACATTTAACAGAATAGAAAAGATAAAACCATAAATGTGATTCCCAGAAGCTCATCCTTGGCATAAGAAGCATTCTGAGTTGGTTATTCTGTAGAAGAGAAATTATATCAAAAAAGTAAACAGCTGACAAGTGTCTGGAAATACCAGATCAGAAACAAAATACAGTGGCAAAGCACAACAGGGCTCCCAGGAAGCCCCGTGCCCCGGGACCACAGCTCCCGGCATGCTGAGGTACACCAACATGGTGCACAGGAAGCCCCGTGCCCGGGACTACAGCTCACGGCATGCCAAAGGACACCAACATGGCGCTCAGGAAGCCCCGTGCCCCGCAACTACCGCGCCTGGCATGCCGAGGGCCCAAACATGACCCCCGGAAAGCCCCGTGCCACGCAACTTAACCTCCCGATGCTGGGGGACCATGGGGACACCCTAGGGGACCGTGGGGACACCGGATGGGGAAGGGGAGGGGGGCAACCAGGGGGTTCGTGTCCTTGGCTTTGGGGACGGGGCCACCGGGTCATGGAACCGCTGGTCCCCAGAGGGACATGGCCACTGGGTCCCTGTCACGCTGGTCCCCAGACGGACGTGGCCACCATGTCTCCAGCACTCCAGCCTGTCCCAGCCCGTCCCAGTCCAAAATGTGCCTAAGATCATGCGAATTAATGCACGCATTGTTCTTCTGTAACAGTTTTTCCATAAGTCCAAGCACCAATCATTCCTCCAAGGACATCCCAGCCCCCATTGTCCCCGCAGCTCACCTCGCTCACTCCACGAAGGTGATTGCTGTCGACTCCTGCTTCCTTTCAGCAGCGTTTACATTCTGCGGGCATCACCACCGGTCCGATCCTTTACGATCCTAGTTGCCAATCCTTTTTTGTTCTATGAAAAAAATAGACTTTAGAGTTTACTTATGAATGAGTATTTTAAATGGTGTCTCACTGAGTTTTATGGAAGATGCTACTTGCATTTAAATTCTAAAATCGAATACTTGGAAATTTACAAGATTTAAAAATAAAGTTCATTTCTGTTTTTTGAATCCTTCTATTACTTTTTGCCATACCATTTTCTAGTTTCTTATTCTTTCCTTCTTACAGCGCACCGGGGGCACAAGTCCCGCCCACTGCTGTGGAGAGGAGAGAGGACGAGCTGACCTGCTGAGTGTCCCAGGCCCTTCCCCAGGGGGACAGTTCCACAGGGTGACACTAGGAAAGGTGATGTGGGAGCTGCAGAGAACCACAGGGAAATGACAGGAATCAACCACGGACTCCAGAGAGGAAGGCAGCCTGCTCCCCTCCGCAAGCGGCTTCCTGCAGGTGTTAGCACATTGCGCCAACCATGATCACCTACCTGCTTCTGGAGCTCTGATGTCACAAAAGCCTGTACTAGCCGTGATCAACTAACGAATACTGTAATTATGATGCCACAAATGAATGCACCAGACGTGATCACCTACTTACTCCTGGAGCTATGATGTCACAAAGGCCTGCACCATTTGTGATCACGTATCTCCTCTTGGAGCTGTGAGGTCACAAAGGCCTGCACCAGCAAGGATCACTGTCAAGGTTTTTCTGAGACCCCAGTGCCTGGACTGGTCCCAGCCGCGAACCTCGGGGTGGGGGGGCGCTTCCATACCTCCCAAGAGCCGCTCGGCTTGGTTCGTTGCACGTAGTACACATCGGGGTCACCAAATGTCGCTGTTGATCCCAGGAGTGGAGAGATGCAGCAACACACAGATTCAGCCAGAGCGGGCAAAAGAAGCAACTTTACTAAATTAGAACCCTGTTTGGGCATTTGCAAGGGCTGTTCTGCTGTGGCTGCAGCAGCCACTGGAGGATGGAAAAAAGGGGAACAGGGCACAGATAAAAGCTGTGGCTTCATATCCTCATGGCTGTTTGTACACAAACCAGAATCAGTAACCACCATGATAAATCATATTATTACAATATTATTCTTATTCTCATTTCAGCCTAAATTTGTTTGAATACTAAAATGTTGATGATAAATGTCCTGGAAATTGGGGCCAGGGAGCGGGGGGCACTTGCTGGAGGGAGGCTGTGGGGGCAGCGGCAGAGCCCGAGGGACAGGAAGGCCTGGCCCGCAGCTCCGGGAGCGGCTCCCGCGGGAGCAGCCCGGGGCGCTGGCCTCTGGGCTCGGGCACGGCCGGGGCGAGCCGGCGGGTGCCGCCGGGGGTGCCGGGGACCAGGCTCCGGCGTTCTGCGGGTGAGGGGCTCCCGCTGCTGCCGTCAGGTTGCCCGGTTTGCACCCGGCGAGCGGCCGAGGCCGGAGCCTGTGCCGGGAGGAATTTTTGTGGATGCAAACTGGGATTTATTGGAGATTTTTTTGTTAATTACTAGTTTTGGTTTTGTTTTTCGTATTTTTTTATGTGGTCAAATCCCCATTTTAAGGAGTTTACCCCCCCCTCTCGCACGCCCACACACACCCACCCCACCAGACCCACCGCAGACCCCGAGCGCGAAAGAACTGGGTGCTGTGTAATCACTGGTCGTGGGTCAACAAGGAACAGTTTAGTTTCAAATGGAAGAAAAAAACATATTTATGTAGAAGGAAGTGGATTCTTCACTGCAGAGGCCAGTGCTGGCTTTGGTGGGTCATAAACCCTGTTTGGAAGGTGAGGAGGGCTGATGTGGATGGATCACAGACTTCAGACAGTGCCCTCCCCAAGGTGTGATGAGTTTCAGTAATGCTGGAGGCTTTCACACTGAAATAAGACAAATTGAAGCTGAAACTTTACATTTTTTTAGCAAGGTGGATCCATAAAAGCTGTAAAACACACGTAAAGGACTTTTTAACATGAGGCACCTCTAGACATATTTATTTCTTTTCGATTAAATTCAATATTTAAGTTGAATATTCCTTTTTTTTTTTTTTTTCTTTTGGTAATTGAAGCAGAATGTTTTCCTTAGCCAGGTGGGTGAATATGGACAGACCCCTTATGGATATTTGTAAATCTGATTGTTCTTCTATTCCAGGCAAACAAGTTATAGCATATTTAGTCTCCCCTTATTAAGTCCCTCCTCAAGTGGAGACGTTTGAAGAAAACTGTATTTAGTATCTTATCCTCTACAGGATCCCTTTTCTGGGGAGTAGGTTAAAGAACCCTGTAGATATGCTTGAGTTATGAATGTAGATACTACATACTAAGTTGGGGGACGCTCTGCACCAAGGGGTCAGTGCCCCACGGCGACCCATAGCGACCCATAGCGACCCATAGCGACCCATGGTGACCCATAGCGACCCACGGTGACCCATAGTGACCCACGGTGACCCATAACTGACCCATAACTGAGCCATAACTGACCCATAACTGACCTGTAGTGACCCATAACTGACCCATAGCAACCCACGGTGACCCATAGTGACCCATGGTGACCCATACAAGCAAAGCTTCTACAAGTCTGTTGGAGGCAAAAAGAAGCCTAAAGGCAGTGTGGGCCCACTGCTGGATGAAGCTGGTGCCCTGTTGAGGACAGAGAGAAGGCTGAGTTACTGAATGCCACCTTTGCCTTGGTCTTTACTGCTAAGGTCACCTCCCAGGAGTCCCAGGTCTCCAAGACCACAGAGGAAGTCTGGAGGGAGGGAGTTCTTGATGAGGCTTGGGTTAGAGCAAGTTCCAACAGTAGCAAAACTAACATGTCATTCAACCCCATCATTCCTCCTTTCTCCTCTGACTCCTGTTCTCCATAGGCATGTTAAAGAAACCTTGGACTTTTTGGCAAATGGTGGTCTCCAGTTCTACTCTGCCCCAAGAGAAGCAGTGGAAATCAAACCAATCCTAGTATTAACTGGGGGGGTTTTTTTGCACTTAGAGTTAGGCCAGTGACAGAGAAATGAAGGAACTAAGGTATGTAGAAGCTCAAAAATAAGTTAGATATCTATTTATTCTCATGCACTCTTATTTTTAGGCTTAACTATAAATATTCCTGACACTTGGCGATTGAGATATTTTTGTTAATATCGAGTTCATTTGTTTAAAAAAGTTCATAGAAAACGTCTGAACCTACTTTTGCTTTACTGGGTTTTTGGGGTTGGGGAGCTGTTGGTTTTGTTTGTTTGAGCCAAACTGTCATTTTAGCAATGTTACAGTTATTAACATGCTTTAGTAGTTGCTTTCAGCAAAAAGAGAAGGAATAGGAATGAGGAGGTACATTTGCACAAGCTTTATTGTAGAATCTTTAATCCCTCTTCCCCTCTACTAACTTCAAATAAGAGTTTGTAATTTTTTTTGCATCTTCCTAGAATATTAAAATAGTTTAAGATGCAAAGAATAAATTTCTTCAAACAGCCACACTGGTGAAGGGTTGTGTTAGGATGCGTGTCGAGGCAAGTGGACACGACCATGGCCGTGATGGCAGTGAGCCAAAAAGAAAAAGGGGGAATTGTTGGGAATGGCTAGAAAACAAGGGTCATGTATCTTTAAGGGAAATGCCTGCTGAAGCAAAGTGTCAGGCTCGGCAGAAGTTATAGCAAGGAACAGCAAGGTCAGTATGACCTTGTGCTTGTGAGCTGTACAATAACAGAATGTTGAGGGATCGACTGGGGTTCCGAGGCTGTCCAGGAGACAGACGAGTGGCGGACCAAGGGGTCCGCGAAGAGTCCGCAGGGAAGGACCACTGAAAACATCACCGGTGAGTAAAATGGGATCTTCGGGGAGCAAACCTGGGAGGGCATCCATGGAGGGTAGCACAGATAAACCTGAGAGGGCACCCACGGAGAGTAGCCCGGGTAAAACAGCGCACCCATGGAGGGTTGCAAAGCAGGTGGTGGCTCACGAGGGGGTGTAGGCAGCAGGGGTGGGTTGGAGGCTGTCCCCTACACAAAGGGCACTGCTGAAACACTGCTGGGGATCACGGAAAGCACCCGCACAGTCCCACAGCCCACACCCCTCGCGTGGCCAGAGGCAATGTGTTTGCTGAATCTGGGGTTTTCATCTCTTCCTGAGCTGCTGGCGTTGGGCGTAGGCGGAGGCGTTACCTATCGCGCTGCATGGTTTAGTGGTGACCTGGCAGTGCTGGGTTAATGGTTGGACATGAGGATCTTAAAAGTCTCTTGTAACAAAACCAACACTACCATTCTATAAACGTGATGCTGATAGGGCTCTTCCCCACTCTGGGAAATCCCTTTTAACAATGGAAGTGTCACACTTAGGCAGCATGAGACCTTGCTAACTTCTGAGTTTATAGATACCATTATAGATACCAGCATTCCCCTTCATTGACTGTGGCGGGCCGGTTGCGTCCGTCTGTGGCCAAAGGGCCGCGGTGGTGGCCCAGTAGGGGCTCTGGTTGTGGCCCAGTTCGGGTTCTGGTGGCTACTGGGGTGGCCCAGTTGGGGTTCTGGCAGCCACAGGGACCCGGTGGTGGCCCAGCTGGGATGCTGGTGGCCACAGGGACCCGGAGGTGGCCCAGTTGGGGCTCTGGTGGCCATGGGGACCCGGACGTGGCCCAGACACCCTTGCAGGAAAGCAGAAGGTTTTGTCCCGAAATATCCATGTAGTCCTAGGTAGGATTTGCCAAAACTATCATGGAAACACCACTCAAAAAAAAAAGGTGCAAAAAATATCTTGACCAGATTTGAATTTAGCCAATTGCTGAGCAATTCCCCGTGGTATGTGTAGGGTAACTAAAAAAAAAATAAAATACATATATTATTTTTAGGTGTGATGAAATATGAATAGTGGCAAATGGAATTGGGGAAACAAAGCAAAAAAACCAAGCGTCGACCTTTACAAGTGCATATATGCATTAAATGCCTAATGTCAACCCTAAAGAACTTTTGGATGGTTCTGAAATTCAGGTTAATAGCTATAGATGCAAAGAGGACTAAACACCTGCTTTAGTATGTAGGATTTGGTGCCCAGGTCTTGGGGACTAGGAAATGTCCCACCAGAAATGGGCTGCTGAGATCTCATCAGTTTTTTCTAAGTTTTGGGGAGCAGGAAGAAACACTGTATAAGTAAGCTTTTAAATAGACTTCATCTTGGTATGATGAGACATTCATAACCTGCTTCAATTATGTGAAAGTTGCCACTTCATCTAGTCTTTTATCCTTGAAGGACAATTGTGCCTTTGTTTTCTTTAAAAAAGGACCAGTATGCCCCATCTAATTTGTTCTGACATCTCTTTTATATGCATGATGTTCCAGAAATCCCACCAGGAACCCAGTGGCACTCTGTAAGGAACACCTGCATTCAAATATTGCATCTCTCTGCAAAGTGATCTTTGTTATGCATGCCATGTCTTAACTACTCATCATTTAGATACAACAAAATGCAGCTAAGTCGAATTTACCCAAAGGGAACACGTGTGGATTCTTCAAACTACATGCCACAAGTCTTTTGGAATGCTGGCTGCCAGATGGTTGCTCTCTTCTAGCCCCGAAATCTTACGTTATATCTCACCAACTGCTAGCACTTTACTGACAGCACAAGAAACTTGGATCATAAGCCTTCTAATTTAGGCTACAGGAGAGGTTGTTTGGAAAAAATGCCATTTTTTGCCCTTGGAATACATCAACCCTAAAAAGCACAAACGTCTGAGGATAGCTTCCCAAGGAAAGCTTCTAGCCCCGAAATATTAGGTTATATCTCGCCACCTGCCCTCCCCGCTCCCCCCCCTCCCCCCCCACCTTCCCATCCCCCCTCTGCTTATCCCTCCTCGTCCTTCCCTGTCCCTCCCAGTCCCTCCCAGTGCTCCCAGTTTGCACCAGTGCCATCCCAGTACTTCCATTCCCACCCATTTGGCCATTTTTAGTCCATCCCAGTCCTTCCCAGTTCCCCCCAGTACTTCCACACCTTCCCATCTCCCCTCTACTTATCCCTCTTGGTCGTAGTTCCCCACCTCCTACTTGATCTTTGCTGAAGACACATGACCTGAAAACTGTCATCACTGTACATGCTCAGTCTCATAATACTCCACCCATAGCCCTGAATGACCTGTAAGAGCATTTCAACTGTTATTTTCAGCCATGTTTCACAAGGGGTATTTAAAGAAACAGATTTCTGGGCTGTCCTCAGAAGTGTAGACTCTTTGTCAAAAGGCATTTTCAATTCTCTAGTACAGCAGGGGAATCTGTACAGCTGGAACACTGGCATCTAAAGGAGGAACTGGCTTCTGCTGTTTGGTACCTGAATATGTTCATTTTCTTCTCCTGTTGGACATAGCATTTCATTCATAGGAAATCTCTTTCCTAGGAAACACTGCTATCACGTCTAAAGAAAGACTCCCCTAATGTCTTGTTTACATAGAAAAATACTGATTTTTGCATGAAAGTTCAAGACACGCACATAGGATAGGGGAGGGATCATGAATTCTGTCATAGTTATTAGTGTTTTGCTTTTGAAAAAATACTAATTGGAGACCTGTTTAGGAACTATAAATATGTCTTATTATATATATGGGCAGAGAAGAGCCTGCTTCATTGCACGTGGGGATTGGAAGATTTTGCAAAACAAAGATGCAGAGGTTTCTGAATTGCAAACAGTTGTTCTGGAACATCAGTTGTACAAAGATTAGTTCGGAGGAGGAGGAACGGAGGGAGAAAGAAGGCAGGAGAAGGGAGGAAGGCAGGAGAAGGAAGGCAGAAGGAAGGCAGGCAGGAGAAGGAAGGAAGGCAGAAGGAAGGCAGGCAGAAGGAAGGCAGGCAGGAGAAGGCCGTCCGCCCACCCCAGCGGTTACCTGGGGTGGCGGGGGCCGGCCGGGGTGCGCGTCGGCGCGGGGGTAGGTGTTAAAGGGCCGTGCCGTCGGCTGCTTCATTGGCGCCATGTTGGTGTGCCTCGGCATGTCGGGAGCTGTAGTCCAGGGGCACGGGGCTTCCTGTGCGCCATGTTGGTGGCCCTCGGCATGCCAGGAGCTGTAGTTCTGGGGCACGGGGATTCCTCTTCCCCATTTTGGTGTCTCTCAGCATGCCGGGAGCTGTACTCCCGGGGCACGGGGCTTCCTGTGCGCCATAGTTGTGCCCTCGGAATGCCGGGAGCTGTTCCCCCTAATTACTTTCTTTATAATTGCTAATACAGTATTGGTTGTAAAGAATGTGTGACAGTCCTCCAGTGGGCTTTTCTGTTCTTCACTTCCACACACCCAGTTTCTTGACTTAACAGTCAAGTCCCTGTCATCTGACAGGACTGGTAAACTGCAGCTGAAGTGTTCAGTCTTGATTATGGAAGATGCTTGGATAATATGGGAGTTTGTTAAACAGACGGATTTAAAATAGGTCCCTATAGATAAACAGACCATATAGCCCCATAGAACCATATAGACCCATAGGACCCTATAGATCCATAGGTTCATAGGACCTTATAGATCTATAGGTCCCTATAGATACATAGACCATATAGACCCATAGAACCATATAGACCCATAGGACCCTATAGATCCATAGGTTCATAGGACCTTATACACCCATAGGACCCTATAGATACATAGACTTTATAGAGCCAATAAAATGTATGGAAAGAGTTTTGCTTGAGATAGTTAAAAATCTGAGATTAATTGTATCAGGGCTACAGCAATCACTAGTTAGTGATTAAGGTCAGAAAAGGATTTTTCTCCACTATTAGAGTGGCAAGGGCTGGGTTAGTTGGTTGGTTTTGAACCACATTCTGTAAAATAGAGCATGGACAACTTTCTGGTGTCAAGCAGTGAATCATAGAATCAAAGACTGGTTTGGGCTTCACTCACCATACTCTCTCTGCTCTATTCATGCCTTCTGCTTTGAGACCTTGAACTTCTCGTTTGTACTCTGTTTTGTAGACTAAATTTACTGACTTGATTAAATCTGGAGGTAAAATTTTGGGAGGGTAACAGTTTCTGAGGAGGTCTTTGTAGGCTTCCCTCTTTCATATGGTTTGTTAAGTTACATCATCTCTCAGTTTGAGAATACCTGTGCTCTGCCACTCAAATTACTGCTTATGAAATTAGAAGAGCTTATTGTCAATAGAGCTTTACCTCTTTACACACTGAACATATTAGACTGCATTCTACATAGTCAAACACGCTCTGTTTAGATTGCATAAATTCTGTTATGGAATTCTCTCTGCTCATGGACAGAATAATTAATTCCCTTTCAATTTGCTATTTTCTAGTTAGTGTTTCTCATTAGCTGAATGCAGGCAAGTTCTAGTTGGGATAAAATATGCTTTATGGCTAACTTCTAACATTACGAGCCAAAAAGATATCCTTTTAACCTTCAAAAATCCATTTAAAAGATTAAAAAGTATTGAGGAATGATGATGAGGGCAAACTGAGTTGACTTATATTGGAAATAAACGCATCTGAGTGTTCTTTCTTCTTTTGGCCTGATGACTATCTTTTATTTATTTGGGTTTTTTCTGTTCCATTTTTTTGGATGGAAGGGGGAGCTGTCATGCATAAAGGAAGACTTGAAGGAAGCTCTGCTGTGTTTTGTGCTTTTTGTTTGTTTCTTCATTTCTGTTCAGGTAAAAGCAGTAATCAAGATTCATTAAACTTTTTTCAAGGACAGAAACTCAGGAGTCAGTGCTGCATGCAGCCAAGCTGCAGTGACCAAGTTGCACACAGTGCACCACTGTTTTTCTCTCAGGAGGGCTGTACCAGTTGTACATCAACTGATGATATTTGAATCATGACACTGTTTGTCTCGAGCACTCAAATACTTCAACAGCTGTCCATCTTTTTGCATATACTATTGTCTTTGTGTCACATCCTTATGGTCAAGGATCTTTAGAGCCATGCCTTAGAGTCAACAGTGGAATGACTCTAGGTCTTGGGAGTAAGAACTGGCTATAATGGCTGTCTGCAAATGTCAGTTATTTTTCCTTCTGCCTGAAGGAAGTAGCCAAAGGGCCGGGGGGCATATACATCCTCAGCAACTACAAAAAAAAAAAAAGAAAGAAAAGAAAAATCAGGTTGCAGAGAAGAGATTGTACCCAGCACCCCCTGTGTCTTGCAAAGATTGCCTCCACCATGCCACAGGGCTGTCTCCACAACTAAAAGAGACAAAGGGGGTCTCCATGATGAAGACATCCCTGCCAGGGTTGCTGGTTTGAGAGATTGGCATCTTGGTTGCTTGAAATCTGAAATAATATTTATTTTCATCACCATTATTCTATTCTAGATAATTTTTTTTGGTCTCTTTTTCCTACAGCACCTTAGAATACAGTAAAGAATTCCCCCTTCACTCCTTTTGATACCTGTACCTTTGGAATTTCATCACTCAAGAATTTTCTGTTTCATTAAATAACACTGTGTATTTTTAGATTATCTACTTAGCAAACAAGCACAGACTTTGTTTCCTACATCACCACATGCACTCTGGGTTCTCCTTCCCTGGGAGTCAAATGGTTTTTATAGCACAACACTCTGCTGAGGGATAACTCGATGTTTTAACTGGTTCAAGTGGAGACAGTAATTAGTCAAAACTGCTCTGGATGGCAACGACACAGAGAAAACACAAACGGCTCCTGCAAAAAGAGGGCAAGGCCAGGAGTGATGCCAGGCTTACCTTGCATATGCACTTCAAAACATGGAACATTACCTGAAGCTGCAACACTCACTGCTCCTTTTGAAACCTCTGATTGGGCTGAAATGGCATTAAAGCATTTCTGAGAGGGAGCATTTTAGACCTTGTAGTGTAGAAGTTGTGATTTCATGATTTCTCTGGAGACTGTGATTTGAGAATCACTTTCTAGTGGAGGGATTGGCTACTTAAATAAGAAACACATGATAATTTAGGTGGCAACCTTAATTATATGATTATTTCCCATTTTCTCTCTCTCTCTCCTTCTGATCCACCCACTTTATTTGTGTAATAAATAGCCTCACAGTTGACATTTTGGCCTCATTTGTGCCTCTAATTTCATAACACAGGAATGTTCAAAAGAACTGAGTCTCTTTCCCTCCCTGGACCAAGACAAAGTCCTGTATTTTGATCTTAGGCTGAAGGTTGGACTTGATGTTCTTAAAAGGTCTCTTCCAATCAAAACAATTCTAGGGAAAAAAAAATTACATTAAATGGCCTTATCTAAAAATAGTCATTATTTTAGCAGAAGATATAGTTACCAATGCCAAAACACCTGACAGGTACTATTAGGTGGGACAAAAGTCCTTCAAACACCCTTATATTTTACTCATAAAAAGCAGTAGATTCATTTTGTCTTAGTCCAGGTATTTTATCCAATTTAAGCAGAATATTTACAAGTAGCTACCTAAAGAATACTACACAGGCAGGTTGTGGAGTCTCTTTCTCTGGAGACACTTAAGACCCACATGGATGTGTTCCTGCGTGACTTGGTCTAGGTGACCCTACTCTGGCAGAGGGGTTGGACTAGATGATCTTTCGAGGTCCCTTCCAACCCCTATCATTCTATGAGTCTATGTTAGCAATACAGAACATGTATCAACTGCTTACCTTTAAACCTGTTTACAGACAAAACCAAGTAAGACTGAAAAAGTTCTCATCTACAAATTGCTCAAGACCAATCCAGATGGAGGGAGCCTCAGTGTAGCCTTGCAAGAGACAGCTGTGTCACTTACCAACAAGAGACTTTGGATTCACAGGATCTTAAAAAGCTGTGCCTAACACTGTGCTGCTTTGCTTGCTTTTTATGAGCAAAACAGTGTGGGAGACAATGCTACCAAAGAATCATGGTTTATTCCTTTCTTCATTAAGTCCTACCTAAACAGGACCCCGACCGAACCTGCCCCCACCCTGCACCCTCCCGGTCCAGCCCCCCGCAACGCTCTCGTTTCCCACCCCGGGCGCTTCCGCGCCGCCCGACGCGATGGTTTCCGAGCCGAGGGGGAGAGCGCGGCCCGCGCCGGGGCGGCGGCATCTTCCAGAACCCCCCCTCACCCCGTTCCCGACCCGCCGCGGCCGCTCGACTCCCACGGACAGGTCCCCCTCCGGTCGAGTTCAGGAGCTGCCTAGGTAAAAATACCTGAATATTCATAGGAGTGTATTACATGACCGATTATAGAGAAAAGTGGAAATAATAACACAAAATAAATAAATAAATAGTTTAATCCCTTTGGGATCTTCCAGTCTGGTCCTAGGGAAATGCCCTTTTGTTCTCAAATATAATGATCAGTTTATTAATCGATAAATACACATGCCAAGTGTTAGAGAAAATTAACAATAGCAAAGGCACTATTGCCAAGAGAGCTCACCCCAGATAAGCCATCTCAGCTCTGGTGGAAGATTTTGTAGCTAACAGGGCACTCAGATGCAGGTAACTCCAGGATCACACTCACACCTGAGGCTACAGGATCAAGGTGCCCAAGTTCTGCAGCTGAGGAGGTGTTTCCACACACAGGAGTCTCAGCCACAGGCTGATGCTCTGGTTACCATCAGGAAGAGCATCCAGCTCCCATCAAGATGTTTACAAACTTGTGACAAGTTTGTAAATTACAAGTAGTATGAAGTTACAAGAAGTGAAGGGGGTGAGAAAATGGGATGTGCAGAGTAACAGTGGGATGTTCTTAACATTAGTTGGGTTAAGTGGAAAGATTCAAAGAAAGACTGCTGGGGTAGGGCTCAGTTGGGCGAGATATGAAAAGTGACAGGTGGAAATGCAGTTTGAGAGGATGCTTTCTGTTGGGAGTTAATAATGGTAAAATTAATTTAACTATAAAGACATAAAATATTTAAATTTATGTTGCTATAAGTTAAAATTCTGATTTTTGCAATCTTAGGACATGGTCTCTTTTGTCTGCTAATACAATTTAATACTAATGAAGGTAGGAAAAGGTTCCACTTTTATAATCTATCCAGTAACACTTACTGAGCTGATTATTCTTTTTGAAATCCTTTAAAATACTTACACAGTTCTAACTACAAACGTTAAACACTGATTCCCAATGTGTGTCTTGCAATTTAAGAATAGAATTCTCCTGTGTACAATGCAAGCAGAGGTACATTTAATGGGTCCCTCTTACATGTGAAGACATACGGATATAAAATGCATTTCAATCTTGTTTGGCTTGACTGTTCTCCCAGAATGTATGTTCTTACCTCAGCATGTATTGTAGTTGAACAGTATTTGTACATGTTGCTAGAACTTAAAATGGCTTAAAGCTATTTCTTAAAGAGAATAAGTATTAGCAGTAATAATTGTTTTCAGTACAGCTGTCAGATAGCTCTGTCCCTTGCTTCTATAATGAAGAATGTATGGAAAGTTATTTTCTTCATGATAGTCAAAATGTTGTGGAGCTTTTCTCTGTGCCAAATGAAAACAAGGAAAATATTCTTGGAAATGCTGATTTGAATGTAGGGGAACCACCCTGATTGCCTTGAAAATTTATCAAAGCATCTATCTAGATATTCTCTAAATTCATACTTATGTCTTGCAGAAAACTGCAGAGATCATTACTTGAAAAGAAACTGAAATGACTTTATGAAAAGGGAAAGAAGACAGAATTACCCTCAAAACTCATTACTGAAACACTTTTTGGATGTTTCTATTTGTCAAATGGTGCTTTCTATTACTTAGGCCAGATATAATGCAGGCTGAAGACTAAAGAAAACTTCAGGCCATTTCCTCTTGTTCTATCAATTAGATAATAAAGAATTAAAAAAATCTTACAGGCATTAAAAAAAACCCTCAACCCATAGGCTTCAAAAAAACCCAACAAACAACAAACCAAACCTGAGCTAAAAGACAGCTTTAGGAATAACAAAGTAAGGAAAAACTCTCATCAACTTCAGGAGGCCAAGATCTCAACACGTACATCACTCAGGATGCACTTTGCTGCGATGGAGATCAAGAAAATATGATTATACCTCCTTGGGTTTTAGGTGTTTTACTTGACCCAAGTAAGTATCATTCCTCTAAATCATCATTTCACACACTGCTTTCTTCTGACATTCAGAGGATAATTTAGCAAGCTAGTTGGGTAAGGATGATTGACTGCAGATGTAATAGCAGGTAGACCAAGCCAGAGGTGAAATGAGAGGAATAAGGAGTAGGAAAAAAAAACTAAACTGTAGCCTGATTCACTTTATTTTGCTTCTTAATTTACTAGTTATGTGGCTTGTAACTGAATGATTTGCTTTAATAGGAGCTTATTTTTATAGTGAAATTTGTGCATTTGAATAGGGTACAACCTATGAAGACACTTCTGAAATAATATTATTAAAACCAAACAGGAGATGCTTTTGATCACAGACATGCTGTATTTGCATTTTAAAAGACAAGCATGTTATTCCTGTGAACTAATTGTTCAGTAGTTGCATGGAAAAACATAGGAAGGGTTAGTAGGGGAGCTTTTTCTACCAATTGTAGCTGATTAATATTTTTTGTACTAGTTAAATTTTGTGGTATTTACTTACTTCTTACAAGAAATTATTTCATTGATTTAATACTATATAGATTTTATTATAGACTATTCCAAACAATAAAAATTGTCCTTGATAAACAAAGTAATGTGTCATTGATATCATGACGATGAGAGAACTTTTAATTCTGGCAAGGACAAGATGCCCCCAGGATGGATGGCTGCAGCTGTATGAACAAATACTGTAGATGTGGAAACTTCAATCCAAACCTGTTCTGGCTGAAAGCAATAGCAAGGTCAGCCTCTTAATCTTTTCTTAGATATACTTGAAAATCTCTCGGATGTTTGTGTGCTTGCCTACCACACAGACAGCAAATCAGGATGGGAAACAAATCTCAAAACCCTCAGAAAACCTCTGGGCTAAGACAGAAATACTAACTTAAGAGGAAAAAGAACAACCTGATCTCTTGTCAAGATGTGGTTTAAACAAGGCTCTGTGATACTGAGCTGTAAGGAGAGCAAAGGAAGACAGAGAAATGAACAAGATATGAAATACCAGCTACAGTCCTTGCAGCACCAGGTCGTAAAAACCTCCCAGAAGTGGGCTGACACATCCCTGAGGTGCCTACCCCGCCGCGGGCCCCCCCCCCCCCCCCCCCCCCCCCTCCCAGGGGGACGAACCACCCACCCCCGCCGGGGTACCTTGATGCGCTCCCGGCACTGGGAAGGGGTGCGCTCGTAGCCCAGCTCGGCCAGGGCGCGGGAGACGCGCTCGTACATGGCGGGCCCGGGGGCTTTGCTGCCGAAGACGGTACCGGCGCCCTCCAGCTGCTGGTACCGCGCCTCCACCAGCCGCTCGTTTTTGAGTGATTGAACAAAATCACAGTTCTAATATATTTTAAATATTTTATATTCTGACCATAAATATAAACTGTCAAGTGCAGAAAAAAATACTGTAGTGATATAAGGCAAAAATAATCTCCTTGTCTCCAGAGCTGGTACAAATGCCTCAAAGTAGATTTGACACCTCCATTTTGGAAATTATTTTACGATCCACTGTTAACTGGTGAATGTTCTTGTTGGCAAAAATGAGTATGAAACACATGACAGAAATCCCTAACCACTATTAATACTACTCACAGTATTGTACCTTTTTTCTTAAGTCTTCAAGTTGCATTTGGAAAAGTTAACAGTTTTCTGAAAACACCATCTTAAGAGCATCATGAGCTCTACAGCTTGCAAAGATAGCAATGTTTATAAGTATAGAAACAATTCTAAGCTGAAATTTCTATCTTTCAATGTTTCACCTCTACGGAAAAGGCTGAGATATTAACACTTTCTTGGCCTCAGTCTTCAACACAAAAATAGATTATCCTCAGGGTAACCGGGCTCCTGAGTTGGTAAGCAGGGATGAGGAGCAGAATATGCCTCCTGTAATCCAGGAGGAGGTAGGTAGGGACCTGCTGTGCCACCTAAATCCTCATAAGTCTATGGATCCTGATGGGATTCCCACACGGGTCCTTAGGGAGCTGGCACAAGAGCTATCTAAGTAACAAGTGTCGAGAAGAACCAGAATTTCTACCTAGAGTCACAATTTTTAAACATTTATGTCCTAAGCAATGATTTGTCTTCACTACAGAAGAGTCTAAGTTCACACTTCAGCAATTCAAGAACTGCTAAACGCTGAAGGGCTCGAGCCAACGCACGCTGAAGGTGACAGAAAGCCCCGCATCAGTTCCAGGGGGTTCTGGATCAGGCCCCAAGTGCACTGGTTCTTAAGAGGCAGACCAGCTTTCTCCAGGAGCCTTCTCCTGGGCTGAGTCTGTGACTTGCTGGAGCTCCTCAGTGAACACAGGCTGGGTAGTGAGGAAATACCACTACTCTGTCCTGCTTTGACTCTACCAGTTTCACTTAATACCCTCTTGAGTTTTGTTTTGAAAGAGACTTTATTGCTGGTAGGTAGGAGTTAGTGTAATTTAACAGAAATGATGCACTTGTGGCAAACAAACGTTTTCTTTCCTTTCAGCTGTGCGTGACTGGATCAAAAGATGGAGGCTCTCTTGCTTCACTTGTGCGTTTTGGTCTAATGTAGTCCAGATGGCTAGTTCAGCTCAGCCTTTATATTTATTCATGGCCTTTCTATTTAACTTTCCTAAAACAAATAGTCACTCCAAGGCATACATTAATTCAGGGACAAGAACTGCCTCTATCAATACGTGGAGGTTACGTTTCTATACCCCACCAGAAAGAGCTCCCAGACGTACCCACAGCCCTGTCCTTCCCACAGGGAAAGGCTCGTTCTTCTCTCTGCTCCTCTAGCTGCAAACCAGCATGGCAGCAAGTAGGTCACGGACTAGACAGTGCTAGAAGAATCACCTGCAGTTCATTTCCTCCTTTTTTTTTTTTAGGAGCCACCAAATCACTTCACCATCACCTTCACAACCAGCCTCCTCCAGCACAGCCCCATCAAAACATCACTGTTGAGTCTTACTTTTGTGTCATTAAGAAAGAGTTAAATTTTGTTTGTTTATAGTAATATTGATGCATGTCTTTAGATTGCTCTGAGACTTGTTTCCCAAACCAGTTTAAATTAACTTTTATCAATCTCATGTCATACAGTGCAGAAGTCCTCTCCAGTGTTACAGCATCTGCCTGAATGTGACAGAAGCAGATTACAACAGAGAATTCAGGGAGCTGTGGTGCCCTCAAGCCCCTCGTGGGGCAGATGCCGGTGCCCCCAAGCCCCCGCTGGGGCAGTTCCCGGTGTCCCCCCTACCCCCGTGGGGCGCCCCCTCCACCGCCCCCGCGCCCCGTGGGGCGGCCGTTTCCCGTCTCCACGACAACGCGAGTGGGGCGGTGGCGGGACGGGGACGGAAGTGACGTCAGTTCCCGTGCGGAGGGGGCGGGGCGGTGGGTTCCGGTATTTCAAAACAGTAGTAATACTCTTTTATGACATCACACAAATTTCAGAGTTTTGGGTTTGAGCCCTTTTGATAAAAAAACCCTCCAAATGAGAAATTTTTCAGTAGTTTAGGCATTATTTGGTTTTACACTGCTAGTTGCAGCTTCAATTACTCCAGTTTCCAATTTGGGCTCTTGATCCCTCTTCTTAATCAGTATTCTCCTGTGGTTACTGAAACAGACTAATTTGTAGCATACTGAGGGTGGTGAGAACCTGGAACAGTTTACCCTGGGAAGCAGTGGGTGCTTCATCACGGGAGGTATTCAAGACCAGGTTGGATGGGGCTTTGAGCAACCTGATCTAGTAAGAGGTGTCCCTTCCCGTGTCAAGATAGTGGAATGAGAAGATCTTTAAGGTACCTTTCAACCTAAACCATTTGATGATTTTAAGAAATTATTGCTGCTGAGGGTGGTGAGAGGCTGTCCCAGAGAAAACCCATCATCCCAAAGCTTTCTCTGGCTTTTGTCTCCATTTTATGGTAACTGACAGTTTTGAATACTCATGCTATATGTACACACAGGCATTTGGTTCTGTATCTGAAAATTATTTCCATTGCACCACTGACTTATGGGTGCTAAACCCAAAACTTGAAATAGCTTGAAATTAATCATGTTAACAGTACCAGCATTGGTACAGGGCATAAATCAATATTTTGAAACTTGATTTATAACTGAAATCAGTGAAGACTAAGTCACTGCTAAATAATGGATTTTAGTGATTATTTATACAGTTAATCCAAACCAGTGATGCAATTTGCAAAACCTTAGTTTAAGCACAATTTATATAAGTGCACAAAGGACATTTTTTATGGAGTGTGTTTTCCAGTACTTTGCAATGGTAATTAAAATACCTAACCTCAATTTAAAGGAAAATGCAAGAATAAAAAAACACTAACACCACGGCTGCTGCTATCAACGTTGATACTTGGCAGTTGCCATTGGAGCTGTTTGCTGGCTGCTGTATAGGGAATAATTACCTATAGATGATTCCAGTAACCTTTTTAATCTTACCAAAACCTATGTATACACTTGATAAATGGTGATATTGGAATCTGTCATATTCTTTCAGCATCAAGCTGAACATAAAATCTCATGTTCCTGTACATGCCTGCCTTACGGGAGGGCTTGGGGATCGGGGGGACCTGACAGAATAGCTGGTGCAGGGCATTGCCCTGGCAGAGGGGGGGTGCCTGGGGGTCCTTAGTCCCATGGGGCGCTCATGTCCCAGTTGGATGCTCAGTCCCATGGGGTTCCTGTGGGGTCCTTAGTCCCATGGGGTGCCCTTGTCCCACCGCAGTGCTCACATCCCAGTGGGGTGCTCAGTCCCACGGGGTGCCCATGAGGTTCCCCGTGCCCCGGGACTACAGCTCCCAGCATGCCGAGGGACACCAACATGGCGCCCAGGAAACCCCGTGCCCCACGACTACAGCTCCCAGCATGCCGAAGGACACCAACATGGCACACAGGAAGCCCCGTGCCCTTCGAATACAGCTCCCAGCATGCCGACGGCCACCAACATGGCGCCCAGGAAGCCCCGTGCCCTGGGACTATACCTCCCGGCATGCCGAGGGCCGAAAACCGCCCGCGCGCCCCCGCCCCCCAGCGGGGTGGTACCCCCGAGGGGGTTGTCCCCGGGCTGTCCCCGCGCTGTCCCCGCGCTGTCCCCGCCGCTGTCCCAGCCGCTGTCCCCACCTGTCGTGGTCGGCGCTGCGGAAGCGGGGCAGGATCTGCCGGAAGCTGCTGGTACGGTCGAGCTTGGGCTGACTCTTGGTGCGCTTGATGGAACTCTTCAGGCGGCGGCTCAGGAATATCTTTAGGATAAAGCAAGTGGAGGAGATTCTTAGATTAAAACCAGAACACTTAATACAAAGCATTGTTACTACTTTCCTCCACTACTCAGTGCAATATTGTAAATGTTAGCTGTTGTTGACAGTAATGTTAAAGGTAAGTACACAAAGCTACTACCTTAAGAAATTGGGGAATGCCTGTTCTTGTTACAAATTTTACTGTCATGCTCCTTGAGACTGTAGCTCCCACCAAATGCAACTGGTTTACTTCACTGGTAGAGTTTACCACAGATGCCTCCTTTCACACCACTGTAAAGAGAACTATTTTACCTCTCCACCTAGCACTTTCATTGGTTTTTTTCTCATGAGTTGCCAAAACAATTTAACTTTTTCTAACCAACACCCAAAGTGCATTTTCTTTCTGCCTTACTTTCTACTAATTTTAAGGAGCAGATTCTTGTTTATTTTGGAAGCTACTACAATTTTACCCCTTCCCAGTTCAAATTTACTCCCTCCCAATTTAAATTTACCCAGTCCCAGTTCAAATTTACCCAGTCCCAGTTCAAATTTACTCCCTCCCAGTCTGAATTTACCCAGCTCCAGTTTAAATTTACCCCGTCCCAGTTCAAATTTACCACCTCCCAATCCAAATTTACCCCCTCCCAGTTCAAATTTACCCCCTCCCAGTTCAAATTTACTCCCTCCCAGTTACCCTATCTGCTCTAATAAATCACAGAGGGAATGTAAAGAACAAGCATTGTACAGACATGATACTCTGACACCAGCCCATCTTGTATTCACATTTTTGGTCATTATTTAAAGTCCATTTTCACTGTTATAATAAATTTAAATGAAGAAGTCTGATTTAAAACTGTTTTACATTATCTCTGTGCAGGCAGGTGGAATAAGGCACTTCAGGAGCTAAGCCAAGTAAGATGTTTGGGGGGTGGTGGACACGGGGACCTGGAGATGGTGGAGGTGGTGGTTGGGGGGTGGTGGACACAGGGACCTGGAGATGATGGAGATGGTGAGGGAGGCGGGGACACGGAGGGGTGACAAGGGACAGGGATAGGGGACATGGATGGGTGACATGGGGACATTGGGAGACAGTGGGTGACACTGGGTGTCAGTGGGTGTCAGGGGGGGACACTGGGTGTCAGGGGGTGTCAGAACCTGATATAGCCTTTCCCTAAAAGAGTAAGAAACAGATTTTAGGAGAAGAGTTCTTCAACTGGACAAAACAAATTAGATCTTCAGCCTTTAGGTGAGCTTCAGCTTCTCATACTATTCTTTTTTTATTTTTTAATTCCCTACCAAAGGAGGAGTGTGAATCCTTTGTTATCATCAGGTTCAAATTTCAAATTCACATTGCAGGAACAAATTCATTTTCCCCTGTTTTCATCAAAATAGGGGGAATGATCAAAATCATGGGGAAAAAAATCAAAATATAGGAAAATATAAAAAAGGGAGAAAAACTAAAGATATGTGGAAAAATCAAAATATAGGGAAAAAATCAAAATCCAAATCTGGGAAAGAAATGAAACTATGGGAAAATGTTAAAATATAGGAAAAATCATACAAAAAAAATCAAAACATGGGAAAAAATACATGAAAAATATCAAAATATGGGGGCTCTGCCAGCCCAAACGCTTCTATCATTCCATGGGTTCCCTGTGGCACCCTCCCCACAGTCACCAGCACCCTGCACACCCTGATGTGGTGCTTTGCATCCCCAGTCCCAGCGTTCCGTGTCTGTGTCCATCCCTCTCGTGCCATCTCCTCCTGGCCCCCCTGCAGGACTATGACCTGAGCCAGCTGCACCGGGGCCTGGACGCCCGCCCAGAGGTGATCCGCAATGACAGGCAGCAGTTCAGGCCCCCCATGCACAGGGAAAGGGGATGTGGAGGTCACAGGCACCCTAAGCGCTCCCCACAGGGCCTCAGTGTTGAGACCATGATCTTGCCTGACACAATTCAGAGCCTTTGGGATTGAGACAGGGTAAAAGCCTGGACTGGTCCCCCTGACCGTAGCCTCTAGGGATCCAGGTTCCTCCTTGGTGAGTGAATCAAAATCTGCTTTGCTGACATCTCTCTCAGCTCCCAGCCACCTGGGCTGTTTTGCTTCCAGCTGGCAGAGTGGGAAACACAGGCAGAGACAGGCAGGAGGCACAGCCAGCTGTTCTGAACCCGGGACTTTTAAACACGTGTACCCTGGGGTTTGTCTGTCCTCCTGAAGAGACAGGACCTGGTGAGGTCCAGGATGCACAGTCGGCAAGGAAGCCCATTGCTGCACATGCAAAACCAGGTTTTAGAAAGGAAGTACGTGGCTCACAGGAAACCCCGTGCCCCTGGACTACAGCTCCTGTCATGCCGATGGGCAACAACGTGGAGTACAGGAAGCCCCTTGCCCCGCCATTACAGCTCCCGGCATGCCGAGGGAAACCTACATGGCTCCCAGGAAGCCCCGTGCCCCGGGACTACAGCTCCCGGCATGCTGAAGGCCACCAACATGGCGTCCAGGAAGCCCAGTGCCCTGCGCCTCCAGCTCCCACAGGATATTATCTTCCACGCACTCCAGGAACATCCTAGACCATTTCCTCAGCTGAGCTGTCTTGTATTTCCAGCAGACATCTGGCAAGTTGAAGTACCCCGCAAGAACAACGGCTAGCAATTGTGAGACCTCCCAGCTGCTTATAGAATACTTCATCTGTAACATTAAGAGTGGAAGTGTACACTTCAACTGAACACATTTTACGATACTCTGGGTGTTGAGTTATTGCTGCGCAGCCGAGCGGGGCCGAGAAGACCCGAAAGGAGCCGAGCTGAGGCGAGAGGGGCGGAGCGGAGCCGAAGGGACCCGAGAACACCCGAAGGGACCCGAGAACACCCGAAGGGACCCGAGCGGAGCCGAATCCCCCCGAGTGGGGTGGTTCGAGAGGAGTCGGTGCCTCCCAGTACTACGTAATACCCCCCCCCAGTATCTCCCAGTACCCCTTAGGACCTTCCCAGTAGGGGGGACACCCCAAAAGGCCGGTTGGCCCTTGGACCTCAAGGTGGGGAGATGTGGACACCACCAATTCAGGACCCCAAAGTTGGGGGGGACACCCCGAGACCTTCAGACCTCAAGAGGGGGAGGTGGAGACCCCACCCCACCTCTGGACCCCCAAGATGGGGTGGGGGGGACACCCCAAGAAGACCTGTTGACCCTTGGACCTCAAGGTGGGGAGATGGGGACACCACCACTTCCAGGTTTAGTAAACTTCTTGGATATAAACTTATAAGCTGTAATTAAAGACAAGTTCAAGCATATATTGTATAATGAACTGACATTGTAAGCATAGCAACATCCTGCTTAACAGCTAGGAATACAGGTCTAAATAATATTTGTATAGAATCATATCTAAATTATTCTTATAAATTAGATTAAGAGAATATAAGCGGCCTTTGCTGCCCATATGTCCTCAAAAATCCTGGTGGCCCCCCAAGATCACGTTGGTCCTCAGGGTTGACTTGGTGGCCCCTCAAGATCAAGAGGTTCTGAAGGTTGAGTTGGTGGCCCCTCAAGATCAAGAGGTCCTCAAGGGGGTCTTGGTGGCCCCCCAAGATCACGTTGGTCCTCAGGGTTGACTTGGTGGCCCCTCCGGATCAAGAGGTTCTGAAGGTTGAGTTGGTGGCCCGTAAAGATCAAGAGGTCCTCAAGGGCACGGGGGAGATGATTCCCTCAGCCCCTGCTCTGCCCATCAGCTCCCTGGCCACACATCCCTCCTGGCACGGGGGAGATGATTCCCTCAGCCCCTGCTCTGCCCATCAGCTCCCTGGCCACACATCCCTCCTGGCACAGAGGAGATGATTCCCTCAGCCCCTGCTCTCCCCATCAGCTCCCTGGTCGCACATCCCCCCTGGCCCGGGGGGGAGGATTCCCTCAGCCCCTGATTGAGAACCATCAGAGAGTGCAAAAGCAAAATAAATTGGCGGAGCCACATCCTGAGGCAAGGGCAGCAGGGAGAGGCTCTGCAAGAAGTGATGGATCCCCTCCCCTTCTGTCACCAGGCAGAAGGAGGGGACCTAAGGGACAGGGGTCAATGGAGACAGGCCCCTCCTCAGAGAGGCAAGCAAAAACCTTCACTGCCCCCTCCACACTCCCAGTTGACCTTGAAAAATCTCGCCCTCCCATTGGCTCCTTTCCCTCTTCTCCCCGCCCCCTGGCTGAGGCGACTCGCACTCCCATTGGCTCCTTCCCCGACCTCCTCCCTGAGGCGACTCGACCTCCCATTGGCTCCCTCCTCTCTTCACCCCGCCCCCTCTCTGAGGCGCCTCGCCCTCCCATTGGCTCCTTTCCCTCTTCTCCCCGCCCCCTGGCTGAGGCGACTCGCACTCCCATTGGCTCCTTCGCCTCCCATGCAGGTCCCACCGCAGCCCCAGGTCTGTGGGAGGGGGCTCAACAGCCCTGATGAAGATGAGGAGGTAGAGACAGTCCCACAGTCCCTCTTGTGATGGATCCAGGAGCCTTAGCAGCTCTCCCCTGTGCTTAGAGGGCAGCATGCTGATGGATGAGACCTGGAAACTCGGTCTTTCGTGCGTCTCAGCGGCATTATCGGGCTGCCGCGGGAAGGCAGAGATAATTATGAATGATAATCTATCCAAAAAGCTGCAGTGGCTTTACAGTGCAGCTGTGATCTATGTATAAGCACTTTGGCCGCCTTCCCATAATGGCATATTTCAACGATGGCTGTCATAAAAGCTGCTACCAAGGATTCTAATCGTACTGATAGACTTATGCTTGGACCAGCTTCATTTTATTTTTAAGTCAGGTCATATTCAAGAATATTCCTGGCTCCATGGTACAGCAACGACCAGCATGAAGTATTGATGGTGACCAGGACCACCAGGGTGGTCTATGGATGGTGGCCAGGACCGGCATGGTGGCCAGGACAACCAGCATGGTCCATGGATGGTGGCCAGGATGATCAACATGGAGTATTGATGGTGACCAGGACCACCAGCACGGTCTATGGATGGTGACCAGGACAACCAGCATGGTCCATGGATGGTGGCCAGGATGACCAGCATGAAGTATTGATGGACTTAGAACTTGGACACTGACATCCCTCCTTCAGGGCCTGAAATTCATCTGACTGACTTGTCACTCAACCTGCACACTGTAAAGGGATAAAAAAGAAGCTGAACAGCAGCTGCAACAACAGCACCAAGCAATAACCTGAAGAATCAGCCCCCTCCAAGGTGAAGTTCCCAGCCTATGAGGGACAATGGGATCATTGAGGCAGAACATGGTTCATTTTAAAACAAAGTACTGTGCTTAAGGACAGGCATTACTTGTTTTTAACAGCCTGTGACTATAAAGGTGGGCTTTCTTTTTTAAAAGCATATAGGTTCCCTAGGGTGCTCTGCAGTAGGGGTTTGCAGCAGAAATGAAGATGCTGAAGTGTGAATCAGTAAAGGGATATATTTTTCTCTTGTATTCTGGGATCTGAAAGGGATAGGATGCTGATCTATTTCCTGCACCACAATTTAAAACTAAACTTCAGAGTGTTTTCAGTGCAAAGGTGGGTGACATCACTGTGGTTTTCCAGGGGAAAATGGAAAATAGTTTAGGTTCCAAATTTTAGAGCATCCCAAAACAGTAGGTTTGGGTGACTCCCAAACCTTAGCCTTTAGTAATTAAATTCTGAGTTGTTACTCCCTCAGCATCCTGTTCCAGTGTAGCCAAAGGTCACTCTAGTGTCTGTCCCCATGTATTTCAGCTGTCCTCACACCTGCTCCAGGGCCCCGCGCAGCTCCCGCAGCTCCTGCTCGTAGGCGTCGCTCAGCTGCGCCCGCCCCGCGTGTTTCTGCCGCAGCGCCGCCAGCTCCGCCTCGATCTCCTTGTTCTGCTGCTCCAGGTAGTGAACCTTCTCGATGTAGCCGGCAAAGCGGTCGTTCAGCCCTTGCAGCTGCTCCTTCTCGTTAGAGCGGCTCAGCTTCAGCTCAGCCGCCCCGTTCAGGGAGAAAAGGGGAGGGGAGAAAAGGGGAGGGGAGAAAAGGGGGGGAAAGGGTGAAGGGGGGAGGAAAGAGGGGGAAGGGGGAAGGAAAGAAGAAGGAGAAAAGAAGGAGAAAAGAAGGAAAAGAGGGAGAAAAGGGAGAAAAGGAAAAAAATGAAAAAAATGAAAAAAAGGAAAAAAAGGAAAAAAAGAGGAAAAAAGGAAAAAAAGAGGAAAAAAAGGAAAAAAAGAGTCCCCTCTGCAGAAAGCTGCTCCAGCTGGCTGCCAATAGAGAGTGTAACTAATTTGTTTGGTTGGCTCCTTTTGCAAATTACCCTGGGCCTCACACTCCAGTGCCTGCCTGTTGTTTCCCTTCCTGGCACCGCATCAGCTCGTTGCAGGGATAAGCTTCCTCCCCGCTGCAATCAGCACACGCAGTAATTGCTGCCTCTAAACCCCTGCACGAAGCTGGCTGCAGAGGGATAGGTAGCACCGTGCCCCAGGAATACAGCTCCCGGCATGCCGAGGGACACCAACATGGCGTACAGGAAGCCCCGTACCCCGGGATTACTGATCCCGGCATGCCGAGGGCCCAAATATGTCTACCAGTTAGCCCCGTGTCCTGGGACTACAGCTCCCGGCATGCCGAGGGACACAAACATGGCACACAGGAAGCCCTGTGCCCCGGGATTACAGATCTCGGCATCCCGAGGCTAAAATATGAGTTAGGAAAATAATAAGCAACGTCCATAATGTTTACAACCAGTGCCCAGGCTTTAGAAAGCAAGGCCCTAAATCCTTCTTAAATGCCTCACTGTTTGAAGATTCCAGGAACATCCTGCATTTCATAAACACAAGAATGACATTTTAAATTTTTTTTTTAATATAATGGCAAATATGCAAAAAGAAAAAAACCCTCTTTTAGACACAATCCCTATGCAGATTGTAAGTAAGAATGAAACTTGCCTAGTAAAATGCATTTACATGGGGAAACCCCGTGCCCCGGGACTACAGCTCCCGGCATGCTGAGGGACACCAACATGGCGCCGAGGAAGCCCCGTGCCCCGGGACTACAGCTCCCGCAACGCCGAGGGACAGCAACATGGGGCACAGGAAGCCCCGTGCCCCGGGACTACAGCTCCCGGCATGCCGAGTGCACAAACATGGCTCACAGCAGCTCCCATGTAGAGGCAGCAAATCAAAGCACCGAACTGCTGACAAAGTTCAACAACTTCAGGCGTAAAACAAAAAGAAAACCAAAAAAAAAGTTGCAGGTATTTGGAAGAGGACAAACAAGCCATCATCATTACCCAGACAGTCTTTCCTGAGCCTGGCCTTTTTACAGCTGCAGATACAGCAAATCTGACCAGAAGCCTCTGTCTCAGCTTGGAAAAGCAGCACATTGCCCGCGCCCGGCGCCGGCTCAGGCCAGGCTTCTCCCCCCCAGCCCCACCGAGTCCTTCTCCCCAGGGCTGCTCTGGGTCCCTTCCCCCCCAGGCTGTGCTGGCACCAGGGGTGCCCCCCCCAGGGGCAGGACCTTGCCCTTGGCCTCGCCGAACCTCGGGAGGTTCCCACAGGCCCCCTTCTTCAGTTTGCCCAGGTCCCTCGGGATGGATCCCGTCCCTCGGACGTGATTTTTTTTTTTTACCTGTTCCGGGGCAGGCGCGCACCCCACGCGGGGGAAGGGAAGCGCATGAAGGTCCCGCGGGTACCGGGTGAGCAGCGGGCACCGGGCGGGCAGCGGGCACCGGGCGGGCGGCGGCCGCGGTGCCCAGGGCCGGCGGGCGGCGGCGGCGCCTATTGTGCTCGCGCCGCCGGCGGATACAATGTAGCGAAGCGGCGCGATCGCCCCGCACCGGGCGGGGATGTGTGTGCTGGGCCTGGCCCTTGTCCCCTATGTTTTTAATTTCCAGGGAAAGACCACTATTATACTGAGGTGTCTTGAGAGGTATGTATTAAATTTTAAAAGTACTTTTCAATTGTGGATTCGAATTTTACATAAATCGTTATATTGTGTGATACATAATATATATATATATATATACACACATAAACCAAGATGTTGTGGTATGTCACTGGTTTATTACTTATGGAGGTATCATAATGGTCCAACTGGAAATCCATATGAAATCACAGAGGGTTTTATTCTGTGCAGTCCTCGCTGCACAATGTAATGAAACAGTGGTTATTTGTTAATGGGTGTTAGAGCTTAGTCTCATTCTCAGTCCCTGTAGTGAGCTCTTACGTGTACACAAAGAGATGCTTTCTGGTTATCATGAGCATGTGGGCTCCAGGGACTCAGGCAGACATTCTACTTCTGCACCTGTCTTTGAACACTTTCTTCATGTGTGACACCTGCTCAGCGCTTGCTGGACAAGTCCATGTTCATGGATGAGCCTTTCGTGTTGCACGTGTTCCCAGAGCCTGGGAGTGACAGCCTGGGAGTGACAGCCTGGGACACAGCCCCCTTGCAGAGGGGCCCAGACCTTTACCAGCAGCTTCGGATACTTCAGCAAGACCCGGTACCAGTGTCCACATGGAGGTGGTGGGGTCGGTAAAAATAAGTCTGCGACCTTCAGAGTGAGAACTACAATACATGAAAATAACACCATTTCAACCAAACACCTTTTGTAAGGTGTTCTTACCAAAATAATCTTGCCAACTGTAGGGAAGTTCAATTTCACATACTGCACTGCATTACTCAATATAAATTTGTAATATTTTCTGTTTTACAATGACACTTATGGTAGCAGTTCTCAAACCTTTAGTTAAGTAGCTGGACCACAAATGCAAGAGTTTGTCTTAATCTCTTTCAAGGATGTTAAGGGTGACAGAGATGCTCTTTTTCACTGCATAGGCAATGTCTCCAGTGTTCGGTTCGTGGACCTCCAGCTTGACAGCCTGTCAGAGGTTCCCATGTTCTCTCAGGTGAAACAGCTGGAGTGCAAGAAATGCAAGTTTAAGGAGGTGCCTGCTGTGAAGCTGTCTCTTTTCAAGGAGCTCAGAGTGCTTCTCAAAGTCATGAAATAAGCCCCAAACTTTCTAAATATTGTGTCAGGTTGATTTATCTTACAGTTCAAACATAATTATACTGTACAGAACATATCCAGCTACTCTATCTAGCCTAAATATGATGAATCCTAGTGCTTCAGTTTCTCTCCAGTTCTCCAGAAACTATTTTAAGTTCTAATTGACCAGTTACACTTTTTCTCTCATTTTCATCCTCTGTGCTTCTTTCACTGACACATGCACAAAAAGACTAGATAACGCCCGGCGGGTGCCGCGTTGGACTAGGTAACCAGCTCTGCCCCGCAAGTAAAGCAGCACGGCGGGTGTATCGAAGAGAGACAGACGGCGAGAGCGGGTGCCACCCACCCACACCTCACTGCAAACGTACCGCGTTTCGGGCTGAATCTGCAGGGTGCTCTCTGTCAATGCAGCGGCGGTGGCCTGTCCTCTCCATCGGCCTGGGCAATAAAATTCTGAACCTCTTCCAGATGACTAAAATCATCCTTTTGATCTGTCTGCTGTCTCCCTGGTGCCCGTGTGAAGGACATTGCAGGTAAACTTCCCTCCCTTGTGAATCCTTCAGACTATTGCCCACTTCTGGTCTTTCAGGTAGGAAGTGACGACATAGCAATAAGATGAGAGGCAATCAAAAGAAAGTTGGCCCCGTTCAAGTTCTTGTCTGGGAAGGTGACAGAGGCCCCAGCAGCTGCAGAGCCTGGGGATGTCCAGCTAGGTGCGGCTGACACTTTGCTCTCTTCTTTTCTTGGAATGCAGGGTGTGAAGAGGAGGTCCAGGATGTCCATGAGCACTCAGTTTAATAAGACACTTGGCCTGTTTGCTTACTGGAGAGCTGGGGTGGCCAAAGGTGGTCAGCGTCCCAGCCGCGGAGGAGCTCGCGTCCGCACGGGCAAGGCAGGACCGCCAAGAATATCCTAGAACACCTGAACCAGGAAAAAAGAGATTACCTTACTCCTTTAACTTTGTCCCATTCCCTTTTATTCTTCCACCTCTAATGAGTTTGAAAGGACTGAGCAAGTGATGGAGTCACCAGGAAGTCAGAGGAAAGAAGCTGAACTCCATTCACCTTTCAGGCCAGGTGGCTCTGGGGAGCTCAATCACAGGAACTGTCAAACACATAGCATCCCTTGGTGATTGAGAGTAGTTAATAATTTAACATTTACTTGACCATTCTGAAAAAAAGCCAAATTAAAATATTCAATAAAGCAAAAATATGCCCACCCTTACAAACTGTGAACATTTCCCATGGGAAATGTACTCACTGAAATGGTGATAACCATTCTTCAGATAAGCAGAATATTGAACACATAAAAAGCTTAATACAAGATGACCAAATAACAACCTCCGGTTCCTCGCAGCTTGAGAAAAAGGGGAAAAAAAGACTGCTCTTTGGGGAAGAAAGAGGAAAAAAAGGCTGCTTTTTGGGGGAAGAAAGGGAAAAAAAGGCTGCTATGTGGGGGGAGAAAGGGGAAAAAAAAGCTGCTTTTTGGGGAAGAAAGGGGAAAAAAAGGCTGCTTTTTGGGGGAGGAGGGGGGAAAAAAGGGCGGCTTTTGGGGGGAGGAAGGGGGAAAAGAGGGAGGCTTTTGGGGGAAAGAAATGTGAAGATCCATGAGCAAGTCTTGATATGCTTGATCTGTATTTGATTGTCAGAGTCTCTATTAAACAGTTTGGGTTACATATGACTCAAAATTTTAATAAAAATAATTATTTGTTTCTATGCCTTACTTCACACATTAACAATAATAGGCAAGGCATTAAAACAGGGAAATTATATAAATATTAATGCTCCAAAATTGTTGGGCTCTCCATACAAAAGACATAATGTAGGGTATATAGAGCTGGAAGAGGTTTTGCATTCAAGATCTTTATGTTCAATACTTTGTCTTTCTAATGATCTGAAAACAGTGGCTGCTTGAGGAAAATAATGTCATAAGCAGTAAATCTGGATCTTTACCTTAAAGAAAAACAATAACAAATTTCAATGCAATTTCTTTTTATTCTTAATGCTTTAATCATTGCACCAGATGTTTTTAAGGGATGTTCTCACATACCAGACGCATAATTAAACTGTGTCCTTTTTTCGGTCTGTTTTCCTGAGCATCCTAAAGAGTGAAAGAAGAATGAAAAATATTATTTAGCTATTAATATCTAGTCTTAAACCAGCACCTTCAATTGAGAAACTGGAATATGAGAAACTGGAAAAGCAATGCTAATTTTTAACTGTTTTATTTTAAAATATTCCCACATTAATTTTAAGGTGCAAAAATGCAAACTGTAAGTTTTGTTCCACCTCCACCTTAGTGGCCGTGCCAGGACTGGAGCTCCCCAGCCCTTCCCTGCTCCCTGGAGGAGGGGATGCAGCTCTTCTGCTCCTGCAAGGGCTGTCTCCTCAGCAGAAGAGCTCAGGTTATGCCCTGGGTGCAGTGCAGTATAGGTAGAGGCAGGACACGCTCCCCAGGGACGGGAGAAGAGTCAAAGCTGTGCTGCAGGAAACAGCAGCCTTCGACCGGTTGCGCCCTATTTATTTATTTATTTTCCTTTGGTAAGTTTTATTTTTATTTTCATTGACAAACCAGGCAATAAAGATTAGTTTGCCAGGCCCAAACTTTTCCACAATACAGGTTGTTTTTTTCTTGTGTTGATTTTTTGGTTGGATTTGTTTGTTTGTTTGCTTGTTTGCTTTTTTAACTGAGAATGAGAAAAAAGCTTTCAAAGTAGAATATCACCTCCCTCTTGCTAGTCATCAAGGAATCTAATTTATTTTAATAGAGACTTTGACATACAGCTTTAGATCATGACATAGCCTGCCAAAAAGCCTGGCCTACAGACCATAGCTCCCAGTTGACATGCAAGTTAGCAGAGTACAGAAAACCTTGGCACTTATATTCCCAGTAAAAGGGTCTGAGCCAAATCAAGCACACTGAAAAGTAGCACAAGCCCTGCAAAATGTTGCAGAAATACAGTTCCTCTAAAACTATGCTGTGCAGCAGGCATGAGGAAAGTCTCAGATTGGGCCCAGTGGCGGATAGGAACTGTGTTCAGGTGCTGGATTCTGGTATTGCATTCAGGAACACAGATTGAGATCGAAGGCAGAACAGACAGAGTCCTCCTCGGATGCTCGCCATTGAAGAAGAGAGCTTAACCCTCCTGATCCCTCAGCTTTATACCAAATACGAGATATATGGGACGGAACACCTCACTGGTCACTGCTTCTCTTCCCGTTGCCAGCTTGGGATGATGAACTGGGACCGGACACTTGTCCCTCCATCTTGAGCTTGTGGCCGGTGCAGTGTCCTGGAGGGAGCCTTCTAAGCTGGCAGTCCTGCTCCTGAGTTGAGACAGAGAAATTCCAAGCGCATTTTTAACGAGAGTTGGAAGTTGTCAGGGACTTCCGAGAAGGCATCGGGTTTGTTCCTCCACAGGAATGCCAGCTTCTCAGTTGGGGTTTTTTTGTGTGTTCAATCTGCAGCTCCTCTGAGCAATCATGAAAATGTTTATGTTTGTAGAAGTAGTCAAGTTGCTTCCTATTTTTAAGTGATTACTTAAATAGCTAGAAAATGTAGCCAGCAATCCTAATGGAGTCCATTAGAATTACACCAATGAATCTGCACTGCCATTAAGGCTTACAAGCAGTTAACACAAACCTGAGCCCTCCCAAGCTCCCTCTATGAGGTGCTTTTCACTCTGTGGGCTCTATGGTGCATATGTCTGCTCTTGCTAGCATAGCTTTATACAGTAATGATTCAGAGCTGGAAAAAAACCCCATGCAGTATTCTGGGATACTCTGAAGTACAGTGGCTTATTTGTGGCTTAAGACACTGCCTTGGTTACTGAGAACCAGCTGCTGTATGAGTATTTACTGGAAAAGTGCTTGTCTACATGGCAGATATAATTCTCCAGGAAGCAGGGCTCTGGGAACACGCAGCAGCCGCTGGGAGGACAAAGCCGAATGCCTCCCCATCCTCCTCCTGCCCTCTCCCCTTATAGTTGAGCTGATGTCATATGGTATGGAATATACCACTGGTCAGCTCAGGTCGGCTGTATCCCCTCTCCCATCTTGTCCCCCCATCCTCTGGTGCCATATGAGCACTGGCAGTCATAACACGGGGGTGTTATCAACACCCTCCAGCCTGATGTGGGTCCTTAAGAGCAGTTCTGATGAGGGATTTCTTTTATTACATCTTATTGAAGCCCTGTTAATTGATTTGGTATTTGCCATACAGTTTTAAATTTCACATCCTGCCTTAAATAAATTATCACGGGGAAGATGAAGAGAAAAATAAGGAATGATAGAAGGAGAAACGTAAGCACATGAACTTGGCTAAGATACTAATAACTGAATCGGTAGTCAGCCATCAAAACAAAACAAAACAAAAAACACAACAGAAAAAAGACACAAAACACTCAAAAAGCCATAAACAAATTCTGGCAGAAGAAAAGATGTAAAATTAGTTACTGCTGATACAGACCACATTTATTCCATTTATGAAGGTCTCTGCACACAAAAATGCTGCTTCAGAATACTAAGCAATAGGTGAAATTTTATGCCAACAAATCTATTACTCAAGACAAGTAACATACTGGATCCCAAAGCCTCCTCCAGCCTGGCCTGGAATAAATCCAGCAAAAGGCCTCTCTAGAAGTTGTCACCAGCAGAGGAAGAAGCCCCAAGAAATGCACATTTTGAAGAGAACCTGAGCAGACTTTCAGAGCAGCCATTCCTGACTCACATGAGGACAGGTGACCAAACCCCAGAGCCAGCCAGACCTGTAAGCACTGCTCAGGGGAACTGCTGTTGCCTGGCCAGCACTGACCCCACAAGCTAGCCTGGAGTTCATGCTTCTGAAGAGAAGTCTGAGAATGTGAACCTCCAGTCAGTCAAAACCTTGGGGAGCAAAGAGTTTGGTGCAGGGATTTCTTTCTATATCTCCTGAGCTCCTGGAATCTTTCAAATATGTGGCATTCATCAAAATAATAAGTGCAATAATTACAATAATAACAGCTGATATAAAGCACGCTGAAATTAGTTTGGTCTGGAGATGAAAAACACCCACCACACGACCCAACACCGCAAACCCCCCCCAGACCCCCCCCCAAAACACAACTGGGCCCAAACAACCCCAAAACCACCCCCAAAAACACAGCCTGACATCACACAACACACACAACACCCGCACACAACACCCACTTTGACCCAAACACCCCCAAAACTACACCCACAACACGACCCAACAACCCCCAAACACCCCCCCGCACCCACCTCACCTCCACGCACCCCTTCTGAAAATCATGTTGATAACAAGAGTTTCTTTGGTTTATCCTGAAGAAAAAAACCCAACTAAACAGAAAATGGTTAAATATACATAAAAATTTTAATACACTGGAGCACGTTCAACTGTAAAATTTTCCTCTACTTGAAGATGTAGAACACCTATATTGTCTGTACAGCTGATAAATGTTTTTATTTATTTCTTAGCTCAATATAATATGATTTTATACATAAAATGAGGGCAGACGGTCGCTTTCCTCACCTGATTTTGCATCGCCTTCTTCTGTGTCAACAAATGTTCTTGCAGTGCCAGGGTTTACAGAAATGATCACTGGCACTGACGGCTGAGGTGAGCAAGAACTGTTCTGTGTTTATCGGTTATTCTGTTGCGTTGCACTTTGCTGTCACTTTGATTCCTCCAGTTCCTTGCTGGGCAGCTCTGCTGAGCTCCACCTCCCAGCCTTCCTCAGGGCAGTTCTGTAGGGACCCTTTCCCCTGATGCCCTCCCAGCCTCCAGCCTTTTCCAGCTCCACAGCTTGTGAGACAGGTGAGGTCTTTGGACTCAGTAATTCTTGGAGGATTTATTTCCAATCCAACATCAGCCAAAGCTGGGTTGAACCTGACAGCCTTTTTTTGTGAAAAACTGTACATTTCAACAACACCTGCTAATTATGGCAACAGGAAATGCAGATGTAGTGATCCACTGCAGTATGTGGCCTTCAAACCCCAGAGCCACCATGTCTGCATTTCCTCATTCTTTTGGTGTACAAACAGACCAAGGACCACTGTCAAAATGTACCTCTGTCCTCCTTTAATGAATGATGCAGAGACTAGAGAAAGAAAAGTGTCTAGCTAAGCTGTTTACATTTCATGCATGCCTGTCTCTTAAGGTTTTTGTTGGTTTTTTTTAATAATGCTGGACAAAGAGGGAACAGGGGGACACAGGGGCACAGGGATACAGGGGAACAGGGGGACAGAGGGACACAGGGATGGAGGGATACAGGGGAACAGAGGGATGGATGGATGGATGGATGGATGGATGGATGGATGGATGGAGGGATGGAGGGATGGAGGGATACAGGAGGACAGAGGGACACAGAGGGACACAGAGGGACACAGAGGGACACAGAGGGACACAGAGGGCCAGCGCGGGGCCGTGGCTGAGGGTGTCCTAAGGAGCAGGGGCTCTGCTGGGGCTCTGCAGGAGTCACTCCTGCCCCACACCCAGAGGCAAATAGGAAGACGGGGGGGATCTCAGATCAAACCCATTTGGGAGAGCCAAGAGCTCTACAGTGGTGTCTCTCCTGAGTCACTGACAGCAGAGCAGAGCTGAGGGGGTTTTTAAGTGTTCCGGTTGCACCACCACATTGCCGTTTCTGCTTCCATGGAGAGCAGCACGAGGGACACAGCCCTGTCCAGCCTGACAGTGATTTCATGGGGAGCAACCTCCCGTTGCCCCAGACTTTAAGGGTTTCTCGTCATCTTCTCTTTCTCCTCCATGAAAATCAGGAGTCCTCCTCCAACACTGAGCTCAGCTCAACCCTTGGGTGAGATGCAAGGGCTTCGGGCAAGGGACCAGCCCTGGGAGGGCTGTGGATGACGTGGAAGCTGTGGATGCAGACGTGGAGAACTCCCATAACACAGCCCCAGACTCAGAGGACAGTGCTCCTGCATAACAGCATTCCTTCTGTAATACCTCCCATGTCCTTTTGGGCCTGAGAAAAGTTAAGATGTTAGAAGAACAGTAACCATTACAGAACGTATAAGAAAATCTTAACTGAGCAATTCCTTTAGTCATCTGGTACAACAAAACTGCCTTGCCAGTTGTGCAACACATGCTGCACTGTCCTTTTTTTCTTAAATATACAAGTATAAACGTTGTCAAGACTAGAAGTCAGGACACCGAGGGAGGGTCTGACAAAAAGATTTGAAGGTAAAAGCAAAACACTGTGGATCAGCAGAAGTAAGTTCTACTACTTCCACCATGATATGTACTTGCTATTTTTCCTCGCACAAATCACTGTACTTCCTACTTCAGTAATTCTTGCTTACCTGCTTCATAAACTATTGTGAACTTGAGGCTACCCCTTGAGTCCTGGGTTTGAAGTTTGGGTCCCTCACTCCAAGAAGGACATTGAGGGGCTGGAGTGTGTCCAGAGCAGGGCAGCCAAGCTGGGGAAGGGTCTGGAGAACAGGGCTGGGGAGGAGCAGCTGAGGGAGCTGGGGGTGTTTGGTCTGGAGAAGAGGAGGCTGAGGGGGGACCTCCTTGCTCTCTCCAGCTCCCTGAGAGGAGTTTGCAGTGAGCTGCCTGGGGTCCCCAGCTGGGGCAGGAGCTGTGCGGGCTGCTGGCGCAGCACCCGGACCGGGTGCGCTCCCTGGACGCGGGTGCCATCATCCGGGGGGGGCTGACGCGCTTCACGGACCAGCGGGGCCGGCTCTGGGGGGCTCTGGCCGATTCCTGCATCCGCAGCGGCCACTTCGAGAAGGTGACTGCCCACCCTGTCCCCAAACCTCCCCAGGGCCACCTCCACCCTGTCGAGGCAGAGGGACCTGCCACTGCTCCTGCCTCCTCTGGCTCTTCATCAGACTGCTCCTGCTCTGCTGGGCCAGGCTCAGATACAGTGGGCAGAGGATACCTCCTCTTAGGGGGGCGTTGGGGTGCCCCAGAAGAGTGGCCACTGTGCTGGCCAGAGGCAGAGGGACCTGCCACTGCTCCTGCCTCCTCTGGCTCTTCATCAGACTGCTCCTGCTCTGCTGGGCCAGGCTCAAGAGTGCCCTAAGGAGACCTTAAACTGTTTGCTGGCTGCTGGAGATAGGTGAGGAGTTTATTTGGCTTGTTGATTGCAAAGGAGAACGTAACTGTGAAGAACTATTAGGCAAGAGCTGCGAGCTCTGATCATCAACAACAAACCCACTGCTGCTGAGCTTCTGCTCACATTGAGTTATTTTGTCTTGTTATTTTTATGCACTATTATCCACAAATTAACATAGATTCCTTCACCACCGGGGGGGCAGAGGGTGCAGAAGGTTCACAGGAGGGGGGGGGCAGGAGGGAATTCATTGTCAGAGGCATTTGCAACCACAGTCGAGACAGTTGTAGGAGGCATTGGAATGTTATCGCTCCCCAACTCTAACCGACCCGGCACTGCTTTTGGCTCTTCCTCCCCGCCCGGACGCACCCTCCTGGAGATATGAACTCGCCATGGCTGCAACCCTTTTTCCGCATAGGGAAGAGCCAGTACATCAAGAGTTCTTACAAGTAGACTCAAAGTTATTACTTTTTAAACCCGTAAGAGTCACGTTGTCAAACTCTTCCATGCTATCATGGGAACTATCATCTTTTTTTTCCAGTTGCTTTTAAGCAACTGAAAGCTCAGATGCTATCTGTGCCACCATCGTGAGCCCTTCCAATGGAGCTGACAGAGTCTTCAAGTTTCATCCATAAAAGGAATGGGAATTACAGCTAATGAATAAGCACTTTGCTCACGTAGGCTATGTTATACCAAGTGCTAACATATTAACTCTTATAAGTTTAAGCACACCACAGGAATCCATAACCCATGCAGATATGTTATAAAGATGATAAAATCTACATGCCAGGTGACCAGGAAGAACAAGAAGATGAGACACTCAGGACATCTGTTGTTTGTCTTGAGACCCCCCACCCTGCCAAGATGTGTGCCTGAGGGGGCACTGGGAGGGCACTGGGAGAGGATTGGGTGGGACTGGGAGGGCAGTGGGAGGCCACCGGGATGGCACTGGGAGGGCACTGGTTTATACTGGTCCATGCTGGTGCCCCAGGCCCAGCAGCGGCGGGTGCTGGAGCTGCAGCGGCAACTGGGAGCACTGGGAGAGCCGGAGGGGGGGGGCGACCAGTCCGACCTCCCCCAGTATCACCAGTCCGTACTGGGATTGCGGACTAAAACAGTGATACATGAAGTGGTGAGCAGACCATCCTCAGTGTGGAGAGTCACAAGCAGAATAAAAGATGGTCTAACTCCTATATCAGTTTACAGGCTTATAACCCTGTCAGTGCTATCTCTTAACATGAGATTTAGGATGTAGGAAGAAACTAAATCCAAAGAGTGGCACAGGTAGGAGATCAGATAGTGAGAAAGTCTAATTTGTTTCAGGTTGTTTGGCCAGAGATTCCATTTGTCTTTCTTCAAAACACCTTTAATATTCTACTTTTTTCATGAACTGATGAATGAGATTTTAATGTGTGTTTTGGTTCTGCCAACAAACCAATATATACATTATTCATACAGATCTGCATCTCTGGATAATTATAAGGAATAGAATGAGAACAGGAAACAGAAGGGGGAGAAAAAACCCTGTAGGCTCTGATATACTGTTAGCTACCAAAAAATACACATAACCAACTGCGTGCACTTTACTGACAGGACAACCAACTTGGCACTTGAGCCCTTTAATTTAGGATACAGGAGAGGTCGTTTGGAAAAAATGCATTTTTGGCCTAAAAAGCACGAACGTCTGAGGATATCTTCCCCAGGAAAGCTGCTAGCCCTGGAATCTTACTTTCTATCTCACCAACTGCTTGCATTTTACTGACAGGACAACCAATTTGGCTCCTGAGCCCTTTAATTGGCTCCTAATACTCTTGAAGTACTTTCATAGATTAGAGACAAGTTTATTCAGAAGTGATGGCTTCACAGAGAGTTTAGAGATGTTGCTTGAGCCTTTAGCTTGTCTCTGCTAACCCAGTCCATGGGTCATTCTAATTGTGGCCATATGGACTTTCTTTCATCCATTAGAACTATACTGATAACAACAACCTATTTGACAAACTATGGCTTTTCAGTTATCAGAGACAGCCTTCTATACATGTACAATGAATGCCATCTTCACAGTAAGATACTGCTGATATTGCTGCTGCCCTTTACACTGCTTCCTGATGTTGGAGAAATGGTTTGTTATTCAATTATTAAAATAACTACACAGTTGTGAGATTTAACACCACTGGACATTTCAGTGGAGATTTTAAAAGTTTCTTTAGTGGTCTAATTTTCAGGGTGATTTGATTCATTTTTACTGCTGTATTCCCATCCCATAGACACCCGATAGAGGCCCTATAGAGAGCCTATAGATCCCATAGAGAGCCCAGAGATCCTATAGAGAGCCTACAGATCCCATGGAGAACCTATAGAGATCTACAGACCCCACCCCCACCCTATAGACACCCGACAGAGGCCCTATAGAGAGCCCAGAGAGCCTATAGAGAGCCTATAGATCCTATAGAGAACCTATAGAGATCTATAGACCCCCCCCAGACCCTAATTCATTAAGAGTAATAATAATAAAGCCGGGGGGGGGAGGCAGCCCTGGGGCTCGCCGCTCCTCCGGGGAGAGGGTGGATGTGGTGGGGTCGTGTTTTCCCCCCCCTTTACCATCCACCCGTGCAATGGGCTCCCCCTTGTCCCATCCCTGTCCCCGGGCTTGTTCGCAACCCGCCCCGGCTCGTGGTCCGGTCTTGGGGGAAGCCCACGGAGGTAATCGGTAGATTAACCAATCACTGAAAGCTGTTGTTCACTTTGCTTTACCTGAGTGGTGCTAAAGGAAGCTGACCATATGATGAAAATAGTTGTTAATAGACCTTGACTAAACCTCCCTATGTTGCAGGCATATAAGCAAAATCCAGCCTGCCTCATACCATGTGAAGAGACTTGGAAAGGCAATTAAAACTCTAAGTAAAGTGTTGGTTGACATTTATTTTACTGTTTTTGTTTTTTAGCATTGTGGACATCATATTTGGAAATTCCTTGTCCATGTCTAAAAACAGTGATGCACAAACCAAAATATATATTTTCCTGCCATTATTACCACTTTGAATGTTACATTGGATTAGGATGAGGACATTTTTCCTCATCCAGATGTTGTCTCCAAGATTTTTGGTAGAATTCCATTAATATACATCTTAGTGTTACCCAGAATAAAATTGTAATCTGCCACAGGCTTTGTGAAACAAACAGTTCCTCCCAGGATTGCTGTGTTTGAAGTAGTAGCAGATGGAAGTCCTTCCACCACTTCTAGGCACCGACTAACGTGTGTTGGAGAGGAGCAGATGAACTGGCAGGAGAGGAAAGGATTCTTAAAAATAATTTATGAAGATCTGCATGGCTTTAGCTTTATTTGCTTCAGCTCTCAGAGGGAGGAAACTGGCTTTGGGTTTATTTAAAACTTCTGAAGCTCAGTTGGAAGGCAGGTAAGATCTCTAAATATCTTAAAAACAAAATATGGAAAAAATATATACATACATTTATGTATCAACACACAAAGATAGAGACATTCTTCTAATCAAAGTATGCAAAATGTAATTAAAAAGTACCTGCAAACCTAGCTATACAATTTACCTTTCAAAGAGAAACAGTGGCTATGCACTCCTGAAAAACTGGAACATAAGGTGGCTTGTTAAAAGCAGATATAGGACCTGTATAGAGGTGTGGTCCCTCTAATCCTTATCAGAGTCACTCCTTGTGAAAGTTACTCAGAAATCCCATCCAGAAGATCAGAAGTAAGATCAACCCTTCTACTCCATCTGGGGAATTTCACACTGGAAACTGAAGTGTCATTTTTCATGGAAGAATCTCTTTTTGTGACTGTTTTCCCTCACAACTCACATCCTATGCATCTAGGATTTGAAGTGGTTATTCCATTCTGTGGGTTGCACCATAGTGGCTGCTCTGTTCACCACCTCCTGAGGGATGTGGCAATGGCCATCCTGTCATCAAACACCCAGGAACTGGATGTCCCTGGCAGGCCATCTCACCATACTTCTGTTTATGGCAAAGCCAGCCTCCAGCAGGATATTGATTAGCCTCTTACCCTTCTGGTAAACTTCCTCTCCTGTCTCACCCCATACAATGACGTCATCAAGGAACTGCAGATGTAATTGAGTTAATTAGTATTGAGAGGATGGGGTTAAGGGGAGAATTAATTGGGGAGATGGTTCATTGAGGGGAAGGTGAGGGGTAATTGGGGGTAACGAGGGAAGAAGGTTTAATTAATTGGGGGGCTGATGGAGAGGGTTAATTAGGAGTCTTAAGGGGGAGAGGGCTAATTGGGCTAGCGAGGCCTGGCTGGGGCTAGGGTGGGTTAATTAGGGGCTAATGGAGGGGGCAATAAAAGAAAAAAACACTATTAAAGTTTAAGTGCCATATGAAGAAGCTAAGCTTCAACTCAGTTATTTTTCAGGCCATGACTACAGCATTACCTGTATTGGGATTTCTGAAATAAAAATGTGAACTTATGTGAGCCCTATTGTAAAATCAACCTGTTGGCTGACTAACAGTGCTGCAGTACAGCAAATGATGTTCAACATTGCACCACCTAATGAGGATTAAACTTCGGCCTTGCTCCCAGGAAACACAGAGCAGCCCAGGAGAGCCTCTCAGCACCCGCGTTAAGGCTGAACTGGAAGGTCAGTGTTGTAGAGGAGCGAGGAGCAGCTCCTGTGTAGCCACCCCAGGTGCCAGCAGTGTCAGCTGAGTGCTAACGAGCCCCTCAACAGAGAGAATTAATGGCCCTGTGATAACGGCCACCCCAGAGCAGCTCTCCTCCCCTTCGTTAGCCCCAGGAGCAAGAATGAGCTTGACAGACAAACAGGGGTGTCGGCCACAGGCACAGGGACCTGATCCTGCGCACTAGAGTCAGCACAGGATCCATGCTACTGCTTTTGCTTCAGATGCAAACCCTCATCAGAGCAAAACCTGGCCCTGATCCATTGATTATTTTGAGTATTTCTTTCCCTTTCTTTGAACTCTTCATCTCTAGCTTGGACTGCCAACTCTGGTGTCTGCTGCTGATAGTGGCTGGGGCAGAGCAGCTGGAAAGTGCCCAGCAGGAAAGGACGTGGGGGGGGGGTTGGCCGACAAGAGGCTGGAGATGAGCCAGATAGTGCCCAGGGGGACAAGAAGCCACCAGCATCCTGGCTGTGTCAGCACCAGTGTGGCCAACAGGGCCAGGGCAGAGATCATCCCCCTGCACTGGGGAGGCCACCCCTCAAATCCTGGGGTCAGTTCTGGGCCCCTCACTCCCTCGGCAGGATGGGGGCGGGGATACAGCCGACCTGAGCTGCCCAGTGGGATATTCCATCCCATGGGACGTCAGCTCAACTCTAAAGGGAGAGGGCAGGAGGAGGATGGGGGGGCATTAGGCTTTGTCCTCTGAGCAACTGCTATATGTGTTCTGGAGCCCTGCTTCCTGGACTGGGCCCGACATCGCCTGTGGACGGGCAGTAGAGAATCACATCTTATCTCTCATAACCCACGTTAATCAGATAGGCTTCCTAGCTGTTATATACTAGGTAACTTTTCCTTCTACTGCAGATTGAAAAGAATGGATTTTATTTTATTTTACCCTGGATGAAGTTTCTCCATTGGGAGCGGTGGAGAACTGTTTGCTATGCTTACATTTGCATCATATTTACTATAAAGATTATACATATAAGTGACTTGTAAGCTACTTGTTTAGTAATTTTTCACTGGTACTTCCCCATTCCTATTACCATCCCTTCAAATAAAAGCAAACAGAGAGAGGTATTTTCAAAGGGTCAAGCCAGCAATGACTGAGGCAACACAAGCAATTACACAATGTGTGCTTATATCACTACCAACAGGTTTATTTCAGTGTAGGTGAAACAACACTGCATTCCTAATTGTTTGATGTGTCCCCTCCATTGGCTTTGGTGACTTTCTCAACTCTGTGCCCTAAAGAAATACTTCATGCTTTTCCATTTTGTGACTCGGTTGCCTTATGCCAAAAAAAACCCCACAAAAGATAAACAAAGACAAACGGATGTTTTTGCTGCCTCAAGTAGAATAATATTGACTTCCTCTGGAGTCTGTAGTTTGGAACTTGCTTACTGGACAATTTAACTGCCTCATATCAGATCCTAGTGCTGAGGTGTATATCATGAGTTCAATAGTTCCCAATACTGTGAGGCCGTGACCTCAATTAAATTCGCTACCGTGCTTTGGGTATCCAGTGTCGAGTTCAAGAAATACTGAGTCCCCGCTCCCACTGTGACCACTGGCCCCAAGAACACCCCTGCATTCTCGGCTTTGATGGTGCTAACTTGTGCGGAGGTGTTCAGGTCACTTGCCACCGAAACCGAACTATTGACGATATTGATTGTGTTGGACGCTGAACTTCCCCGCCACACCACAACCCCACTTCCGTCCCCTGAACATGTCAGTACTTTTTCCACTTGTCCGTGGGTTGAAGATACTTTCCTTTTGTGACTTGTCTTTGAGAAAATATTAATATTTGCCCTCATGGATTTAGTTACCACTAAGCTCAAATAGTATATGGAAACAGCCAAGCCCAAGTTGAGTGCCTTGGCAGTGTGCAGGTCTTTACAGAAGTTAGAACAATAAAGTGTCTTGGTAAAAGCCTGTCAATAATACTTGGGATTTACACCCCGCCGGGTGCCGGGTCCGCTCCCTCTCAGCCTCTGCCCGTCGGGCACCACGGACCCGGGAACCGCTTGGACGGAGACGGGACTCGGGCACCGCTCCGCTCCGGTGCCGGTCCCCGGTGCCGGTCCCCGGTGCCGGTCCCCGGTGCCGGTCCCCGGTGCCGGTCCCCGGCGCACCTGAGCTCCGTCGGTGCTGACACACAGGTACCCGCCGCCCTTGTTCCCGAAGCCAGAATCCTTAAAGTACTGAACAGCAAAAGGAACAAAACTACCTTTATTTTTAGCTGCTTTAGGCATCAGCTATTGAATAATTTCTTTCAGAGACATGAAAGAAGGTAAAGAGCTTTTGGGGTTTTGCATTTGTTGCACACTATGGGTTGAATTCCTTCTTCATACTAAATGGTGTAAATCAGGAGCTGTTCCAATGAAATCAATAGTTACACAGTTGTAAAGTTGCTTAGCCTTACACTTGTGGGGGGTGACGAGCAGGTCCAGGTTTTTGGGGGAGAGGTTGGGCCAGATGGCGATCATCTCCTTGCGGAGCTCCGCGTCCATCTGCTGCTTGTCGGCTCCGCCTGCAGAGAGAGGCCTGAGCGGGGGTCCCATCCCTGTCCCCCCCCCCGGCCCTACCCCTGGGACCTTACCCCCCCCCCCCAGGGACACTTCTGCCCTGTCACTGCTCCACTGACCCATCTGGGTCAGGCTGAGCTATACACCCCAGCTCCCACCTCCCAAGCCATCCCACACACTGCCAGAGGCACCCCCAGGCACACCCCAGCAGCACTTGCTGAGCCCCAGGAGCTCAAACCCATCCTCAGACCTCAGCAGTTGGGGACCACTGAGGTGGGTCACAAGGAAACCCCACAGCATCGGTGACAGCCCAGCATCACAGCACCGGGCCCATGCCATATGCCACCAAGGCGGCCGCCCCCCGCACCCTGGTACGGCTTGGAGAGCGAGTGCTCCCGTTTGAGGTGCTCCTCCGTCTGCTCGGCCCGCGGCCCGCCCAGCCCCAGAGCCACGGCCAGGAGCGCCAGCCCGGCCCGCCACCGGCCCGCCGCCGCCGCCATCTTGCCGCCGCCCGCGCCCCGCCCCACACGCTCCCCATTGGCTGCTCCGCCCCGCCGCTCCGCCCGGCGGTTGGTCGCGGGGCACCGGGACTACAGCTCCCGGAATGCCGAAGGACAACAACATGGCGCACAGGAAGCCCCGTGCCCTGGGACTACAGCTCCCGGAATGCCGAAGGACACGAACGTTGCGCACAGGAAGCCCCTTGCCCCACGACTACAGCTCCCGGCATGCTGAGGGAAACCAACATGGTGCCCAGGAAGCCCCGTGTCCCGGAATTACAGCTCCCGGTATGCAGAGGGCACAAAAATGGCGGCGGCGGCTCCCGGACCGCCGGTGTGTGCCCGTCCCCGGGGTCTCTCCGGCGGGCGGCGGCGGAGTTGGGGTTGGGGGTGGTGGTGAAGAAAGGGGAGAGGGGGAGAAGGAAAAAAGTTTGGCGGGTGGCGGCTGCGTCTCGCCCCGCTCCGCGCCGCCGTTACCGGGCTGCCCGCGGCGGCGGCGGGGCGCGGAGCTGGCCGCCTGCCCGCCTGCCCGCGCCGGGGCCTTCGCACCCATTACCCCTTAATTACAGCAATAAATTGATCTTGGGTTTGCTTTTCACCCAATCCCTCTTCTCCCTGCCCCCCCCATCCCACTCAGGGCAAGGAGCCCTGAGCCAGTATATACACATCTATAACTATATATATTTATGGGGAAAAAAACCACAAAACCACTCAATTTGGAATATATTCTTCTAGAATTCATCAAATTTAGCGTAAATCCTTCAGGATCCAGATATGTGGCTGTGCAGTTCAGGCAGTGGGTTTAGAATGATATCCATCCTTGATTTCTTTCTGTGGAGACAGAGGAGAGAAGGCTCAAAAGAGAGTTCTGAGGAGGAAGGGGAGACATTGCAAGTCTCAAGAAAGGAGAGCATAAGGAAGATTAGGAAGAGGTGCTGCAGAGTAGGGCAGAAGGTGGCACTGGGCAAACAAGTCAGCAGTCAGCAAATGACATGCAGAGTGCCTGGCCCTGACAGGGAGAGCAGAGGAAGAGCCAGAGCATCCTCCCCTGCTGAGGCCGAAGTTGCTCTGGCAGAGCGGCGGGGGAGCCGCGCGCTCCTCTGCCGATCGCACGCGGATGCATAAAAGGCTCCAATCTGCAAAGGCGGAAACGCGCCTTCAGCAGCATTAAATTCACTACAAATAAAAGAAAATAAAAAGACTAAAGGAAGAGAGAAGCCGAAGACAGCATAAATATTTCTGCTATAGATATGAGCTCTTTTGAGAATGGGGCAGAAAGACGTGTTGCTTCTCTTTCTTTATACCTTACTGCCAACAATTCAATAGTCCCCACCTACACAGCTACACATTTAATGAATTCCTAGAAATAGTAATCATCTTTCCACATAGAAGAAATCAGCACATTTCCAGCAGTAAGATTGAAAGAGCAGTTGACATTATTACCTAAAACAATTAAGTCTTGGGAAAAATAATGGGCAATTTACATAGCAAAATCCTTGGATAAACCTCTGCTAAAACACTGGGCAAGAAACTTTTTGCCATAGTTTGTCAAAATTAAAGGAGGAAAACAAAAAACATTGTTCATTCTTTGCAGTCATGCCAGCAGGTTGTCTAAAACATCTGCTCTGGTAATATGTCACAAGAAATAGGCTGTGCAGGTTAAGCCAGTACATAATAGAAGTAAATGTATTACCATCTAACAGGAGTTCTGCCATTGGTTTAACGGGAGCAGAAGTCACTCCAAAGTCCTAAATCCTCATGACAGGTGATGTCCCCAAGAGTTAGCTACTAAACACACCATCCTTCCTTTAAACTCAGTCATGGGTTTTCCATAAAACCTAGCTCGTCCACATTTGTGGCTGTTTGGAGATTATCCTGGGTTATACAGATACATAAATGTAGTTTCCCATATTCCCAGAATGCCCCGGCTCGCCCCGGGGCGAGCGGCGAGACGGGGAAGGAGCTGGGAAAGAACCCCGGCACCCAAGGGTGCTCCCACACCCCCCAGCACCTCGAATTGGACCCAAGTGTCTCCGCACCCAAGGGTGCTCCCAGCACCCCGAAACGGACCCGGGTGTCTCTGCACCCAAGGGTGCTTCCCCACACCACCCCCCCGCACCCCCAAACAGCACCCGGGGTCCGCAGGACCCCGGCCGCCGGCCCCTCCGCACTATGCCCATCTTACTCTTCCTGATAGACACGTCCGCCTCCATGAACCAGCGCACCCATCTGGGCACCACCTATCTGGACATAGCCAAAGGCGCTGTAGAGACTTTCATGAAGGTACCGGCTCTGCCTTGCGAGAGGAGGCGAGAGAGAGCGAGAGTGACTGCGCGGGGAGGGGAGGGGGAGGCAGGGAGCGGGGGGCTGCCTGGGCCGGGGCAGCTCTAGCTAATCCTTGGTGCATCCTGATATCATTTTGAACAAGACAGTCATTATTTATTTTTGGTAGCCATACTCAGTTTAACACAATCTTATTCTAGACAAGTTTGAATTGGTTGAATCAAAGATCTTAAATACCCTTTGGGACAAAAACTCCATAAAACATTTCTTAGGTACATCAGACCCCAAAATTTACACTTTTTTTTTTTTTTTTTAACAAGTAAATAGATCGTGCAAGGAGGTTGCTCGTGCAAAGGGACGTGGTCGTGCAAAGGGGGGGTGTCGTTTCAAGGCACGTGCTCGTGCAAGGAGGTTGCTCGTGCAAAGGGACGTGGTTGTGCAAAGGGGGGGCTGTCGTTTCAAGGCACGTGCTCGTGCAAGGAGGTTGCTCGTGCAAAGGGACGTGGTCGTGCAAAGGGGGGGGTGTCATTTCAAGGCACGTGCCCGTGCAAGGAGGTTGGAACAGAAACTCAACAAGAGGACAAAAAGCAGAGTCAGGCTGGGCAACCACCGTCTCCTTTCTGGCTTCCTGCTCCACAAACACTATCAGAAACATGACTGAATTTTCCCACTTTCCTCCATCCCTCCTCTCCGAAGGGGCACCAGGCACGACAGCACACTCAACACCCCTGGCAGGTCTGCACGCTGCTTCTGCTCACTAGAAAGAGAGCGACCAAGTTCCCCACATGCTGCATCTTCCACAGTCTCTGCACACATCTGCAGTATCGAACCAAAGTACAGGGCAAACACTTGGCTCTTACACTGCATTATATGTTCAAAGGAATATTAAATCTCAGGCAAATAATAAAAAATAGCACACTCTCCCGGAAATGGACAAAAAAAAATTGCACACTCTAGAATTGCACACTTTAGAATTGCCCTCTTTAAATAGCTATACACTGAATTTAATTAGCTGCATTGGCCCTCGGCATGCCGGGAATTGTAGTCCCGGGGCACTGGGCTTCCTGTGAGCCATGTTTGTGCACACGGCATGCCGGGAGCTTTAGTACTGGGACACAGGGCTTCCTCTGCGCCATGTTGGTGGCCCTCGGCATGTTGAGAGCTGTAGTCCCTGGGCACGGGGCTTCCTGTGCACCATATTTGTGCCCTCGGCATGCCGGGAGTTGTAGTCGCGGGGCACGGGGCTTCCAGGCGGGGGCGGGGCAGGTTCAGCCCCTCCATCAGCTTGACAAACTGGTCCAGTTCCAGTGTGAGCCGCGGGTTCCACCTTCGCTCCTCCCCCACCGTGGAGACGGTCTGGCCTGGGGAACCTCACCAGTAGCTCCCAGTATCCTCCCAGTATCAACCACTCCCCTCCCAGTATCCCCTGACAGCCTCCCAGTACCCTCCCAGCAACCCCAGTGCCCTCCCAGGGCCCTGCACCCTGCTCTAGTGGGAGGTGTCCCTGCCCATGGCAGGGGGGTTGGAACTGGGTGATTTTGAGGTCCCTTCCAACCCTGACAATTCTCTGATTCTATAATTGCTGGGGGAGGGCTGGAAGTGAGGAGGGGGGATCTGGAACCTGACACGAAGCTAAGAGCTGCCCTTGCCTCAGGTCCACGGTTCATCTGAAGCTTTCTGGATCTTGGTGGACGATGTGGACAGCGAAAACTTCATAGGAGTGTTGTCTTGTCAAAGACAAGAACGCAGTCAAAGCTGCATTCTTCATTTTTTCCTTAAACACTGTCCCATCCTTCCTCAAATTCTTTTACATATTTGAGGCTCAAATAGAATGTTTGTGCCATAAAAGTTGTATATTGAATCTCCCAGAACATCAAGATGTTCCAGAACAAGAATGATGCATAGAGAGAAATCCAATTCTTCCTTCTCTCTAATCTTACTCTTAACTAACACCAGAATTAAGAATATTTGTATGTAGCGTTTATCAAGACCATATTTGTCTATTATATACTTAAAGAAATGACTGTTTCCTGCAGTTCCATTCTGAAAAAAAGCATTTCTTGTCATAATTCAGATAAGATAAGCTTCATATTCACAAAAAATACACTGGTGAAGTTCCACTGGAGTTCATGGATTCAACGCAATTTTTACCACCTAAGCCCCATGACCAGTGTCTCATCACTCTCACTCTCAGGATTTTCTTCCTCATTTCCAATCTAAATCTCCCCTCCTCCAGCTTAAACCCATTCTCCCTCATCCTTTCACAACAAGCCCTTGCCAAAAGTCCCTTCCTGGCTTTCTTGTAGGCTCCCTCCAGGTACTGGAAGTCTTCTACAAGGTCTCTCCAGAGCCTTCTCTTCTGCAGGCTTGGAGTGGTTGGGGAGTTCTTATTTTAGGTAGAAGCAGGGCAGGGCCAGGCTGGGCCACAGCGCCCCCCAGGGGCCGCTACGGGGGTTCACATCCCGGCCGCCATTTTATTCACCTTCGCACCTCACTTTAAAATAGACTTCGAACGTGCAGATTTGGCAGGGGGTCGGCTCTTTCCGAACGCTGCCACCCCGAGTTGGGTTTCCAGGCTAACACGAAGCTGGCTGTGCCCAGAAGAGTTCACCTTTTAATCAAAGGAGA
>WUAM01008819.1:0-23252 GCA_024336885.1 Actenoides hombroni | reverse complement strand
AAGACAGTCCTCCACAAACTTCTCCAATGTGAGTCCTTCCCACAGACTGCAGTTCTGCTCCAACATGGGTGCCTGACACAGGGCGTAGTCCTTTGGGAAGAGACTGCTTCTATGTGGGTCCCTTGTGGGATCACAAGTCCTGCAAACAAACCTGATCCAGCACAGGCTCCTCTCCATGGTTCCGCTGGGCCTGTCAGGGGACTGGTCCAGCCCAGGCTTCCCATGGGATCAGTATTGTGCGGATCACTACGCAGATGGCCGCTGCGACCAGGGCTGTAATAGCGAGGAGTGTGGCTGGGACGGTCTGGACTGTGCTGGTGACAAAGCAGAGAAGCTGGCAGAAGGAACCCTGATCATTGTGGTCTTAATGCCCCCTGACGAGCTGCTGGGTGATGTTCGCAGCTTCTTGCGCACTCTGGGCACTCTTCTGCACACCAATCTGAGAATCAAGCTGGACTCCATGAATTTGAACAGGAGGCATTTGAGAAATACTTATTCATTAAAGCATAGCATAATAAGTAGGTGAAGCAGAAGCATGCTTTTAAAATTAATTCCAAACCCCAACGTACAAAGAGACTAACTGGGAACAGCTTCAGTACAGCTAATGCTTAAATTTGCTGCTTTTGATTCTCCTCAGAGAATCAACCTTTCACCAGTTTTACATTTCAATACATCTAGCCCTCTACATAGAGGTTTCCCTGCTCCTTCCAGCTGTGGCTGTGAGAGGTGCCAACCAGAGCTATGCTCCTCTGACCTGATCCCACCAACTGCCCTGCTCTGGGCCTACAGAGGGCCCTCCCAAGCACAGCTGCCCAGGACTGGCAATGACCAGTGGCGGTGTCCTTGGCTCCTGTTTGTGCTTCCTGACACCTCCATTTCTCCTGCACAGAGCTGGGTGGGCACCGACCCTGCAAAAAGCTACAGTATCATAGAATCATAGAATCATAGAATCACAGAATGGTTTATGTTGGAAGGGACCTTAAAGATGATCTAATTTCAACCCCCCTGCCATGGGCAAGGACACCTCCCACTAGAGCAGGTTGCTCAAAACCCCATCCAACCTGGTCTTGAGCATATCCAGTGATGAAGCATCCACAACTTCCCTGGACAACCTGCTTCAGTGTCTCACCATCCTCAGAGTGAAGGATTTGGGGACCCAAAGGAGACAACAGGGCGTGGCCTGCTGGGCGTGGCCAAAACGGGGGGGCGTGGCCCACGGGTGGGCGTGGCCATCAAGGTGACATCACCCCAGGACCCCTTGTCCCCCGCAAATGGGACCTGTGGGACACAACGGGGCGGGGGTCAGCAGGGCGTGGGCCGACCTGTGGGGGCGTGGCCAAGAGGTGGGCGTGGCCCTGCGGGCGTGGTCAATAGGTGGGTTTCCCGAGCTCCTCCCAGCCCCAAATTCCTCTTGGAAACCAGTAGGGAGGAGGTTCTCCCAGTGAGATCGAAGCTGTAGGAAATGTGGTGTCATCTTGACTGCCACGAGGAGGAGAAGCAGGAGGAGGAGGAGGAGGAGAAGGAGGAGGAGAAGGAGAAGGAGGAGAAGAAGGAGGAGGAGAAGAAGGAGGAGGAGAAGAAGGAGAAGGAAGAGGAGGAGGAGAAGGAGGTTAGGCATCGCAGCATTGTCACAAGCCCTCCTGTCCCCTGCAAGTGACTCGCCGTCAGAGAGGACCCAGAGCCCAGTGCCCACCATCACCTACCCAGCAGAACTGCTGGTGCATTTTCTGAACCAGTAACGGGTCTCAGCCCATATAGATGATAGTAAAAATGTTTTGTGCTTTTGTGGGTTGCCCCCCCCCCGAACTGAGAAGGGTTTTGCAAGGCTCGCTCAAGACACCTGCCTTTACCACTTTTAGGGATGGGGTATTCACAGTCTCTTTGGATAACCTGTTCCAATGTTTCACCACCCTCAAAGTAAAGAATTTCTTCCTGATGTCCAGGGTAAACCTATCTTTCTGTTGTTTGAAGTAATTCCTGCGACTAGGTGTGAAGCCTTTGTCCTTTCACTACATGTCAGGTGTTCAAGGGGAGATTGGACATGGCACTTGGTGCCATGGTCTAGTTGTGAATGAAGATAAAAATATTTTTTCTGTGATAGGCTTATTTCTGAAACAACTTTTTAATTTGCTTTGTTATTTAATTAAACAAACCAAAATGAAGTAAAAAACATGTTTTGGATATTCCATGGATGACTACACTGAACTGAAATTGGAATTCAACAATGATGAAACAAGACATTTATTAGTTAATGGAGATAAATCAGACTCTTGTCAAAAATAGGCTCAAAATTCAATGAGCTTTTTTTTCGGGACGGGGAAAAAAGCTCGGCGAAAGGCGCGGGAGGTGTGGAGGGAGGCGGTGGGTGCGGGCTGTCCCTCCCAGCCCGGCTCCGGCGGGAGGCGTGAGGAGCGGAGCGGAGCGGGGCGCGGCGGCCCCTTTGGCGAGCGCCCAGCGCCCCAGGGACGGCGGTTGGGACCCAACGGCTGGCGCGCGCGCGCGCACACGCCGGGCGAAACCGACTCTGCGCCGGCCTTTAGCCAGAGATGTCACCTCGTCTTCGCGTAGGTGAACGGGCGTGAGATGACAGAGCACTTTTATTTTTGTGGGAAAGATGAAAAGTTGATCCCAATTTAATCATTTCCTTAAAAACAAAAAGGAGAGATCGTGCTCCTTTATCTTTTTCTGCTGCTCAGTAATGAGGGGCTGGAGCAAGGGAGAGCCTGCTAGGCTGTAGTTAGCACAGGGTGGCTCTCTGATGTTCCCGGTCCCGGGGTCCGCCCCGGGCCGGAGCTGGTCCCAGTGCAGCCGGCAGGACCGGTCGCAGTCCCGGTCCGGTCCCGGTCCCGGTGCCGGTGCCCGTGTCACCCAGTGACAGCCCCGCTGTCAGCCCCAGCGTCACCCAGTGACAGCCCCGGTGGCAGTCCCGGTATCACCCAGTGACAGCCCCGGTGTCACCCGGTGACAGCCCCGGTGACAGTCCCGGTATCTGGAGGGGAAAGTGGAGACCCGGGGAGAACAGAGGGCACATACAGGGACACTATGTGCCCCTGGCCGTGGGCCTCCCAACAAAAAGGACCATCTATGGTGGACTCACCCAAAGGCCAAGTGCTACATTTGAGTATTGACAAGGCAACAAGGGCTCTGCCATCCCAGGAGAGGCTGTGGCCACCTAGCAGGATCAGTGGCAGTGCTGATGGTCCACCTGGATCTGCTTCCCGATTTAAAGGCGGCGAAACCGGAAGCTACACTCAGAGCGCGAACAGGGAGGCAGCGGCTTTCACAGAGGAACGCGTGCTGGCAGCAGGGCGTGCGGGGAAACAGCGGCTCTGACAGCTCAACAGGGGAACCTGATCTTTAGAAAAATCTCAGCCATGGTCTCCACCCGGCAGAAGGTCACGTGCTCGGCGCTTTCCAGGGTGGATGGGGGAACTCAGAGTGCCCACAGAACGCCTCGCTGCGGCGGCTACTCCACCACTCATCACTCCGAGGGTGCCTTGCTGTGGCGGCTCCTTGTCCCTGCTTCGCTCCGAGGGCACCTTGCTGCTGCTCCTCGTCTCCTCTTCACTCCCAGAGGCCCTTGCTCGTCATCTCATCTTTAGTCCAAGAGACCCTTGCTCATCTTCTCCTCTTCACTCCCAGAGACCCTTGCTGCTCATCTCCTCTTCACTCCCAGAGCCAGGGGAGTGAGTGGAGGATACTTCAAGGACGAGGCAGCAGAGGACCTCCTACCTTGCTCACCTCACCCCCCCAGGTGCCAGTAACCAACTGACATGTGGCTTTGGCTGGGAAAGACCAGATATCACTGCAGAACAGAGAGGAGGCTCTAGCTGAAAGGGACCAGTCAAATGAGGATGTTGGTGTTGAACTACAGAGCAGGGTGCTCAGAGCCCCGGCCAACCTCCCCTGCGGTTTTGCATATGCAAATATGCACTCAATTAACCAACCAACCACCACACCCAAAAAATCAGCTTTAAGTCAGAATATTCCACAAAGTTTTACTTTGTCACACCCCCCCATATCAAACAGAGTTTCACTGCTGCTTTATAAATGATGTTCAGGAACTCAAACTTAAAGGCACTTCACAGAATCAACTAGTTTGGAAAAGACCAACCTATTACCTAACACCACATCTAAACCGACGTGGTAGAGCTCGCGCTCCAGGGCCTTGCGCACGGCCTCGATCCCCAGCACCTACGCCAAAGGAAGCCAACATCTCCATCCCGCCCCGCCACCCAAGGAGCCAGGTCTTCAGGGACCTTGAGGAACCCAACATCTCCATCAAGTCCCATCAACCTGGAGACCCAGGTCTTCAGGAACCTTGAGGAACCCAACATCTCCATCAAGTCCCATCAACCTGGAGCCCCCGGTGCTGCCACAAGCACCCAGGGCCCCCCTGCTGCTCCTCAGACAGCAGCGCAGCACTCGGGGGTGGCTTCTCTCCCAGAGCCACAGCTGCAGAAACTGCTACGAAGATCTGGAGAGCCTGGGCTGCCAGGAAATGGCCCCAGGCACTGCAGCGCCCACAGCCCTGGAGCCCAGGGAGCGTGGCCCAGGCACTGCTGTCTGCTGCAGCCGCCTCTGCCCAACCAGCTCTGTAAGCTGGATCCGGCCCTGCTGGCTGAAGGTCAGTGGTGCAGTCGATGCTGAGGATGTACATGTGCAGCAGTGGGTAGGGAAGCAAGGCAGGGATTTATATCGCGCTCTGCCTGATCCTTCTGTAAGCGAAATAAGTTACATGATTCTCCTGGAATGTTCTCCAGGGTTAAGTGTGCTGGGAGAGGCAGGAGCTGAAAATGTTTACCAGACATGGGAGGCTTTAGGGACGACATTGGTTCAATTAAAATAATTACAGGGAATTAGTAATTTCTAAGAATGCTTTCATGAGGTAGCTAATAACCCTATACTTTCTTGTATGTTAGTTCTCATTTCAGGGCTGGATTGAATGGGGATTCCCAGAGATGCTTGTCCACACTTTATTAATATGTAATTAGATTAATTTTTTTTTTCTTTCAATATTATATTTCTACTTTCCATGTAATTACAAGTTGCTTTATACCATCTATGGTCACCCAGAGCTCCTACACAGGGAGCGGTGTGGCAGGGAGGAGCTCCCACAGCAGCAGGGCACTGTGTGTCTGGGTCAGGACACACTCACAGCAGGTTGCTCTAGAGGAATGTTTGTGTTACTAGGGAGAATTAAACACATGTTTGTGCTTAAATTAATTAAAAAAAAAACCCAAAAAACAAACCTGAATATGTAATTCACAAACTGCCATAAAGGGTCTACGCAAGATTAATGTCTTACCTTGATTTAATATGCTGTTCTGGTAAAGCTCTATGTTTTATGTTCCATACTAGAAAAAAAAAAATTACCCAGTTTGTGGCCTCAGTGTTACTTGTTAAAATATCATAAAGTACAGTTGTAATCTGATTTTTTGAAAGATTTCTTCATGAAAACCACTTTTCAAATTGCATTTTCTCTTCCATTTGACAACAAATCCCTAATATTTAGTGCTTCTTTATATTTCATTTTAGACAAAGACATTATTAATAAAAAAGAAAAATCCAGATGTTTTCATCTGTGATTTATTCAGGAATAATCTGTACTTGTTTATTTGAAATTACAGGTTATATAATGACTATTTTTTGCTCTTCCACTTCTCTACATTCTTCCTAACAAATCCACACTAACAAATATATATTTATATACAAACTGATGTTAACATGACCATACAGAAGGGCTCTTCCGGTTTCTGAGCGCTTGTATGTGTCGCACGTGCGGTGCTTGTGGCTGGGGCTACAATGGATATATGTACAAGCTATAGCTGGCAAGCACACAGCCGGTAAACAGTGCAAGCAGGAGTGAGTCAAGTAGTAGAAATGTGCTTCCACACTTCTCATGGTTTGCAGGTATTAGCAACCACGCTTTACAATGAAATCTACCTGTGCACCTAATTCACATGCAATATTAAATCATGGAGGCGGAGCGGGCGCCGCTTCGGCCGCCGCTGGCGGAAAGTTCCCGGGACGGGGCCGGCGAGGAGCTGCCCCCCGCCATGGACCGGCGGCCCGAGCCCGGGGAGGGGGCGGCGGCGGCAGCGGCGGCAGCAGCGGAGGAGGAGGAGGAGGAGGAGGCGGCGCGCCCTGCCTCGCCGCCTTTCTTCCTCCTCTACCCCGGCCATGGAGGAGGCGCCGCCGCCGCCACCGACTGGCAGGTACTGGAACTCCAAACTGGGAGGCAAAGGGACCCCAAACTGGCAGGTAAAGGGACTCCAAACTGGCAGGGACTGGGACCCCAAACTGGGAGGGACTGGGACCCCAAACTGGGAGGGACTGGGACTCCAAACTGGCAGGTAAAGGGACTCCGAACTGGGAGGGACTGGGACCCCAAACTGGGAGGCAAAGGGACCCCAAACTGGGAGGGACTGGGACCCCAACCACCACCAAACCCTGCACTCCCTTCACGCCAGGGCCCTGCAGTGGTAACCACCCAGGTGGTACCCTGCAGAGGAAGGTGACCCCCCGCCCACAGGGGACAGCAGTCAGAGGACAGCACACAGGCTGTGGCCCCACAGGACACAGTGGTTGTTGCCAGCGGGAAAACTGAGGCACGGGAACAGGCACCCTGGGGAGTCCCTTATTCCCCATGTCCCCACAGCCTGTGACCATCACTGTACAAATCAGTACAGAACATATTTGTCACAGTCCTCCACTGTGAAAAGTGAACCTTTATCTAACAAATTTATGCTGAGATATCTTCTCTTCTATCTTAGCAGTTTCTTTAAAAGCCTTTGATAAACAGACCTTGTTTAGAAACCTTTTAGAAGTCCAGGTAAATGATACCAATTGAATGTTCTCTGACCTTATGTTTGTTGACCCCTTCAGAAGATTCTAATACTCCCCTCACCTCTCTCTTTCTCCATCTTAGGGCTAAAAGTGGAGGGGGTTTGGGTCATTTTGGGGTGAAAACAAGGAGGGTTTGGTCATTTAGAGGTGAAAAGGGGGGATTTGCTACTCAGGGGTGAAAACCAGGTGGGTTTTGCTCACTTTGGGGTGACAACGGGGGGTTTTTTCACTCTGGAGGTGAAAAGGGGATGGTTTTGTCACTTGGGGGTGAAAAACAAGGGAGCAGACAGGAGCTGTGTTCAGGAGCTGGATTCTAGTACCGGGTTCAGGAACACATAGATTGGGATTGAAGGCAGAACAGACAGAGTCCTCCTTGGATGCTCTGAGGAAGGAACCGAAAGAAGACCCAAGCCAAACCAAGATGGCAAAACAGCCCAAGAAGGGAGAAGAGCCCAGAGACCCTTTGGATCCCTCAGCTCTATGCTGAATATGATGTATATAGGATGGAATCCCGCCGCAGGGCTCGGCCGCGCTCGGCTCGGCTCGGCTCGGCCCGGCCCCTCCCCGCCCGCGCGGGCTGTCACTGCGACGGAGTCGCGGCGGCGCCGCCATCGCGGGCAGATGCAGGCGATCAAGTGTGTGGTGGTGGGCGACGGGTGAGTGCGCGCGGCCGCGCCTCGGCCCTCCGCAGCCCCGCACAAAGCGGGCCCGGGCCCGGCGGCGCCGGGGGGAGGGAGGGAGGGTTCCATTGGTGCTGAGATGGTCCCATGAGGAGCTGAGATGGTCCCATTGGTGCTGAGATGGTCCCATGAAGTTCTGAGATGGTCCCATGAGGAGCTGAGGTGGCCCCATGAGGAGCTGAGATGGTCCCATGGGTGCTGAGATGGTCCCATGAGGAGCTGAGATGGTCCCATGGGTGCTGAGATGGTCCCATGAGGACCTGAGATGGTCCCATAGGTGCTGAGATGGTCACAACAGCCACTGCTGAACTTGCAGCTGAAAGCCTTCCCCAGCACGCAAGTAACACCACTGCTGAGCTAAAAGCCACAGGGACAAGAACCAGAAAGACATCCTGAGCACTGGAAAAATCCAAGCCCCAGCACAGCACCAGCTGCACCAGATGCCTGCCTGTAACACGCCAAAGGGACCTGTCCCTCAGAGAGAAGGAGCCACCCAGAGAAGCCCCAGCAGCAACGACCTTCCCAGACCCTCCTGGGGCTCTACGAGGGGCACAGGGCCCCCCCCAAAACCCTCCTGGGGCTCTACGAGGGGCCTCAGACCCTCCTGGGGCTCTATGAGGGGCCTGATCCCCTCCCCCCAAGCCCCTCCTTGTGCTCGACAGGGGTCCCAGACCCCTCCTCATGAGACCCTCCTGGAGCTCTACGAGAGGCCTGATCCCCCCCAAAACCCTCTAGAGCCCTATGAGGGGCATAAATGAAAACTTTTCAGTTGCTACTTAACATTTTTCCTTAGTTGTTTCAGGGCTGGTCTGCTGGTCGTTACACATAAAACTTCACTTCCCGAGTGGCATGTATAGATCATTCCAGTTCAATGCAGTCTAGTCCTGTTAGGCACAGGACAAAAAACATTTAATCTTTAATCTTCTATGCCAAAAAAAAAAAAAAAAAAGAGTGTGAAGGTGGTTAAATGTCACCCTGAAGAATTGCAAAAAAAAGATCTGCAGAAAGACTTGTGTACTCAGAATCCTGTCTTTATTTTCCAAGTTTTGTATACTATCTAAACCAAGGAAGATACTTAGTAATAGAAAGATAAGTAACTAAGCTTTGTGTAATTCCCACAAATGCAGAAATGGATTTTTATGAAGGTACCTGATCCTCAGTATCATCAAGGATTTTCTTCACTCTTCTAATTGCTTCTTTGCTGGAAGATATCCCAGTTTGGGGGCAGATCCCTCCCAGTTTGGGGGCAGATCCCTCCCAGTTTGGGGCAGATCCCTCCCAGTTTGGGGATAGATCCTTCCCAGTTTGGGGGCAGATCCTTCCCAGTTTGGGGGCAGATCCTTCCCAGTTTGGGGGCAGATCCCTCCCAGTTTGGGGGCAGATCCCTCCCAGTTTGGGGGCAGATCCCTCCCAGTTTGGGGCAGATCCCTCCCAGTTTGGGCAGCAGCTCCCCACTGGTCATGGCTGCCAGTGTGCACAAGAGTTCAGATGGGTGTGGAATTAAACAACCCCAAGTTCAGACTGTTCACAACTAGTATCAAATTCAAGGCTCCGCTGCTACCTCAGGTCATCCCTCCTGCACCGTATATGGCTGTCAGCCAACCTGCCTCCTGAGACAGAAAAAAGGTGTCTCTAAGAAACCCCCTAAAACCAGGGAAACCTTTCCGTTTTGCTTTGGTTTCCTCCTCTGCTCTTCCCAGCATCATCTGCTCCCTCCTTGCTGCCTTCTCAGCCCTGGCGTGGCCGTGGCCGCTGTCTCCCGTGTAGCTCTCACACCCGTGGAGGGCTTTGGATGGAAGAAGCCACGCTCCCTATTTTATTTCCACCAAAAAAAAACCAAAAACCCCAACAAAACACCTTTTAAAGCTTGGTTTTTCCCCTTGGAAAAAGAGGTTTCGTGACACTGGCCATGCAGCACCTTGTGGCACGCTGGCTTTAACTCCAGAGGTTTATTACCAGGTAAAGTAAAACACCATAATTACACCATTTTCCCAACACACGTGCACTGCTGGTTTCATCCAAGGTCTGTCCTGCATCCAAATTATTCTGCTGCGCTCACTCTGCATTGAGAAGGTCCCCACAGTAATGCTGGTACTTAATGAGCCAAATGAGGCCTTTGTCTGAGAGAAAACTATGTGGCCTGGCCTGGGCCATCCTGCTTTGGAAGGGGAGTTGGACTTGATAATTTCTAGAGGTCTTCCAACCCCTAACATTCTATGATTCTATGATTTTATGATTCTATGATTCAGAACAGTGCTTAAACCTTTCCTTAATGTTGAACACACTTAAACACCTTTTCCAAATGAAAACGGACATAATCTGATTTCGGCACAGTAGTGCACAACGTTAGATAGCTATCATCATTTTCACTTCCTTGTGATGCACAAAGGAAAATTGAAATGAAAATGGATCTTTCTTTCTGCTCCTTTCTCAGTTTCTCCATCACCATCTCAAAATCTTCATCAGCGACATGGACAGTGGCATTGAGCGCACCCTCAGCAAGTTTGCCAACGACACCAAGCTGTGTGAGGAGCTGACACGCTGGAGGGAAGGGATCCATCCAGAGGGGCCTGGACAGGCTGGAGAGGTGGCACATTCTTCCTAGTCACTAAAGTCAGAATGATCCATGCTCTAAAACTTGAAGCTTAAGGTGGTGTTGTAAAGGAAAGGGGACTGATTGCTATATAGGATTTTCCAAACTAAATCTGGCAATTCATCCATCTTGTTCTGTAAAGTGCCTGAAGTAGTTACTAGTATCTTGTGAAATACCCCTAGGGAAAGAAAAAAAAAAATCCCAGGACACAATCCATCAGCCAGTGATTGACAGAGAGTGGAGCTGCTCATGAAATGGAAAGATGAAGTTTTTCAATCAAAAGCCAGGAGGGCTGCTATTGGCAGGGAACATATCCAAGTTGGATTGGTTTGGGATTTCAGAATGTTGGTAATACAGCCTTGAATAAGGTGCTGCTGATGGTGGTGCTCAGTGCATGACTTTTCTCTTTGAACAGATCAATAGGTTTACAGCTGGAGCTGGTGATATCAATGTGCTGCATTAAAATTAGGGCAATACCTTATTGATCTTCCTCTGCAATAATAGGAAAGAAAAAAAGACAGAAAAGAAGGGAAGAAAGAAAAGAATAAAAAGAAGATAAAAGATCCATCATGAAGACCAAAGATTCTAAATCCAGGAGATTCTTATGAGATTTTCAAGCTACAATCAGTCCAAAAAGATTATTTTTTGTTCATGTCCAAAGTGTTTTTATGACTTTTAATGAGTTCTCGATTAAAATAGCTGTTGATGAACCCAAATGAGATTCAAAAAGAAATTTGCATACCATTAGGTGAGAGGCTTTGTCTCCACATTTTGAAGTCTGAAAGAATTTGTGAATTTTATAAGCCTGTAAAAGCCGTGGGAGTAATTCTTTATTATGACTGAAATAAAAATTAATTCCATGATAATGTGCTGCAATAAAAGCAAAACATTTCTTAGTAGGTTTTATTTTATTCTTCAAAATCTCCACTAAGGGCAAGGGCGACCATTGAGTCTACAAATTTGAGTGCTGTTCTGCTCACACAACCACAACTGAACCACAGTGTTTCACTCCTTTTGCTCATTCTTCCTGACATTCCTTTTTTCCCTAGTTCACGTGTTACCTATCAAATGCTGAGAGTGATACAGGTTGGTCTCCTAGGTTAAAAGGACTATAAAAGGATATAAAGCACTCCATCACATTCAGGAAACTTCCTAAACAAACCAAATGCTTCTCCTGCTGAATGTGAACTGCTCTGCTATGAGTATTTTCATAGCTAGAAAAAACTCTCTGCAGCAAACACCGCCCAGAGTATATTTGTTCAAAAGCTCTCAAAGGTGTGTGCTGTTTTTAGAAGCGTTGATAGTGCATGCGACTGTGTCACACTTGGCTCAGCATCAGCCCTCTGTGTTTTAAGTAGCTTTGGCTTTTCTGTGCTCTGAGAGGACTTTCAAGTAAGTTGACAATTTACTGACTTAAAAAAACCATTGTCCTCCGAGTGTCCAATATAATTTCCAAAGTAGAGCCCAAATGGATTTATTTTAAGACCAAATTGAAAAGATGTGCATCACAATTAGTTATATTATTCTTTGGTGGTTTTTGACAAATACTAAATTGGCTTGATTGCAGGATTGAGAACTGTTAGTGCAGTCAGGCTGAACTGACCAAAACACTAGGTACTTGTGAGAAGAGACCAGTGCTTGCCTCTCTACCGCCTCCTTTCAGGTTGTTGTAGGGAGAGAGAAGGTCTCCTCCCCTCAGCCTCCTTTGCTTCAGACTAAATAGCCCCAGTTCCCTCAGCCACTATTCATAAGACATGGTCTCCAGGACCTTCACCAGCTTAGTTGCTCTTCTCTGGACCAGCTCCATCACCTCGATGTCTTTCTTGCATTGAGGTGTCAAAGTGAGAGCAATAAGCAGTTTATATATACACCAGTCAGGTTTAGGCACTGGATGCAGAGATGTTCAGGACCAGGCTACTTTTTGTATTATTTTTCCATATTGATAATAAATAGAAAAGAAATACAATTACTTGCTTTGAAAACTGGGAGGAACTAAGGACAATAAAAGGTTGAAGGATTGGTGGCAGGCAAATCTCTGAATTAATCCTGAAGCAGTGCCACAAGAACTGGCAAGTGGTGCCTAAATCTCCTCTGCACTCTGCAGGCTTAGCTGGAGCAGCCTGAGCATCATGGGTCAGTCCAGAGGAGCTCAGACCTACTGGTGTTCCAGGTAAGCTGCAAAATCTGTCCCTTTTCCTTGGGTTTTGACAAGGGAGGGAAAATACAAGAGTAGCAATTGGCAGGAGGCAAACTGCTGCTGGGTGAGAGCTTTATGTCATTGTCTCTTTTAATTTTGCCCAGTCATGCATCTTTCTCCAACTCCTCCTCTAGAAATAGCCTGTCTGTTTTTCCAGTTAACAGCAGCTCTTCCAGAGACTCTGAGGAGCTGAGAACTCATCTGCAGATTCTCCTCAGAAGAGAAGAAATCCAGCATGCTGAGGCAGCTCCTAGTTTGTGACAATCCATATGCTCTCACAAGGCAAATACTGTGCATCAACATAAAAAAAATGTTGAAGTTCATCCAGACAGAGACGGAGCGAATAGAAAAGGAAACTAGAACAGCTTTAATGAAAATGAAATTAATAATTATAAAAATGGAATATATAAAAAAACAGTATGGAACCCAACCCCCCTGATGGCAATTCCATCCCCGTCACCACTGATGCTGTGGAGCAGGCACCAGGGCAGCCCCAGACTGGGTCCCGCAGCAGACGGGAGCTGTGCTCAGGAGCTGGATTCTGGTCCCGGGTTCAGGAACCACCCCCTAACCGTAACCCTAACCCCCACTCTCACACCCTAACCCTAATCCTCACACCCTAACGCTAACCCCCTGACCCTAACCCCGTCCGCTACCCTAACCCCTAATTTCTGGAGTGGGTGGGTGAGGACAATTTGCATGATTGATTTAGTATGTACAGCTGTAATCTGCTTCATCTGTGTGATTGAGTGTGCACACCTGGTCTGCATTCCCAGTGTACAGTAATAAAATGTCATTCGCATCCAGCACAAAGATCACCAGCTCCATCGTGCCCGTCAGAGATGGACGACCACCGTCACTCGCCGTCACCAACAACCGGTGCACAGGCACCGTCTCGCGGTCCAGTGATTTTGTGAGAACCAAGAATACAGCTTTCCTGTTTTCATCAGAGGATTTAACATCGAGCGTGAAGTGCTCTGTGGGGCTGAGCGTGTGGGAGAGCTGCGCGTTAGAGCCGCTAACACTCAGTTGGAACTAAGTTCAATAGAAACATCTTTTTATTAGTCAACAGCTCTACAGAGAAGTCAACAGTAAGAAAAAGTGCTAGAAAGGACTTATCACTATGGTCATCCATTAACTTCTAAAGGATTTCATCTTGCTTTGTTTTTTTTTAATTTGTAGACAAATCAGAAATATTAGGTATCAGCTGGTCATGGAGATTATTAATAAAAGAGTTTTAGCTTTGAACTAGGAGAACTTGTGGTGGTGGAGAACTTGTGATGGTGGAGAACGTGGTGGTGGACACCTGGATGGTGGTGGAGAACTTGGTGGTGGTGAACTGGATGGTGGTGGAGAACTTGTGGTGGTGCAGAACTTGATGGTGGTGGAGAACTTGATGGTGGTGGAGAACTTGTGGTGGTGGAGAACTTGTGATGGTGGAGAACGTGGTGGTGGACACCTGGATGGTGGTGGAGAACTTGAAAAATCATAGGGCTTGTGTGAAGGACAGAGTACAACTCTGTAGACCTGAGAATCTGAACTAGCATTTCAAATCTTGGCTTCAGATGTCTGTACTTCCACTGACCCACTCTAAAATAGTGAGAAACCACAGGAGGATCTTGCAATCATCCTGGTGATGCAAGCCAAGAAATCTTAATAAGGTTGAAACGAGGTACAATGGATTTAGATTAACGGTCTAAATAAAAAGCCCGAGGATTCTCATTAGAGAGTAATCTGACTGTATTTAGCCCTGATTTATTATGCCAATGCTCGAAGCAGATTGCTTGTAAAAGACTAAATACACTTAGTCTGCAGACTGTACTTTGTTACCTGAAGCAATTTCAGGAGCTATTGGGGGAAAAAAAAAAAATCAGGTCAATTTGCAGTAATTTCAAAGTCTCTTTCCTCTCAGAGCAGGGCACGACTGTGGGTAGTTGGAGTCTAACAAATAATAAAAATAAGCTACCTAACCAAAAATAACCTCTCGTGATTTTTTTTAGAAACCGAACCCCCCCAAAATCTGGCTCGTCTGGGCTCTCCAGGGCTCTCCACCAACCTCGGGTTTTCTAGGACCTGGGGGGACAGGAGGGAACTGGTCAAAATTTGCAAGAAGAAGGGGCAAGCGTGGGCTCAGGAAGGGCTGGGGGGGTCCTGCACGGGAGGGACGGGCAGTTTAGGGTTTTCTCTTTAATCTTGGGGGGGTCCTTAATGTGTGTGGGTCCCTAATTTGGGGGGGATCTCCCCAGTTTCTGAGGTCTCCCCTTAATATTGCTGTCTGAGAGAATCCCATTAATTCGGGGGTCCCACTAATTTGTGGGGTCGCCCCCATCATTTTGGGGTTCCCCCTAATCTTTAGGCCTCCCCTTTTAATCTAGGGGGGTCCCTAATGTGGGGGGGTCCCCCCTGAGACGGGGGGCCGGGAAGAAGCCCATGACTGCATTCATGTGATAGATCTCCAGACTCGGGCTAGGAAAGACTTAGGAGAGAAAACGCGTTTGTTGATGGGTCTTCAAGGGTGATAGAAGGGAAGCCATTTCCACGTTACGCTGGCATTAAGGGAAGGGAATGAAAAGAAGCGGGGAGATTGCCTTGTGCTACAGGACCTTCACGTCAGGAAAATTAATCCACAAAGAGACTTTGAAATCAAGAGAAGATATTGCAAGACTATGCTTTAAGATTTCTGGATGGGGGAACAGACGATGGAGGATTAAAGTGAAAGGAAGGAAAAAAATTGCAAGACTGTAAGATGAAGTGAAAGTGGAAAAACAGAAAGCAGTACTGAGATGTGCTTTATGCAATCTTTTCCTAGGTGTTGAACCAGTTTCTGATATAACTACATGGCTCTCTGCAGATTTGTTGTCAGAAATTGTCACAAAATTTAAAAATCAAAAGGAATTGTCATGGAAAATAAGGAAAAAACCCCAGAAATTGTGACAGAAATTAAACCCCCCCAAGAAATTGTCACAGAAATCAAAAAAACCCACAGAAATTGGCACAGAAATTAAGAAAAAAATAAGAAACTGTCACAGAAATTGAGAAAAAAAATCAGAAATTGGCACAGAAATTAAATCAAACCCCAGAAATTGTGGCGCCATGCCAACCTGTGCCCATGCCCCACTGCGCTGCATCCCCTACCCCCTGCTGGCTGGTGGGGACACCCTGAGGTGCAGGCACCTTCCCACCTCAGCTCTGCCTTTCCAGGCTCCTGGGCATGTTGCTTTTTAACCCCCACTGGCTTGTCCCTGCGTGTTCTGGGCCAGGTTGATCCTGGATGGGGTTTATCCTGCCCCAGGTTTCTGCTGGAGCTTCTGGATGCTGCCAAGAAGAGCAGCCTGAGAGGGGAGCTGAGCAATGCTGAGTAAGAGCTAAAGGGCCCCTGGAGGGCAAGAGAATGGGGCCAAACTCTGCTCAGTGGTGCCCAGAGACAGGACAAGGGACAATGGGCACCAATTGGAACCCAGGAGGTTCCACCTGAACAGAAGGAGAAAATTCTTTGCTGTGGGGTGTCAGAGCCTGTGTCAGGATGCCCAGAGAGACTGTGGAATCTCCTTAAAGCCTAAGATTAAAAACTAAAAAAGCTAAAACCTAAGATTAATAACAACACTAAAACCTCTTCTTAAAAACCAAGAAAATCTAAATCCTAATATATAAAAAAGAAGCTAAAAATAAGATTAAAAGACAGCTAAAAGATAATATTACAACCAAAAACCCCTAAACCCTAATATAATAAACAAAAGAAGCTAAATCATAAGATTAATAACAAAATAGCTAATTCCTAATACTTTGCCACTTTCCCCTGTCCTCTTTTGTGAGGACTGCACAGACTATCAGATTGCAAAGAATATTAAAACTGGTTGTATGAAGTGGCATAATTTTTGTCACAAAATGAAGAAATGATGAATGCTTCATCCACAAAAGGGGTTCTTAGACTTGACTACTGCATAAATAAAATGTCCTTGTAATGAAATCCCTAAATGAACACGTAACTTCTCCATTTGTTTGTCTTTCCTCGAGATTTTGCTTGTATTCTCGGGAACAGAATTAAGACCCAAAACGGAGTGAAGTGCCAAGTGACTTTATTTGCCCAACAAAAAGTTCGCAAAGCAAAGAGAAAGAGAGAAAGGAAAGAGAGGAAGAAAAGGGTCAGTTACAATAGCTACCACCATGGATCTGCGGCTTCCCATCAGTCCAATTTGTTTCCAAGTCCGGTGGGAGAACGTTCTGTCTGATGTTGGTAGTTCAACAACAAAAAAAGCCCAACAAAAACAAACGCCAACAAAAAAACCCCAGCCATCTCTTAAGAACATATAATAAAATGTGACATGCACACAAACTATAAATAATGGAAATGATTGCTGGTACTAGAAGATCCAGTCCAAGGTTGGTTTCAGTTCCTGGTATAGTTGTAAACTTTCTGTGCACCTATGAGCAAACCAATTAATCTTCCCTGTATCTCATTTCCCGCTCAATGTCCTCTTCATAATGTGTCTCCTTTAAAAAAAAAATAATGAACAACACACTGAAATGATCTGCAATAAAAGAAGGTTCTCAAATGAAAATTCTCACCTTGATGGTTAGATTAAGACAACACAACCTCCTGGATTAAACCTTGTAGTGTACTAGGCAAACAGTTATGATGTAAAGCGCCCAGCTACTGCAGGACTGAAAAAGTCCTTAGAAATCCAACTGTGAAAGGCTTCAGTAGCCAGTTACTAAAACCAGGTGCTATCAGCAATTATCAAGCTATTGTAATCTATTTTTACTGTTAACTTTCACTAAATCAACTGAGCACTTCTGAGTTTGTAAACACATCTATCAGCGTTTCTAAATTGTCTTCAGAAGATCAGTTTTAAGAACTGATCCATTTTATCATTTTTATAGCAAGTGGTTGAGAAAATTTGAGACTAAATGGAACCCTCCCTTTTGGAGGCCCTCTACGGGGACAAGATAGTGGCAGTCTTGTGTCACACTTGGATAGATTTATTCAATGTGCTAAAAGACTATAATGCACATGATGGGGTAGGAGTGTCGGCTTCAGAGGCTTCGGACGTTGCTGAGGGGGACGCTGCTGAGGGGGACGCTCCTGAACTAAGTGTAGCAGCTGATGACAGCCGCACCGAGGAGCCGTCTTCGGCCCCGCCGGATCCGGGGCCGGCCAGAGTGCAAGCTAGGTACATAGTTTATATGCAGGCTAAACATACAGATTCATTATATTTCTTAGAAAGGGCAGTCTTATGCTAATGGGTTCCTGGAATTCATTTACATAGTCCAATCATGTGTAATAAAATTAGGGTTAGGGTCTTTTCTTCCCTCAGTGGTCTTTTGTGACCTCTGGTGGTCATTTACTTCATCTTCTCTTCTTCATCACTGTGTTCTTTTAGTGACCTAAAGATTGGTATGCAGACCAAGGCCACTGCTGGATCTTGTGTACCACATTAGGGGGTGCAGAAAAGTAAAAGGCGGCACCTTCAGGGAGAAGTGGACAGGACAGGTGACCCTAAACTGATCAACGAGGTATTCCATCCCACATACGTCATATTTCTATTCGGCTAGAGCTGAGGGATCCAGAGGGTCTCTGGGCTCTTCTCCCCTTTTGGACTGCCTTGCCAGCTTTTGCTTGGAACAAGCAAGCAAGAAAGAAATCTGAAAGATAAAAGAATGAAAGGAGGAGAGAGGAGGAAAGGAGGAAGAAAGCAAGAAAGCAAGACAAAAAATAAAAGAAGGAAAGGAAGAGAGAGGAGAAAAGGAGGAAAAAAGCAAGCAAGCAAGAAAGCAAGCTGAAAGATAAAAGAAGGAAAGGAGGAGAGGGGAGGAAAGGAGGAAGAAAGAAAGCAAGAAAGCAAGAGATCTGGGGGGGGGCACCCATGGGTGGGGAGGGACCCCAAAAAGTCGAGGGGTTTTCCTGAGAGAGGGGGGAATGTGAAACACCCCCCCCCCACCAGTACTGTGCTGCCATTGAGTGAGCTGCTCAGGGGCACCCAAAGGTGGGGGGCATCCCGAAATTGGAGGGGGGGGCACCCTCAGGGTGGGGGGGGCACCCATGGGTGGGGAGGGACCCCAAAAAGTCGAGGGGTTTTCCTGAACACTGTCTTCCAGTTCATGCTCCTTTTCTTGAACTGACCTCTTTTCATCACCACTGCCCCTATAGTCCACCCTAGTTTTCAGATGCTACAGATAGCTTTTTCCATTCTTCACAACATCCCACCCAGTTCTGGCAAAAGCCACACAAGTCCAAGCTGAGCTGACAGAGACACACATCTCAAATATTTCTGAAGGGAGGGAAGTGCACCTTTGATGAAAGGTTATCTTGACTGGATGCTGGCTATCTGATGTCACTTCTTGCAGAACCTTGTCAGATCCTTCCTCAGTACGCTTCCAAGGTGTCATACTTTCCGAGATGTTTCTCAGCTGTCCTGAGGATATCTGTTCAAGAAACAAATATACACACTTTCAGAAAACAAATGTTGTGTCTTGTGCAAATAATTTGTCTAGAGGAATTGAATAATAATATTGATGAGGTTGGAAACATGGCAGAGGTTTGGTGCTCCTATCCCTGCCCCCCCAGGCTCCCAGTATGGACCAGTCCCCTCCCAGTCCTTCCCAGTATGGCCCAGTAACCCCTCCCAGCCTGTCCCAGCTCCCCCCCCCCCCGCTACAGCCCCGTAACCTCCCCCAGGCTCCCAGTACAACCCAGTGACCTCCTATCCCTGCCCCCCCAGGCTCCCAGTATGGACCAGTCCCCTCCCAGTCCTTCCCAGTATGGCCCAGTAACCCCACAGATTCAAAGAGCACAAGGAGCTGTGATGCTTCCAGGTTTTATGCATCTATTTTTTCTTCTCTTGGTTCTGTGCCACAACTCTGACTTGTAGTTGGACTAAGTGGATGGATGCTTTGAGTTGCATTTCAAATATTCCACCATGAGAATTCCATGATATTTTTCCCCAGCTGATGAGAAAGCAGGTCAAGGATGCCATTTCACACACATGCACAGATTGCTGACTCAGGAACAGAGCAGAGTGGGTTAAGTGACTGAGGTTAGAAGGATTCAGCCAGACAGAAGGGCTCCCTGGGAGAAGCTGGGTGGAATGGCAGCTTCTGCCTTCCTATTGAATTCTTTTGTATTGGAAAGAAAAAGAAATGGCCTAGCCCTCTGACTGATCAGCTGCATCTGACTCTGGTTTGTTTCCATAGAAAACAAAGGTCATCCAGCTGGAGGACCTGGCTTCCCATTTGGGCTCCTGTTGCCCCATGATGGCCCTTGGATCTGGTTCAAATGATGATTTAATCGTATTTCACCCAAGCCTCGTCAGACCAGGTACAAATGAAGCTCTGATGTGGGTGGGAGAAGAGCCACCAGAAGAGCTAGTGAGAAAAGAGGGGGGTAAGGAGATTTTTAAATGGGTACAGATGGGTGAGCTGTGAAGACAGCAACCAAAGGAGTCAGGAGAGATGGGGAATTTTAGATCTGGGCTTTTCTTCACAACAGGCCCGTCACTGTTTGGAAAACCCAAGCTCCACTTCCTTACTTCATGTTCAGCCGGCACCCCCTCCCTCCCCGTCGGTCCCCAGTCCCCCCTGCCCCCATGTCCCCCCTTCCCCAGTGGCCCCTGTCCCCCTGTCCCCCCTGTCCCCCTGTCCCCCTGTCCCGAATGGTCCCTGTCCCCAGTGTCCCGTGTCCCCATGTCCCCCTGTCCCCCTGCTCGGCCCGCAGCGCCCCATCGCCACCACCGACTCCACATGCCCTGCCTCAAGAGTCCGCAGATGAGGATGGGGCTGGAGAAATTCTCCCACTTTTGTCTTTCAAAAACAAGGGATTTCGACCCGAGGGTGCAGATCTTTCCTTTGGGACCTTTTTATTTGCAGCTGCGATCCGGGGTGAGGGTGTGGCAGCAGCCTTTGTCAGAAAAAATATGACGATTGGGATACATTTGCAAGTTACCAGCCGACTTTACGAGAACTTAAATTGCATAGAGCGGGGGCGACCCGCGGATCAGACGCCGCATCGGGGAGTGGGAGGCCCCCGCGCGGGAGGCGGCGAAGCAGCCAATTCCTGCGCCACCGTCCCGTCCCCCCCCCAACACCATATGTCCAGCTCGGTGATTAGGATGTTGTCGGGGACCTTGTTAAAAGTCTGACAGCAGCCGGGATAGCTCACATCTATCCTCTGTGCGTGCATCATCATTTATGGTATTGTCGTCGGCTTGTGGGACTCTAATCTGTGCCTTTTGATTGTGCGGGGCCCTCCACATGTATCTCCCACGGTTTGCCACTGGGGCTGGGATGAGCGTTCCAGGGTCTTGGGCCCCACTCGCAACACACCCTGCCCACCAATGATTGTACAGACCCAACCAAGGAGCCACCAATCAGCTCTGTCTAAAAGTAACCCAACGCCCTGAGATCCCCTCCAGCTCAGCAGGTCATCTGCAGTGGCATGAGGAGAGGCAAGGTAGTTAATTAGCTGCTCACATAAAGAAGCTTTAATTAATTGCTTTAGCAAAACCACTCAATGTGGTTGTCCCTCTCTTTACATTCAGTGTAATTGTATTGGCACTTTGGTTTAATGCACTGAATGTATAATGTCTATGTATTTTATATGTAAATAGATGTAGATTTATGGCTACAGAGGTTTGCAGACAGTCTTGTATACTATGGGGTAAGCCTTCGCGTGAAAAATTTTGGTCTGGAAATTTACCTGACCCGGTTTGGCTTGGGGGAGTTGGCGTTACAGGCTGGCTGGTTGTCCTTTTTCATGCTGGAGCGGTTGGGGACGCTTCCAAGGGGGGGCAATCTGCCCACACGGTCCTTTGCTTGCGGGTTAAAATCTCGACCACTCCTGTTCCGGGAGGAATCTAATGTGAACTTTGAGCCAGTTTAGTCTGAACTAAATTGTACAGCAACCTGTTTGAACCACAGTAAACCCCCCATGCCTCTGCACTTAACTGCTAAAGGTAGTGTCTCTGTAAATAACAAGAGATGAGAAGCAAAACGTTTGCATGTCTGAGATGAACTTGCTTCCTTCCCTGGCTGACAAGCTGCAGCCAGCTGCTTATCTGGCTAAGGCTTCTGGCCCAGCTTGTCTGCCATTAAACAAGCTAAAGCTCTGTCTGGAGAAATAGAATAATGCAAACAATGCAACTGACAAGCAGGGGAGTGAGCACCTTTCTTCTGTCTAACAGGTTTGTCACAGAAATTTAGGCTAAGTGTCAGAAATATAGTTGTAACCATGAAATCCAATTTCAGTATTATTCCCCACTGCTAAAATTGACCCAAAAACCAGCCACCAAGGAAGTCACTCAGCTCCACAAGCTCTTTCAGCTGGCCCCTGGTGAACGCTTTGAGACTGAGCAGTGACCTGCCTTGTGTTGTCACCTCCCTCAGGCATAACCTCTTCTCCCTGTGTTTGGATTTCTTCCAGGGCGCTCGCTGTTCCCGCAGGCAGGCATCGGGGAGAGGAGAGCAGCTGGGATGAAGCCCAAGTCAGGCAGCAGGCTGCAGTGCTCTGCTCTCCTGACCCGGGGCAGTCGCTGGTGCTGGTAGCTTTCGTTCAATAACTCAGTGATCATTATATCAACTTCAGTAACATCAGAGCAGAACTTTAGTAGATTAGACATATGGACTTAGTCCTTATTAGAACTTAGGCTAAATGCCCAAGGAGCAGTCAAGACCTCAGACAAATGTTACACTGCACTTCATGGAAGTTGTAACAGTGGTTTCATGTAATTATCTGTACTTCAAGATTAACTGATTTTGGTGTGTTTATACATGCTCCATTAGAACTTCAATTCATTCCCTCCTGCTCCGCCGCCATGTGAAACAAGGGCTGTTTTCCTGTGCACTCTGTTCAGCAGGTTAACGTTTGTCTTTGTCAGACCCCAAACCAGATCCTCTTACAGTCAAGACTTCATCAGAGCCAGGCTAGAGGGGAGAGTAAAACAGCCTGTCTTGCACATTAGCATCCCCTTTGTATAATGGAGGACAGTGTTAAAAATCAAGGGAGTATTCAATTACTAGCCAAACTGTACTCCCATTCCATCAGTAACTCTGACTGAAGCGACTCATCAGCCAAGAGATGGACTCTGAAGACATCTCCACAGGACATTAATTTCCCTAACTCAAGGGCCAAGCTGAGCCACGGACCTTTAACTTCTCCCTTGGAGAGAAAAAAACCTCCCACTGCAAAAATATGCACTGGCACGTCTGTTCAGGTTGCAATCTCTCCTCCTAAACTCTCTGGGGAAGTCTGTTCATTTATATATGAGAATCATACAGTTGGAACTGTTCCATGAGGTCTTGTTTCTGTGACATAAACTACACAGGCACTTTTGTTGCTCCACAGACCAGTGGATATTAATCCTTCTCCTCATCTAACTGTGAAAAGACCAGAAACAAACCGAACAAATTGTAGATCTACAACAGTTAACACTCTTGAACAGAAGAGTTAAAACAACCACTTCTCGTACATGGCACAAATTTATCAAAGAGGGTCCTCTACACTAGCTCTTTCATTTATGCTGTTCTGCATTATCTCAGAATGTTTTCTTGTACAAAAACTGCAAGATTAAATTATGATTATATGGGATTTTTTCTTTGCTCTAAACCAATGGCAATAAATACAAGAGCTGTTATCTGAGTTATGATAAAAGGATACGTACTGATGGGTACATGTGTACAACCACCATAATCAAGCACATTATGTGTGTGTAGTGGTCACCTGCAATCATTCTAAACTTCCAACCAGTGCGGATCTAGCATATACCTAAAACAGCAAACATAAAACAGTAATAATTGAGTATGTTTTAGGATCCAGAAAGGAAAATCTTGCAACTTTGGCCACCGCCATAAACACTCAAATCTCCCAGTTGGCTATGCGAATAACCAGTAAGATGATCCTGGTGATAGCAGCAGGACCCATTGTCTGAGGTGTCTGGGATGC
>WUAM01008783.1:0-23331 GCA_024336885.1 Actenoides hombroni | reverse complement strand
TGCCACAAGCACATAATCAAATGTGAACAAAAACAAAAAGGCCTTAATTCTTCCCAAGAACGTGAATTTGGAAGAAAGTACTACGCAGAAAAAATTCCAAGTTTATTCCCTGCCAGTCAAAAAAAAAAAAAATAAATTCTGCAGGAGTTATTTAAATTTGTCACAACATCTCTCAAACCCTGTCTTCACTGACATTATGAATTCATGTTGGCTCTGTAGCAATGTTAAGTCCACAATTTGCACAGACTCTCCTGGCCTGGAGGATCAAGGTATTTACCACCTTGGTTGAAAAGGAACATTCTGAAAAATGAAATCTTGGCTTGCACAGTAGCTTTCTTTAAGAATGCACAGGCAGACACTGCTCCTAAAATGTCACAGTTGCTGGCAGTGCAGAAGGGCTCCGCTGGCAATGTCATGGGGCTCTGTTCTCAAGCAGGGGGACTCAGCACAACAGCACTTGGTTAAAAGGTTTTCAATAACCACCCTGGGTAGCACACAGGAGGGGGGAAGCAGCAGAGACACCACCTAGAAAACCCTCATGGCAGCCCTACTAGCATAAGACAAACTGCTTGTTTTTATTCATAATCCCCCTATACACAAGATCTTAAAATTTTTCTTTATTTATTTAATTTAGATAAATATATTCTATTTTTTTCTAGATACAAACAAAGGGCTTAAGTGTATTTTTTGAACTTTGACAGCATTCTCTCCTTGGAACCTCTTTATGATGCACAGGCTGTGTCGTCCCCAGACAGGCTTCTCAGCATGGAAGGTTTGAAGCAGACAGAAGCTTGTCCCGAAGGTTTAGAAAGCGACAGGACAAAAAAATGCTAGTTCACTGCAACCTGTATTTCTGCTCTAAGTATCCATGGGCCTTCAGCACTGAACTTGTGGGTGCTTAACAGGAGGCCCATAAAGAAGCCCAGCAGTGCAACTCTGCTCGTGGAAGAGCCTGCATGCAGGAGGATGCTCAGGAGTACAAAGGGTAATAGGTAAGGTCACTCTGTCTGGGCTTCCCAGGTGTAATAAGCTCCAGGGGAGAAGGTTAAAAACTGCAACCAGTGACCCTGCTTCACCCCCAGCTTGGAAAACTGGGGACATCTGCAGACTTACACTTAATAAACCTGAGCCTGAAATAATACTGCAGCTTGTTCTTGGCTCTTTAGGTTTACAAATCTGTTTTAACTTTGAGAAATAAGATTAATTCATTTACAGTTCAGAATTGGGGATCACTCTGTGGTCCTATGAAGTAAGGAAACACAAGTGTCACTTGAACATCCTAATATGCTCCAGTTAAATCCGAATTGTTATACATCTTAATAACAGAAAGCCACCTTTTTCCTTTGAGATTGTAAGTATAGTTCTTTGGGTAAAGATGGAGTTGTGGGGCCCCCAGACAAGCCATGACTGTGATCACAGCCGTGCTTGCACCAAAACCACCAACTCTACCAGCTCTCAGCACAAAGTTGATAAGCACAGTTAAAAATCTTCACTATCAAGCCTCCCTTAAACATCATTCACAGCAATACCCCGAGCTGCTTCTCCACCTAATGCACCACCAGAAAAAACTCCCACCTCTTCAAACTAAGTTTCCATCAATTAACCAGCTACACATCTTTTTCAGCCATGCTATAGAAGGGCAGACCAGTGTTTTTGTTGTAGTTATAAGAGTCTCACATAAAACAGCATATTAGACAGGAAGTCATTATCTACGTCACACCCACCCCAAAAAACCAAACCAAAAAGCAAAGGAGAAATAAAACAAATTTACATTGAGAGTATGCTTACAATGGAGCAGCATAACACCTGCACCCACAACCCTTAGATTCCCTTACCCCTAATGGACTCTCTTTGGAGAAGAAATAACTCCTCAAGGTCAGCATTTCTTTTTCCAAAGCCAGTGCTAGCTGTTGGGTAAGTGCATCTTTGCTTCCAGATCTCAGCCCATTTCTTTTCATCCCCCAATGCAAGCTTATTGGGGAGAGGTCTGTTGGCCTCCCGTGCTCTGCAGGGCAGCCAGCCAGACACCCTGCAGGAGCTCCACTGCATCTTAGTTGCTGCCCCTGGTGCTCCCTCTGAAGTTTAGGTTTTGCTTCATAAATAAATTACTGTCCTCTAAGTTTGCACATCTCTAGTCTGGCTGGGGGTGCCTATACTGGCCACCAGGCTAAGAGTGTAAAGGTAGCCCAGCGGTACTGAGCTTGCTTAGAAAAGCCTCCATGAAGTGTCAGGTAGATGTCTTGTGTTTCAGGATTTGGTTTGTTTGCATATGTAAAATACTCAAGAATCACTGTGTTTTAATAGTGTTAACACTCAACTAAACCTATTAAAGAGGGTGGCACAGCCAAGCCTTTTCTAAGACACACACTGTAGCTTTAAGTCAGCAATGAGATTAAAAAGCAGTGTATTTCTGGCAAAGGAGGAACAGAATACAACACAACTTCCAGGCTGAGCCACAGCCAGGGCAGGGATTCAGAACAATGCCATTTCTTCTCCACTAACAGCTCCAATCAAGAGGTTAATTAGTGCCATGCTTTATCTCCCCCTGGAGCAGGTAGCAAATACAAAATGCAGTAGGCAGTGTTTGATTTATAACAAAGTACTCACTGCCCTTAAGTGTAAGCTCATGATTAATTTTTCTGTGCCCACAGCACACTTGACACAGTTAATTTTCTTTGTATTATGATGCCTGAAGTTCTGTGGAAGAGGACCCAGTGTCTTTTTACCCCCAGCTCACAACCCCACTGCTCACTGAAGGCTGGTCTGGGTAAAGTCTGCCAGAGTCACTGTCTGGAGAAGTGTAAACGTGCCAGCACGCAAGGGGATACCTTTAGCTGAAAGTTTTGAGGCAGCCTGTGCATGTGCTCGCACTGAGAAGCAAATGGAAGTCTGCGCTTTACTATGTATAGATATCTTGTTAAATGGAGTGGCTCTTAAGTCTGTATAGCTTGGTTCTGCCTTTTTGGAAAACTTTTTTCCCTGGCAGCGTTTTCAGGGTAACAGGAAGGGAACTTAAAGACCATCTAATTCACTCTTCTGCCACCCTGCTGCTCAAAGCCCTGTCCAGCCTGGCCTTGCACACTTCCAGGGAATGGACATCCACAGCTTGATTTGCCAACTAGGGCTGCTAAATCTGAGTTGGCAGTGGTACCAAGAGCTTTTGGATCTGACAGCTGCTCAGTAAACTGCCAGTTTCTTTCTTGGCTGATCTGTTCCCTGTGTAGTTTGATTTACTCAAACTTTTTCACGCTACTGCGACCCCCTACACCCCCGCTTGCTTGCCCGCGCATCCCCCCCGCGCCGCCCAGCCGATCCCAGTGGCTCCCAGTGGAACTTGGGGTCACCAACCCAGTGACACCCTGTGGGGGAGGGGCACCAGTTCAAACCAGTTCAAACCAGTTCACACCAGTTCAAACCAGTTCACACCAGTAGCAACCCCTGGGAACCACCCCTGTACCTCCCAGTGCAACAGCCGATCCTACATTACAGGCACAATTTAAAGTTGTAAAAAATACAGCAAAGACAATTAATGACAACGATTTAAAAGTTAGAATTGTTACAGCCATTAACGATTTCTTTAATATAAAGAATTGGGACTTTGGCGATAGATTCTATCTAGGCGAATTGATCACATACATTACTAACTCGGTAGCTCCGGATGTAAGTAATATGGTAATTGTTCCAAGACAACCTAACAGTGCACAGTGAGATGGGCTGCTCGGCCAGGAATGCACACCTCATGTGGCAGAACAGAAAAACTGTAGTCATTGCACAAAGACATGGATACAGCTCAGTCACAAAAAGCACCATTGCTAATGTCACCAGCTAACAGGCAGCACAGCATGTACCAAAACTACTCCTTGCACAAATACTGTGTTGTTTGAGGTGTTTCTAGCTAGAAGGATTTGTTACTATCAGTCAGCCCTTAACTAGTGAGGGCAGAAACTTTCCATGAGAAAGCAAGTAACAGAATCCACAAACCTTCCCAGGGCTGCATTTTCAAAGGCAAGTAAGACTGTGCTTTTAGCACCCTCAGGTGCATATGGCTTCCCTAATGACAGATTTGCCATGTCTTTGTGGCACAGCATCCTCAGCACATACTATGAACCTCAGCACCCTGACATCCAAGGATCCACCAGGCAAGCTAAGGCTGGCTATTCCCTTAATTAAACCTGGATGCTGACAGCTGCTCTCCTGGTCACTTTCGTGTGTTGTACCCGGGTGGGCAGAGCTGCCCGTGGACCCTGGGACGCAGCTGTGTGGGCAGAGGGGCTGCAAGGCTGGATTTCTCACTTTGGTTTGTGTGAGCACCCCATCTGCCCCCCTGCTCATCTTCTCTGAGGTGGTTTTGCGACGTAAGACCACGTTAAAACGGCTTTCCCTGGATGCGAATACAATCTCTCCTGAGGAGCTGATATCTGGGAGAAAGAGAGAATCAGTCAGTTTCCTGCCAAGCTCCAGTCTGTCCCTCCTGAGATGCTGCCCTCATTTCACTGTAACTAGCAGCCAACAAAGACAGGGGTGATCTCGCCCACTAGAAAGTTACACAGCAAACCCCTGAACAGCCACATGGTCCAGGATCCTGGACAAGGAGTATGTTGTCACAGGAGCCACCTTCTTGAACCATGGAGGGGGGGAACCTCTGTAGGTGATCTCTAGGAGATACAGGCTGAAGGTGTAGAAACACCCCAGGAGTGTAACAGTGCTTCAGAAACAGCACCACAGCACAAACCCTGCTTGATTTATCATTTATTCCCAGGGCAATCTGTCAATGAAAAACTGATTTTTCATTACCCCCACATAACAAGTTGGAGTCCAGCTGTCACTTTAGAATTCCAAGTGGAAATTCCTCTTCTTCCTGCTTGGTTTTTAAGTCGTTTATGGGTGTCTGACTATCAAAACTCTACCAGACAAGAGCACTCCTTATTTGTTCATGTACCAGTGGGTAATGTACCCCATAATAACCACTACTGGTGCACCAAGTCCTGCTCTGTACCACTGCATCATTCAGGAAGGTTATTGTCAGGGCACAGATGATTCTGCAGTTCTCACACCTCTGCCACTGCCTGGAGAACCACCTTCTACTGTAAGGCCTGTAAGAGAGACGAGGACAAACATTTTAGTAGAGCCTCTTGTGACAGACACAAGGGATAATGGTTTTAAATCTAAAGAGGGTAGATTTAGACCAGATATAAGGTAGAAATTACTTGAAATGAGAGTGCTGAAACATTAAAACAGATTTCCTAGAAAGATGGTAGATGACCCATCCCAGAAGACATTCAAGGACAAGGCTCTGAGCAACCTAATCTAGTTACATGCTGAACTCAATTCTTAGAAGCTGGAAATAATGTTCAGAATCTCTAATCCAATCCTTCTCTTTGCAGATGTCGTGTCTCCATCGTGCTTCTGGGTTATTCTTTTCTTTGGCCAAATATTTGTTACATTTCCTCTTGGATTTTTCTGTTTTGATGGATTCTCTTTCTTTGATAGGATAAGATGCATGTTTAAATCATTTCACACTCCCCCTTTCAAGCACAAAGTCTGATTCAGCATTAGCTAAAGCTCACAGCATCTGAGCAAACCTGGTGTTTAATAAACAGAAATTTACAGTGGTTTTATGGGCAGCAAAACACAGGCTAACAGAGATACAGAGGCGCTTTAAGAGTGGAGGATTTGCAAACAGTCTTCTCAAGATACATTGCCCTCAGACAAACGAGTGAGAGCTTGCTGAGGTAGGGTGGCTTGCTGTCAGTTTTCCCAAGGTGGTGAGACTTGTAATTAAAAGCCCATTCATCTCTGCATATCTGAGGGAATGTTATAGGTCCAACCTTTGTGAGTCTTGGACTGTAACTAACAACAGCTGATTTAATGACAGTTTTTTTCAGGAGAAGAAAGTCCCCAGATTTTTTTCTTTTAATTAGTAAACTGCTTAACATAGTAAGGACAGAGGGGAAAGTATAGATTAATTTCAGCAGCCATTGGATTTCCAAGCCCCCTTCTTTTAACGGAATAAAGCTAAATGAGTTAAGAACATTTTTTGTGTTCTACTTCATGTCCTTAAGTTGAACTGTATTTAAGATGCGTTCAAGACAGTGTTTCTCTCTCTTGGGTTAAATAAGGCCTTATCTGTGGCTGTACCGGCAGCCACTGAGGCCAATTAGAAAACACACTGACCAAATTATGTTCCTACTCCAGCAATGTGTCTCTAGCTCTGAATGGAAGCACACTGGCAGGCTTATGCAGAATGTAGTTGTTAAGGCTGTGTTCAAAATGTGAGCAGCACACTGGGCAAGTTCTTTCTGTCAGGGAAGCTGAGGAATGCACAAGTCCAGAGCTGCTGTCTTCAGAGGCTCTGGCAGCCTGTGTGCATGGTGACCCCTGTGCTACCTGAGATACTTCAGCTCTGCTTCTTGGGATGCTGTTGATCTCTCAGTGTTGATCTCTCTCCACCAGCTTTAGGCAGCTTCTAGATACCAACTTCATCCCTAAACTGATAATAGTCTGTGTTACAAAAATTGTCAGTTTCAAAAAAAAAGTGTAAATGGCCATCTCTTCTTGGCACTCAATCTTGGGAGATTCCCTGAGAACCGGAATAACTGTGTCAGCAGGGAGGGTGAAAATGCAACACATTACTGTTCATGGAGGTGAAGCTGAGATGCTGAACATGCAGAGGAACAGGAGGAGTTGTAAGATGCACACTCGATGGTCACATCCTGCACCCGCCTTCTGCCAGGCTCCAGTTCTGGCTTTGCAAAGGGCTGGGGCTGAGCAGCACCAACCTCCCGCTCGGCCAGGGATGCTCTGAGATTGCCCCCCCCCCCACCCCAACCGTGCCCCGGTGCCACCACGTCGGGGGGGGGGGGGGCGGGCTCCCGCCCTCCCTCCCCCCTCGGGCCCCCCCCGGGCGCTTTCTGCGCCCCCAACCCCCCTAAGCACCAAAACGCCCACATAAAACAAAACAACCAACAACCAACCCCACACAAACACAAAATCATCCAACCCTACCCCCCCAAAAAGCTAATAACTCCCAATCCACCCCCAAGCCTCCCAAAACAACCCCCCACAAAAAAAAACCCAACCACCCAACCCACCCCCAACCAACAAAAACACGACAAACACACAACCCCCCGCACCAAACTAACACAAACCAAACACCCCACGAAAAAAGAAGGAAAAAATAAAAGAAAAAAGAAAGGAAAAAGGGAAAAAAGAAGAAAAAAGGGAAAAAGAACAAGGAAAAAAGGGATAAAAAAGAAGAAAAAAAAGGAAAACATAGAAGAAGGGACAAAAAGAAGGAAAAAAGAAGATGGGAAAAAAAAAAGAAAAAAAGAAAAGAAAAAAGGGAAAAAAAGAAGAAAAAACAGAAAAAAAAAAGAAGGGAAAAAAAAGAAGGTGGGAAAAGACGAAAGAGAAAACTCACTTGTCTCATGTCGAAACACCACCCTCGGCTCTTGGGAAGAATCCCTGTGTTTATAAACTTCCCTTCCAGCTCGCTTGAAGTGTAACTGACAAACTCGTGGGTTCTAATTCAAAACTACAGACAAGGTAATTTTAATGGAAAGACCTGCTAGGCTGCTAGACACTGGCACTGCCCCACAGACTTGCTTGCAGCCTGGCTGTTCAACATATATGAATCCATATGGGTTTCAACCATAAAACTATGGTTCAAAACATACCTAATCAACCAAATGTGGATAGGTTTTATTCCCTTTGGGGCCTAAAACTCCATCTGAAGGATGGGCATCAGTAGCTACCAGTAAGAGAAGAGATTTCTTCCTTTACCACTGCTTTAAATGCAGACATTTGTTCTCAGTGACCACTGAAGATTTAACTTCTGGAGTCATTATAATTAAAGCTGGAATTCTTCATCCTGAATATACTTGGCAGATTCTAGCTTGCAAGCTACACTACGCTTTATCGGCCTCTGTGAACGTTTTCCGGGTAGCTTAAAAATATGCAGTTCTCCAGTTATATGTCTCTTAGCTTCTACTCTTCACTCTGAATATACTTTTCTGATTCTAGCTTGTACGCTACACTAAGATTTACCGGTAATATGAACGTATGATCGGTAGGTCAAAAACATCCCCCGCCCCGTGCGTGGGTGAGCTCCGGGTTGCGACCGGCGTTGTCTGGGCCGCCCGGGGCTCGGGGGTTTTCATGGTGGCAGATGGAGGCGGGACGGGGGTTTTTGGCCTCTCCGCTGCCCAAGCGGCCTCGTCCCCGTCTCCCTCCCCCCCCCGCCCGGGGGTGATTTTTCCTTCCCTTTGGCTGCTGAGTTGAGGGGGGACGTGGAACACCCACCCCCCCACCCCCAATTTGATGCAGGAAAGCTTCTGCTGAGCTTGCGCACACTGCCACACATCATCACTTCCATGGTGTAACCACAGAATCCACAACAGGATTAAACTCCTTCACATGGCAATTACACCTGACAGGGAGGGTTTTGCATATCTTGCCTTGCATGAAAAACATAATTTTCTACAGAGGCTATTTTGTCTGGTTTAGTAACCCATCAGAATTCTGCTCAGAGTTATTTCAGACTGACAGGAGTGAATATGGGGTTTAGTACAAAATATACATTGGTTTGGTTCAGAATCCTGTCCTTTATCAGCAGAACTCTCATGAGATTAATGATAAAGGAAAGCTGGTGCAACAGAAGGACAATACAGAGCAGAATGTGCACTCATTTTCTTTCCCATTTATACTATCAAGAAGCTCAGTTCATTTGGTTGTAAAATGCCAGTTACTGGAGTTAATCCTCTTTTCCAATATAAGATGAGATCGGTTTGGACGTATGAATCAACTGACATAAATGAAACCCTGAAAAAGATGCCCAACTTTGTAGAATTAACCCTCAATAAAGAAAAGGTAGATGAATACCTTAAAGCTAAAAAAGCAGAAGGTATAGAGGGGGAGGAATTTACTGTATTCGGGATTCATTTCTATTTAAGTAAATCTTTTTAAATTAAATAACAATGGCAAAGCATTATTTTGAACAAATTGACGGCTGCATCTGTATCCAGGATAACCTAGCTGGACAAAGGATGTCTGCATGAAGCAAGGAGCTCTGGCATCAGCTCCCAGAATCAGTAGGGATCTTGCATGAATTTTCTCTTTATTAATTTAATCTCACCTCTCCTCCTAAATTATATTTTCTGAGCTATTCATGAACACAAAAGAATAAATCTGAAAATGCACAGTAAAGTACTTTATGGCACAACAATTTCTGTACTTCCATGTGTGGTGCTGAGGGTCATGGTTTAGCACCAGACTTGGCACAGTTGAAGAATGGTTGGACTTGATGATCTTGATCTCACCAAAACCATTTTATGATTCTTTCTTACCAGCAGAGACTAAAAGGCCTGTTCAGCCCCTTGCAAAATGAAATCTCTCTATTAATATATTAGGGAAGGCAGAGAAGAGCAACAACTATTTAATCTGAAACCCACCAGTGGCTAAAACCAAATGGGTATTATTGTACACATGAACTCTTCTTTGGCCAGTGTGTTCCTTAATGTGCCAGTTAAAATATTTCAGTACCTTTGGTTTATTCAGAGACCTCAAAGTCCATCAGCATACAGTAATATCTGATAAGGGAATATAAACAATCCTAATTGGTATTATGCTGGGTACATCAGAAAGCTACTTTTCCAATAATCTGCTTTCTGCCTTTGTAATCCTCACACAAGACCTCTGAAAATCGCCCCCCAAGGGGTTTGGGGTGGCGGCGCCCAGCCTGGGGGGGGGCGGGGCTTGGGGGTGGGCGGGGCCCCGGTGGGCGTGGCCACCGGGTGGGCGGGGCCTTGGTGGGGGGGGGTCTGGGGGTCTGGGGTCCCCACCCCTCCCAAAGCGGGCTCGGAAGGGGGGCGTGCCGGGCAAGAGGGTGCAAGCAAGTGTGGATCGCGGTGGGGGGCGCGGCGCTAAAAGATGGGCATTTCCTCTCTGTACACTTTCCTCACGGGGGATAAGCTGGGGGCTACAGAATAGTTTGAGGATTCACTGATAGTTCTTAAAATGTGGGTTTTTTTCATGTTTCTTTTAGGCATACCTCTTGCATTTCAGTTTAATGTCATGGTTTCCTTCCCTCTGACCCTGTCCTGTTGTCACGAATCATGAGGAACATGGCCTTTATCCAGGGATGTTCCCATTCTGGAAGCATCCAACAATCCAAGAGAGTGAGTGTTTGGAAACACCTTGAGATGGGGAATTGCTCTTCAGCTTAAGCTGGAATCTGCCATCAGACTGCACGTGTGGAGCCACGTTCTCACCTCTCCTTTAGCAATAATTAATAGCTCGAGTATCTAGGCAAAGAACCACCAATTAAACACTGAGAAATGAGGCCACGCTGCAGCTGAAGCAGGAACACCAGGCCAGACTAGAATGGATGTGAGGCTTAAAGTGAATATAACATCACTGTGTTATTTTCCAGTACCTGGAGAACATTCATTAGGAAAGGCCACCAGAGAAGTGATAAATGGCTTACATTAGTTTTTTTGCATCCAAGTCATTCCCGTGGGAGACTCAGTCTTCATTCCCTTCTATTCAGAGGAACAGAGAGAGTGGTCAGTTTGTTTGAGGCTAAAATTACCCTGCAGATGTAAGATGCTGTTGCTACCACAGCTGGATAGCTCTCGGGGATCTTGATGCCTAGGGGAGGAAGGTGCCTCAGTCCCCATGGACTCTCAAGGGAGGTACCCTGGGGCAGAGGGATGGGTCCAAGCCCAGCCTGCTCCACCTCGGGACTGCAACCAGAGCCAAAGTGGCTCCAGGGCAGGCACAGAGTGGGCAGAGCAGCCCTGCTTCATGCGGGCACAATGGGACAGCCCCCAGACCTGGCTCACACACCCTGTCCTGTGCGCTCAAAGAGAAATATGGCATTGGTTATACCCAATTGGATTGGGCAGAGAAGCCATTAGGTCTCTCTCAGCTACCTTAGATGAAGACTGTCTCTGTCTCTGTCTCTGAAGACTGTCTCTGTCTCTCTCTTACCTGCTCACAGAGAAATATGGCATTGGTTATACCCAATTGGATTGAGTAGACAAGCTATTAGGCCTCTCTCAGCTACCTTAGATGCAGACTGGATATTTCGTAAAAATTCAGGTCCATGTTGACTCACTATGTTTTCAAAATAGATGATTCACTTGCTTACTCTGAGCATTTTTTTTTACTTGAAGCTAAAGCTCTAGCTACCCACTTGTCTTTCACAGAACCTGACAAAACCAGCCCCAAATGGCACCTTACTGATCTCCTTTAAGACACGATGTATTTCACCAAGAATTGTAACACACCTTGCTTTTGAAATCTGCCTTTAGTAGCTTGCTGAGGAAAGCAGAATGGTTTCTACTGGGAGACAGAATTAGAAGCAGGTACTTCTGTACCACTTGTGTTTGTACCTCCCTGAGGCAAGGCTTGATCTCATTGCAAGCTGTGAAGCCACCTGTCTGCAGTCCAGTTTTTCAGGGAAGGTGGGTGTGATCCTGAGTTCCATATTGAGGAGGACTTTCAAAACCTCCCCTGAAACTCACTCAGAACTTTTATGTCAGCTTATGCGTAGAAACATCTGGAGTAAGCTGGGAAACATACTGTGATACTTTCCTAGGCAATACAGAAATTCTTTCTTCTACAAGGACACTCTTACTATACAGTTCAAATAGGCCAGTGGAAATGTTTTTACTTATGATATGAACCCAACAGGAAAAATTATTTTTTTTTTCCACACAAAAAGGAGTAGCTGAAAAAATGATCCAGCAGCCAAAGAAGACATTTTGGTTTTCACAGTAGGCCTTGCTTGTGATTTTTATTTTTATTTTCAATTTTGTTGTGGATGCTGCCATCACACTAGGGAGAACACTTGCTTAGTCAGACTGGTATTTGGAGTAGCTAGAAATAATTGAAATCTCAGTCATCTGAGAAGGAGAATTCACAAACAAAAATTCACAACTGACCCCTAAAGCAAGGATGTTATGATAGTTGTATCTCAGTTCTGTACTAATACCTGGCTCTATTTGAGCAGACCTTCCCCAGTGTAACAGCACCTTCTATGCATTTCCCTCGTTCAGAGGTAACAGTTGCACCCCAAACTGCAGCAAACCTGGGTCTGGTCTCCTTCAAACTAACATACCCAAGTCATGTACACCACTTCCAGGAGAAGCCCTCACTGCCTGACAACATCTGTGCACACAGTTGCAATCTCCCCCAGCTCACTGAAGTCCAGGTGCCATGGTAGTCTCCTCATGATCTCCATGTTGCTATCTCCTGTTTGCCAGTAGCACTGTTCCGCTTTCCAAGCAAGTCATCTCTCTCTCTAATCAATGTTCTGCCTTCCCCTGCCAGGCACACCTCAGACTTTATTTGTGCCAATCCATCCTTGCCCCACGGCTGCCCTTGCTCTCTCTGGAAGATCCTTCCTCAGTTCAGTTTGGACACCTCATTTGGAGTAATTCAGATGCTCTGCTGATGCAAACACAGATCCAACCCTCTCCCTCTCCTTTTCCCTTCCCCTTCCCCTCTTCCTTTCCCTCTTGTTTCCCTTTCCCTTTCCTTTTCCCCCTCCCTTTCCCTCTCCCTTTCCCCTTCCCTGTCCCTCTCCCATCCCATTCCCTTCCCCTTCTTTCTCTCCCTCCTCTTTCGGATTAGCTCCGTCTAGGGTAAGAGTGTGCAATCTAGTGTCCTTTTCGGTGGCCGCCGTATCTTTATGACTTTTTCCCCAAATCTTTACCACAAGAAAGTAAATACTACTAAAAGGCTATTTAAGAATATATTAGAGGTTCAAGTTGCACCCTTAGGGAGCCAAAAACATTAATCACAGGCATCATTCAATTTCTTTTCTGAGAACTGGATCAAGCCACAGAAAATGTAAAGCATCGCTACAGTTGTTAGCAACTCCAGAAAGACTCCCCCACCACCAGCACAGCAAGATTATCAATGCGGAAGCTCTCCAGCCTGGTTTTAATGTAACTCAAGCAGGACCCATTAAAAGCAAAAAACCTCAGTTTAATAGACAGTGCAATTGGCAGGCTGGAAGGGAATGACATTGGCTCTCTCCTACAGCAGAGAGAAAGGGCAAAGAGCTTCCTTCCCCCTATCTCTGTAGATGCTTTTGCTGACAATCCAAAGCACTTAATGCATACAGATCACATTTCTCTGCACACACGTTTTCTCTCCGGGTGGAGACAGGCTCATAGAGAATGTTATACTTGCAGGTAACTTTGAATTCTTTGACTTTCTTTCAATCTCAGCAACATTCTTCAATTTCATCACACTGACTTAGAAGGGCCTGAAACATGGAAGATAATGTTCTACCAACTAGGAGTCAAAAGCCAGGAAGAGTGAAGAGCTAGTACATGTGCTAGAAATACTATTGTCTAGACATTACAATTAATCACTTTGTTCAAGTATTGGTTGGAAAAGCCCTCTGGGAACATCCTCCAAGTCACATCCAAGGCGCCCCGGCACTGGAGGGGGGGGGAGGATCCAGCTCCTCCCCGGGCAGCCTGGGCCAGGCCCCGGCTCCTTTCCCTGAGCTCCAGCCTAAACCTCCCTTGGAGCAGCTGGAATCCAGCCCTGGGGAGCTGGGAGCAGCACCAGCCTCTCACCCAGGGCCTGGCAGAGTCAGGAGTCTCCCCTCACCCTTTGATTCATTTATCAGTCTTTTGATGTCAGCTGATCTTTCAGAGGGCACAGAATGAAATACTTTTCATATTTTTCTTATATGTGTGTGTACATATATATAGAGTAGGTACACTCATTATAAGTGGAGAAAAAAACAAGATTTGTTTCTGGTATTCTAAAAATCCCACAAACTTCAAACATGCAATATAAAGGAAGAAGAAAACATCAGCTACTGATATTCCCCTTCTATGTAATGGTGCTGAGAAGTAAATCAGAATCCTCAATAACCATTAATTCCCAATCTGGTTATCTTGTAACAATCATAGTTTACAAATAAATAGCTAGAATATGAAATTAGCATGCCTAAGAGCATACAGGATAATGAATAATTTTTCTTGCCTCTAGCAACCTGAGATTTCACATATGGATGATGCTTAAAAAAGTATCCAACTCTTCCCATGATGCTTTAATTCTGTATTCTTTTTTAGACCCACTAAATGCTTAGTAAATATGACCTGTTCTCTGTAGAGGAAACCATGCCTGTGGCTTGTGTAGCTGTTCCTTCCACCTAACATGTGAAGGACAGCATTGTAATCTCCCTACCATCTTCTCTTCAAAGATGAAGATGAAACAGCATGTTCCCAGCAGCTGAAGGAGATGCTCTAGTTAAAACCTAAGTGTGAGAACTCAAGAGGAATGGGAATCCTCTGCGATGTTCAATCCCACCCGAGCACCCCGATACCAGCTGTCTCCGGGAGATCTGAGAGCTTAGCCGGGAGTATTTTTAGCCAGAATTGCTCACAAATTGACGAGGAGTTAGCGTGGCTGGGAGGGTGAGGTACAGCAACACCCCCAACGGACCCGTGTGGCAGCGAGGAGAGGGGACAGGGTGGCAGGAGCAGAGGGGAGATGCCACACCCCCCAGGCAGGCACACGAAACCCAAGAATTAGTTCAGGCTTGGCCTTTGGACCGTGTGGATCAGGGCAGTGTAATTCAGCTGTTGGTGTTCTTTTCCCTACTGGATGTGTGAGTTGTAGAGCCAAATTGATATCTGGGACTTGTTTGATAGGGTAGTGTTTAAATAATTGAATATGGGAAGAATAAAACTGTTGCAGAATGTGGCGAATGCAGCACAATTAGGAATAACATGGATGCTGTCCTCTTGGTACTATCCTTCCTGTCTTTCCAACTGCCTACAGAAACAGGGAAATGAGACCAGCTCCTGCATGACAAGATGCCAGAGACAGTGTGGGGAGGAAGACTGAGCTTTCAACTTATCTTACAGAAGCTGACACAACTGATAGAAATGTTAGAATATGTATGTGCTGTTTTTCTTCTTGTGTGCTTTGTTTTATAGCAGTTGCTTAAAAAAAAAAAAAAGTTATTTTGGAGGTGATTTTGCACCCAGATTTGTCTGATTTCCCCCCAGACTGTGAAGTCTGTGTTTCCAGACACAGCACAGATCTGGAGCCTTTTCCACGTGGGACAATCCGTCCTGTAAGTCTTTTAGTTTCTTCAACTGCTTGCTTGCTTTGGGCTTGTTGCTTTTTTTCTGTTTTCAATCAGATTTACCTTCTGAAGTGGCCTCAATTACCAAATTGCTATCAGTCCCCTATCACTGAACTTCACAGCAATTTCTCTGTCCTCAGCTGAGTGTATATCATATCACAAAAAAAAAAAGCCCAGGATTGAGCCCACAAATGAATTGTTACCTGAAAGTGACCCTGCTTGTGAAGAGAGACTGAAGTGAGGATAGATCCAAATAAATGTGAGAAGGCAGAAATAGGCTGGGATGAGAAGGGAGCATGTGAAATGGAGAGAGGATTGAGTGGGGAGTTACAGGGGTAGAACTCTGGGGTGCAAAGAAAATGCAAAATCATTAGGCTCTGGAAAAGTCACAGAATTACAGAATCGGTTTGTTTTACAGGAACCATACCAATTTAAATAATATTGTAGAAGTAGGATCATAGAACAGTAGGATTGCATACTTAAGAATTCCTAGACATGTAAGAAAAATGTATCCTAAGAAAAATGTATCCTTAAAAAAGCCCTCAATAAAAAAAATTAATTGAAAGCTCTTGCATAGGCAGAATGAAACCCAACCAAGGGGCACTGGCACATGCTGTGCCACAACATGAAACCCCTGAGCGTGGTCTGACAGCCACCCTCCTCCCCCTCTCACCCTACAGAGTCACTCCTCGAGGTGTGGCCAGCAGAACAAGCAGTGCCTGTGTGGGCTCTGCTGGTTTCATAAGCAGGGGTTTGTTGTTCAGTTCAGGGGCTGTAGCAAAGCAGCTCTGTACGTCCATGCTGTGTTGCCTTTGTTGCTCTTGTTAGGGGTTCTATGAGAGAGTTGAGTCCCTGGGCCTTCTGAGGTCAGCCCAGGCAGCTGATTTCACTGACAGCTGAACAAAAGCTGTGTGTTCTGGAACAGTTGTTAGGGTGTCTGCAGCTTGCTGCTGAAAAACTGCCAGAGCATCCTCCCCTTCCCATGGAGTTGCTGGAGGAGCTTCCTGGGTGAGCAGTGACCCCAGACCCAAAGGGGTCTGGGGACTGCAAGATAACTGGACTGTGCAGAGGAGGAGAGCAGAGAGTGAGGAAAGAGCTAGGAAGGCAAACTGGAAAACTTCCCTGTGAAGAGTTTCTAGTTGCACTGCACCTATATGGGTGAGAGTCCAATACAGTTCATCTGGGCAAGTAGCAATGGTCTCTTGGAGAGTTGGACAGAGGTCAGGAGAATTAGTGTGCACTGTGTTGAGCTTGATATTATTTCTGTTAGTTTTGCAAGGAGAGCAGCAGCAATCATTTTTGCTGGTAGTCCTATGGATAACATACTGTACAAAGTAGGATGCTTTCCCTGCTATGCTTAATGGACACTCCCAACTGAAAATATACAACTTTTTCTCATTGCAGCCCCAGGAAAACAAGCAATCAGCAGTCTCTTGGTCAACTCTAAATCCGTGTGGTGAACCAAAGCACACATCTCACAGAGCACTGCAAATGTATGTTGGTTTCTGCACGTGTTCTGAGAAAGAAGAATTAGGATCCCTAACTCATATAACTTCTATAGGAGAGTCAACTCGTGCACTGTAGTCTGGCCTTGTTCCATGATTTCTCCCTGCAGAAGAGCAAGCTCTTCCCTTATGCTCCTGCCTGGGGTTTGTGTAGGAGTCTTTGGTAATATTAAATACAGGCTTTTTTTCAGTGTCATCCAGTGGTTTTAGGTCTCAGGGGTACTAATCCTTTCCTCTGCACCTCGCCAAACCAGAGCTTGCTGGAAAAAGCTTTCGCTCTTGAATGTGAGAGATTCAAGTGGATTTGTAGCAGGGCCTTGAATCCAGCTTTTCCATATGGCAGGGGAATGTCCTGTTAGCAGGATTTTGGGTTTTCTTGGGTATAAGGGCATCCTTTGGAGGCTATTTCATTGAATGGAAATAACTGAAAGATGAAGCGGATGCAGAGCTGAAGATGTGCTTTCTGGCGGAATTTGGGGTTCAGTTGCACCCTGGGTGCTCTCCAGTGCCCACCAGGAGCTGGGGGTTGCTGTGGGATGTCATTTGATTATTTATTTAATACAAAAGTTGTGTTCTGGAGATTTCCAAGCACTTTTTCAAGGGTTTTTTTTCAGCAGGAAATACTCCTGCCTGGCAAAGTAAATTGGAATTGCATTTCAGTTCATGCCTGGGGGCTGTAGGGAATGGGCTGAAAAATGCGCCTAAGAGCACTGAGCACACCTCTCCTACAGCCTGGGAAAGACACCGCTTCCCTTCTCCCCCAAAAGATGCAAATGCACAGCTCTTGCATACCCAACAAGGGAAAGCTCCCCGTCTCCCAGATGCCTCGGATATCATTTGCTTCCCAAGATTTGTCTAGGCTCTACTAACCATAGCTCTGGCGCACTAATTACCAAAACCTCTGTTTTCATAGAACTGATCCGTGAATATAGGGCAAAAGTGAAGATGCTGATGTGCTGAAGCTGCCAGGTGGTGGTGCTCAGCACAGGATAACTCTGAGCCAGAAACCAGGACAGCTCAGCACTCTGTGTCCACACTTCAATCCAAATAATGGCAGCACTGAGTGAATGAAGAGAAGGAGGAGGAGGAGGAGTCCTGCAGACTCCTTTGCCATTGGCTTTCTGTCAGAGCAGGGATGAAATACACCACCTTTATTGTGTCAGGTGTAATTTCAAGTCCTGAAAATAGCAGCTGGCAGGAAAGAAAAAAATGTCAGCCTGATAGAAAGCTCCATGGCAGGCTCCTCCAGCTCCAGTAGCTTCAAAACACCCTGTGAACTTTGTGTTTGACCTTCTGCCAAGAGTGGCAATTAAAAAGTGTCATGACATGCAATGTTTACTCATTTCTTATGTGCCCCAGAGGCCTGGTTTTGTTCTCATGACAAATTTTGGAAGGACCCAGCTACCCTGACACCGACCGACCGAACATCCACGCCGTGGAAGGCCCAAGCACCCCTCGCCCAGAGGCACCGAGCATCCCAGCCATGGAGGGACCAAGCATCCCTGACACAGAGGGACCGAGCATCCCTGCAACAGAGGGATCGAACATCCCTAACACAGAGGGATGGAGCATCCCAGCCATGGAGGGACCAAGCATCCCAACCATGGAGGGACCAAGCATCCCAAGAGAGAGATTTTCCCCGAGATCAGGAGGTTCGGGGTGCAGGGGGGGGGGGTCTTACTGTGAGAAGTGTGCTTTCAGATGTCTTTGAAATTCCCTGGAACCACCCCCCCCCCCCCAATCCATGCTGTTGCCCACACACGGTGTGATGTAAGATTCTTTTTATTTCTCCCACCATCCTGGCTGGTTCCCCAAACGCCACAAAAATCTCCGCACGCCGCGGGGGCACCATCAAAGGAGTCACAGGTAAGCCTTGATGGGAACAAATGACAAGCTGGTGTGTGGAACAACACAAGATACACAGGTCTGTGCGTATTTTGAAGAACTGAAAACGTAACCAAATTTCTCAGAGATCCTTCCAACCCCATGAACCAAAGACAACAAACTACTGGTACTGTACTACAATATTTATGAAGAAGAGGGAGCTATATAAATGGGACAGGCTGCATCCTTCTAGTAAAGTGACTCAATTTCTTTCCAGAATCCCTTCAAAATGCTCAGTGGCCTGCAGTCTGCCACAGAGGAGTTCAAATTCATCTGGGACCCAGTAGGTAAAAGAAGGAGGAACAAGAGTCAGTCCAAGTGAGTGAAAAAGTTTTTTGTCTTTAATTTCTGTAAGCAGAAAAATCCATTTTATTTTTTTTTTTAGCAGCTTGTATTAAGAAATGATGGAATACCTGGATGAAGAGTGGAGCTCTCCTGCTTTGGCTCCTTAAAGACAATTAAAAGATAGTTTTAGGAAAATAGTTTATGTTCAGAATAGTGTTCTTTCTTGTTTCTTTAACATAGTACTGTACTCTATAAATATGAAAAATATTTAAATCCACTATAAATAGTGCAGCTGTGCTAGGGATACATGTTCATGTGTTGGGTTATTAAGAGGGACAGCCCATCTAGAGGGAGAAGTTTGGCTAATATAGTCCTTAAAAAAAAGAACCCAACCTGAAAAAAACTCATTTCTTATTTTTCAGGAAGACCAATTCCTCAAATCAAGTGGCTGCAGAAATGCCCAAGGGGAAAGAAACAGCAGAGCAGGGGTGGAAGAACAGCAAAGGGGGCAAATTGAACTGCGACTGGAAAGTGGTTCATTAGACACTTAGTGCTTACCTTAAACTTGAAACTGATGACAAAAATCTGCTGACATCAACAGGCCAACAGGAGGGAAAATGCTAAGAGTCATACAATATTTTGTTGTGAACAATTTCTTTGAAACACTTCTGCCATCGTTTCAGCTACTAATACAAACATTGCTCCCACCATTCTCCTTGAGCCTGGCACAGTTCTCTTCTATGAGGAAAAAGGTACATGGAAATGTTATCCTTACAAAACTCTTTGGAAAGAAATAATAATAAAAAGCAAAATTTTTAAAAAGTGACACTTCTCTCCAGGACAGGCAGCAGAATAAATATTTAAAAGTTAAACAATGTCCCTGAGCATTTAAATAGATTAAAGAGAATCCTCTTATTACGATAAGAATAGCAACAAACAAATATTTATCAACTGCTCTCAGCAAGACATCTTCAACCCACCAAATCATACAGCAATTTGCAAGAAGAAAATACTAACAGGCCCCAAATCATCAGGTTTTCCCCCCACGAGGTGTTTTCTATTTATAAATAAATTAAGTACAAAATTACACAGATTCATATATGCTTATATTTGAAAAGTAACTTCCATACTCCTCTTTACAATTTTAAGGGAGGAAAAAACAATGTAGGTAGGAAAAGGTAAGTGATCTCTGGCCACTTATGCCCCTTTACATCACCTTAAAACACTATTTTAAAAGCTGCTGCAGCTTGGAGGCAGCATATATCTATATCTAGGCAGTGAAATTAACCTAGGAGTCAATCCAGCCCTTAGAGACTCTTCCTCAAACAAAAAAGAATCCAAACTTCTGAATAAATAAAATCATCTACACTGACAAACCATAAACAATAAACCCAACCTACATTCCCACAATAACCTGGAGGTTAATACTCCAACGTGCTCCAGAGAGGAACACCTTACCACAGACAAAGGGCTGATGGAAATAACAAGCACATCCCTTTTTCAGGTTTGGATAAGATTTACTAAATCTTAGCCAGCAAAGAGTGTAAAGTGAGAGAGTTGTCAATCCTTTCATATTTTAGGAGAGGAGGAGTTATCCCAGTGAAGTCTCAGAGCAGAAATCTCTCAAAATAAATCTGAGTCGTTCAGTAAAAATAAGAAATCAATCTATATTTATTATTATAATCTATATTTATGATTCAGTGCAGCCCTCCCCACAGGACAGGACACTCTCATGTCTGTGAAGCATCAATCCAGTGCAGCTTGTTTTTTCCTCAGTGTTCATGTCATAGTGGTGCAGGTGATGTCTGAGCCTTCCTCTCCTTGCACCAATGCAGGCATCAGTCACATTTGGATGTGAAGTGTCGAAAATGTAATTTTTCTGCCTGTTACTTCCCCAAAGGCAGCTATCTCTGTAAGCTATGGGCTATTGGGTTGCACAAAACTTTCTGCATTTATTGACTGAAAAGTATTTTTATTCCCTGGAAACTGGCAGAGAAAGCAGCAAGACAAACATGCAAACAGAAGCTACACTGAATGAATTAAACTTAAATACTTAAATTTTACTGGTGATGCCTGACATGTGATTATGGGATTGTTCAGCCCATGGAAAAAAGGAGGACAAAGACAAGGACAAACTTTTAATCAGGGTTGTTGCAACAGGAAAGATAATGGTTATAAACTAAGGGGAGAATTAGACTAGATAAATGGGGGAAAAAAAAACACATTCACTTATGCCACCACTGTCACTCCTGGTTTTCCTAAGGGATACAGATGGGCAAGTAACTATTATAAAAGTTGGTGGATGACAAAAGCTTTTCTCTGTGGACACCATGGACTAGTGTTTTCAAAATCAGAGTTCTCTTGTCTTATCTTACAGGGTTCCTGTTTTCTCCCATAATCCATATGGAGCCCGGATGCATTGTACAGCTGAAGAGCTCAACTTCACATGAGATATACTCATTGTGCTTAAAAGGATAAAAGAAGAAATAAGCAGCCCTTAAAAGGAGATCTGTCTCCCAAAGAAGGATCTGGGAAATCATATGAATTACACACTGCACTGTATTACATTTTAGCTGCCAATCTCATTAAGAACTAGCACCTTTTCAACCAAATGTGTTAATCCTTTTTTTTTTTTTTTTTTCCCACTAGTTATGAAAAAGAAAATAACACACCTTGTGGCTAAGGAAGATCTCTGCAGGGCTCCCCACGCCAGCCCGGGAGCCGCTCTGGAGAAATCGGGTCTGGGCAAATGAATGAATCATAAAGCTACAGCGCACGGCAGCGTCTCAGCCCAGCCTGGCTGCTACAGTTCATTCTTATGCAAGCTTTGAAAAAAAAAAAGAAAAAACAAAACCAAAACAACGTGGTTTCAACCCTAAAAAAAAAATAAAATGATGGCTGTTAAGTAGCGGGTTGTAGGCTAGCTGAAAGCCTCCTGCCCAACACCCTTCTCACTTGACAATGGAAGAAACCAGCAGCTATCAGTGGAATCATCCTGTTGTAACAGCTAAACAAGATAATAATCACACTGATGCCTTCTAAGGCCTGCATAAAGCCAAGTGGCAGGAGCAGCCGGGGAGGTCCCTGCAATGGCTCTCACCTCATGGTGTTGCCCTCTTGCCTGAGCCTGCTCTGCTCAGAGCCCTGGAGCATCCATTCCTGTCCATCATGTTGGAGGCTGAGAGATGACCCCTGGTAAGACCCCAGAGGTCGACCCAGGACAGCACAGCCCACCTCCTGTGGAAGGGTGACCCAGGGAAATCACTCTTAAAGCCTGGAGGGGCTGAGGCCCACGAGCAGCGTTCTTGCCCTGTGTCCATGCAAGGGGCTTCAAACCAAGCCATGTCCAAGGGGAAACTCACTAGAGGGATGTGTGAGCCCAACTTGAAAAATCAAACCAGTGCTATTTCAGTGGGAAGTGTTGTGGCAGTAGAGAACATTATCTTGTTCACATCTATGCGAGATTATGTCTCAATAACAGTTCTTATTTAAAAACTACAGGATCGAAGAGCAGTTACTGATCTCTGCTCATTCTGCCTCCTGACCTCTAGATAGCGTTTCTACAGTGGGCTGGTGCAGTGCAATCCAACACCAAGCAGCAAAGCTAGTTCCTGGAAAAATAATGGCAGCTGATCCAGAAAAATAACAGCAGCTGATCAGCACATCAAAACATGAGATATTTTCATTTCTCACCTCTTTTTTGTTGGATTGAAGATTGCTGGCATACGTGAACACACGGACGTGGATCTCCTCCACTTCATATCCACCCAACACCCTGAGCCACCCACTGGAAGTGGGAAAAGAGCTGTAATTTGGGGGTTTTCCTGCCTCATCCGTATGGTTAGACATTTTTAGAATGGCTGTGAGCTGTGCTATTCTGTATTAGCCACCTTGTTTTATGAGACTACTTCTTTTATTCCCCCCAAATATGGGGGTGGGGGGAATATTCAGTAACAAATATATACTTTTTTTTGTCACACACATTTTGAATAATAACATGCTGTGTGTTGTGATCCAAACTATCAAAGAGAAATGGTAGAAGACCATAGGTAAGAATATTCTTTCAAAATTTTCAGATGCTCTGGGGAATAGACTCTAGATAAAGTACAAGTTGGAAATCCATTTGCTGAGAGCCAAATGTCAGTACATTTAAATATTTTTCTTAATGCAAAGCCATTTGAAAGCAGGACTAAGAAAGGAGTTCTATTGTAAGGTTCCTCAAAAGCAGCTCCTCTTTGTAAGAGTTCAGATCCTAGCTTTGCACTCAGCTCTCGTGTTACTAACCAGGCAGATAAAAAAATTTGTATAGACAAAACCAATTGACTTACACTGAGTTAGCTACCAGCAGAGGGTATGTGAAAATAACCTCTCCAAAACAGACATCCACTTAAGTTCCCTTGTTTTAGATGCTGTTATCACACTGACTGGTAAGAAACAAACCACTTAAAGAAAATTTTGCATAGTGAATCACTTATCATTGCTTTAACATGTCAAAACTCTGCACATCTACATGCATCTCACTAGGACAAAGATTTT
>WUAM01008747.1:0-23331 GCA_024336885.1 Actenoides hombroni | reverse complement strand
TTAATTTAAATTTTAGGCAAAAACTGACCCCCTTTAACATGCACGTGTAATTATATGCTATTTATCTTTGTCCTAGATCCACTCAAAGTCATCATTACAAATCTTCCTGAACTGTGGTATGGGATAGATTTTTTTGTAACCTGTATAGATGAAGTTAATCACAAACTGAAGGAGAATAAAGCTCAGAGAAGTGGAGATGTCTGCTCCATTCACCCATTACATTAGCAGAACCAAGTTTCCCACTCTGAACGACTCTTCCCCTTCTCCCAGCCCTGAAATCAGCCAGTTGGGATACTGGGACTTGGCTCTCAGCCTGAGATCTGATCCTTGCACGGCAAAGGAGAGGCTGCCACGTCATGGGAAGCGAAGGGAAGAGTTGGACAGAATAACTTTCAGCACCTGGATGGCATAAACGCACCTGCTGTTTGTAAAATTCTGCTGGGAGGGTTCCTCAGTGATCTGCATTTCAGGGAAATTGTGTCTATAAATTCTAAAATAGTGTGGCTTTGCACTGTCATTTCATTTTCCTTCCCAGTGGCTGTGCTGAATTGGTTTCATTTAACAAGTCTAGAGGTGATTTTTTTGCCATACAATCTTCATGCAAACTTCATGAGACAAGTTTGACTTGCAGGTCACTTCTTCCCAGTAGCAATACTAATAACAATTCAGTCAGCAGTATGTAGTTGACAGTTTCTAATAGGATATAATCCCCCCCTGGTGTAAACCCCTCTGTGCTATGTTTAATCCCACTAGGTTTATTCAGCCTTTACCCCATCCCCCTTAAGCCCCTTCCCATCTTGGTAGCCACAGCCTGGTCTTGCAGGGGCTGGGTGTGGAAGGCTCAAGTTTTAGACTCAATCCCCAGGGTCTTGCCCCTCAATCCTTTAAGAATTTGGATCAGGCACTGAATAGACGCAGAACTCTTAAATGAAAGGTTATGTGTAAACAATGAGACAGTAGATACACCCAGATTGCATCAAGGAATCCAGGAAAGCCTAGAAAGATACTTTAGAAGCTGACATGTCAAGACTGGATCAAATTATGCTTGTTGATGCCATCTTGGTTGTTTTTTTTCCCTCTGTTCCAGTTAAGGATGTTAATCTTTAACTTTGCAGCTTTGATCCATGCATTTGCATGTGTCTTTGGGTTTGGGTTGAAAAACAGTTAGAAGCAGAAGCAAAAAGGCCTCCAAGAACTAGAAACTATCAAGCGGAAGCAAAACGAAATATTGAAAATAGTTGGAAATCATTTATTTCAAAATCAGTTGAAAAGCGAGAGAAAGAATGTACTCTAACTAAAGAAGAGTATTTAGAATTAGTTCAGAAAGCATGTATATACTGTAACTATTATAACAATGATGAAATTAATGGTATTGACAGATTAGATTTTTCCCAATAAATGATGGAACAGAGACTTATTTTTTGGCATTAGCAAGGATTAGGCAGATGTCACAGCCAACACATCTGTTAAAGACTTCTTTAAATCACAGAAGGGCCATTGTGTCCCTAATAACCAACTTCTTCACATATGGAGACAAATTCAACCTCTTATAGTATGTTAGGAAACCAATTTCAGCCATGAAAGTAATGAGATATGTCTCATATATGATATTAATTTGAGGAGAAAGCCAAAGGGAGCAGTGGCTTCATTCCCACCTCTGAGGAGCTCAGAAAGGAGAATTTAATCCTGACTCAGCCACATCCCATGGCTTGGAGGGGCAAGGTGATGGGGACACTTGCAGGGATTCCTAGCTGTCCAGAAGAGGAGCAAGGTCAACCTTCAGGGGTATCTTCAGGAAGAAGTGGCATCATTTAGTTATAATCTGAAATGCAAGAAGGCCAAGTCTAATGAAACCTGTCTTTGAGGCATAAATGCGCAGGATACGCACGGTTATCAGTGGCACCCCAGTCTGTGGTCCCAGCAAGCTCTGCAGCCATGAGCTGGTCTTAAGCTGGGATGGAATTGCTGAGCTCTGGGAGCGGTGAACACAGTGTGCTCCTTCACCAAGTCTGTTCAGCTTGAATCTCACAAAGCTGATGATACGGATGTAGAGAAATATGATGACAGTGAAGGCAGGTCGACAATTCTTTATCTCAGTTGATGAGCTAAAAAATAAAGCTATTTATTAGCCCCATTAATTGTTTATAACAGCACTTCTAGCTATATTATTATATATTAGAAATATATATTTCTATATATTTCCCTTCACCTCCTGCAGGGATTAGTGGGAACTTTCATCTCTCCTTCTGAACACAAACTAAAGGCAGCACCTTTGATGTGATTAAGGTGAGAGTACCAACATCATCCTTTACTGTGTCCATCACTCACAAACACTGTAAGGGGAGAAAGAGCAATGTAAGGATTCAAAAGCCCTTCTTATCAAGAGACATGAGGAAATGTAAGCGTACCTGACTACTTCGCCAGAGATCTTTATTGCATATTTCTGGGGGGAAGAGAGGAATGCTTCAGAAGTATTTTCTAGTTAGGGGCAGATTGCGTGGAAGAATTAAACCTCGTGCTGTGGGAGGCAACACGGGAGTGGAATGGGACAAAGAGGATGTGAACTCTTTTCTTTTTGCATCATGCTGGCATTACCAGACCATGTTAATAGAGCAGGCTTCAATTGCACAAAGTCTTTTTGATCACCACCACCACCTGCATCCATCCCTGTTATTCTAAATCTTACATTAAAACAATTATTTGAACACAGTGAAATTAATCTATGAGATAACTGCTAATCACAGCTGGTCACACCAGCTTGGTCCCCTGTGTGGTAAAAGAGGGAGAAATTAATTTTTAGGTCAGCTTACTCAGCTCTGGATTATTCTCTATTCTTTGTTCATCCTTACAGCTTGCAGTTTTTTCTTTTTGGTTCATTTAACCTAACCACATGAAGGCTGAGAGAAGACAGCTCTGTCTGAAGGATAGACAAATGCTGAAACTACAAAAAGATCAAAGATACAAAACTGTGGGGAAAATATCAGTACAAAATGGGAATTGAATTGTACGGGCAGTTTTCTCGTTTGACCCCGAACACAGAAAAGAAAAAGGGGGGCGGGGGGCGAAGAAGGAAGGAAACAACCCAATTATTAGAATCACACCCACGGCGAAGATCTGTGTCAGGAGGAACGAGGGGGTGTGGGGCAACCGACGGCCCCCCGTCCCACCCCAAGCGCGGGGAGGGCAGCGGTGCCGGCGGCGGCTGAGAATGGATAAGGGCTTGAAATTGGGTGTATTTACAATTTCCTCTCCTTTTAGTTCTCAAGGAGAGCTTTCTCTTCAGATACAACATGAGGATGTCCTCAGATCAGGAAGTGCAGTGACCTACAAGTTGAGCTCTTGCATATCCCTCCTGTGAGACCCTGGAGTTTTCCCATGCAAGCCAAGAGATTCATAGGCAATTGAAGCCATTATCAGTACAGGACTCTATAAAGAGAGTTTACAAGCAACTCCTACTGAAAATCATGGCATGGCCTCACTTAACTCTCCTGATTTCAAGGGCTCGGTGGAGGAAAAAAAGAATCCAAAAGAAAGTAGAAATTAACAGCAAACAGCATCTAGATTATCATATGTATTATTCTGCCAGTGCAGGACTGGGTCCTTTACCATTTATTTCAGCCTTTCAGTTCCTAAGGAGCTTGATTTCTGTGCTTTCAACAGAACATAGGCTTGGTTACTTATGTACTGTGGTTCAGGGTTTGGGTTTTTAAATCTGCTCGAGTTTGATTTAGAGAAGCAGATTATTGCTCGCTGTATTCCATGGTCTGATCGTGGATGATTTAACTATGTTAAATACCCAGTCAGCTCCAGTATGGTACACTGGCATTTCCTTCTTTTGTGGCTGTTCCCCACCAATATCTGAGGATATCAATAAAGTGATGGGAAGTGGAAATGCTAGTTGGCTGCCCGCCATCTAAGCTCACTCGGACAGTACTCTAGAAGATGCTCAGATAGTCTGTTATATTCAGGGAAACCCCTAGATTTCCTTTCTTATTATTCATGGGGATTTCCCAGGTTGCTGCAGAAAAACAAGGATTAAAGTGTTTTATATGGTGCCGGATGTCTCCAGCTTCTTCATTCAACTTAAAAGCTTAATCAAGTGAGAGACTATAAATAGAACTCATGAAACAATAGAAGTGGGAGGAACAGAAGCATAACTGTGTCCCGTTCCCCCCGCGCCGGGTCCTCGTGCCCCGCCAGAGGCCGGCCCCCCGCTGCCACCCCCCCCCCCCCCCCACCCCCCGGGTTTTATCCCCCGGCCAGAGCTTGTAGCCCTCCCTTCGGGGCTTGTAGTTCCTCACCCCCTCCAGCCAGCGCTCGGAGGCCCCCCCCACCCACCCCGTGGGCTCGTAGTCCCCCCCTTAGGGCATATAGTGTTCCCCCCTCCTCAAAAAATATGTATTTTAAGTATTTATGCAGGTTTCCATACTGTTTTCTGTCTCCAAGGAAATTAAAAGAATTGCCATTTATATATTGTAATGTAGCAGGTAATAATAGTAATATGTAAAAAAGTATTTCATAATAAATGTACCTATATAGTAACAAGTAATAATTTTCTTCAATAAAGTTTTCTAGGTTTTGTACTGTATACTAAAAATTATTACTTAAGGACTATTTTCTCCGTGCCTGCTCCAGACCCAGCACCCAGCCCCACTTGGGCACCCACATGACAAGGTGCTGGGCCCCCTGGGCTGTATGCCTGTCTCTGCTGCTCCCCCCTCCACACACAGTCCTGGGCAATGTCCCACCTTGTCTGGCTGCAGTACAACACCCACAGAGCCCCCAGCTCACAGACAAGTCCTGTTGCCCCATCAGATCCTGAAATACCAGTTCACTCACCTAGGAAACACTAAAAATTAAGTTTTCTTTGTTTTTTTTTAAATTTAATTAATTTTATTCCATTTTTTTTAGTGTGGCTTTGAGTTTTTTGGAAACCACTGACCTGAGGAAGGAAAGAAACTTTCTTTTTTAGATATTTTTTGGCTTTTTGCCCCTCTAAAACTTCAGAATAATCCCCAGCAACCTGCACTTGTTGTTTTCTTGTGTGGCAGATGTTCTTAAATCTGTTTTTTCTGCCTGGGGATTTAATCTAAAGGAGATTCAACATCATAAACAAAATAATCTGCGATCTCAACTTCTTGTTACAGATGAAGTGAGATAGCGACTCACAGATCCCAACCTTGTGCCAAGAATCCAATCTGCTGAATGATGGATGGATACAGTAGGTAACAAAGCACACATGTTCATATAGCAGCTACCAGATCTACCTTCTAATGCTTCAAAGATTACCAGATGTTGGGATTTCCAGAGGGTTCCCCCCCCCCGCCCCCGCTCACCGGCTCGGCGCCTCCGCCCGGGGAACCCGGAAGTGCCGGCCTCGCAGGGGGAGCGCGAGCGCCCCGCCCATCCTGACGTCATCGCGCAGAGGGGCGGGGTCGAGGGGCGGGGCCGAGGGGCGCCGGGCCACACCCCCCCTCCCCCCCTCCCCCCCTCCCGCGAGCACGGGGCGGGGCCGGGGGCGCGCCCGGGTGGCGCACGCACGCGATGATCCATCTATTTCTATGCCAAAACACACTTATTTTATGTCTGTTTATAATTCATGTTGCTTCTGTTCAGAGCATCATTTCCCAGACTAAACTCTTATTGGATCAAAATGTGGGAAAAAAATTCTACAAGACCAAACCTTTATGGCATATATCTATTGTTCTTGTTTCCATTATCTAAAACTACTTTCATAAGAAACAGGCCTTCATCACCATGTGAAAATGAGAAGTGCAACACTGTAGTCTGTGGTCTACTTTTTTTTTTTCCTAATATTGTGATAAATATTATTACAGAAGAAAATCTGTATGCCTTAGTCTTGAAATCTTAATTCTCAAGAACAAATTCTTAAACAAACAGAAAGTCTAATTAAGTTCAGTGGGACTCTGTGGGTTTAATAATTCCTCAAATAGTAGATATTTGGCGATTAATTATTGTTTGTGTTCTAAAAATCTGAAAACTCATAAGATTTAAATAACACTTCTGAGATACTTGTTTGTCTCAGCTGTCCATGGCATTTAACTTTGGAAATATTTTCAATATGCTGGTTCTTTTAGATTTGAGAATAGATAATATTTTTCAGATAAAATAAATAACTTGTACAGACCTGCACTTTTAAATTCAGTGCCTCAAGCAAGGCTGTGAAGTTCTTTACCAAATGGTAGCATTTTTTCCCCTTTCCCTGCTTTCTTCCCCTTTAATTGAGTGATAGGTAAATAGTTCTTTAGTTAAATAGGATTAATGACTTGCTTTAGATTTCTCATTAAGAGTCTGGAAAAGGAGTAAGTCTTAAGAGGGAGTATCTGTTCTTTGCATTTGTGACACAACTAACCTCCCAGACCTCCAGAATGTCTGACCTTCTATATGGGATAGTGAGGACGGGGAAAGCAGCTACCAAAGTAACATTTTCATTAGACTGCTAGCCACTTTTAGAAGTTCATGGCTAAATGAAGCAGTACTTAGTTATTGTATTTTGTAAATTGAATTACACCTACTACTGGAACAAAAAACTCAGGACTGATAAAAGCATTAATGAAGAAAATGATCAAATAAATCAAATAACACTTTTTTCTTTTTTCTTTTTAAGAATAAACCAAACTGCATTTAATAGCATTTTGTACTATGTGTTGCCAAATAAATGATGCCAATAGGTACTTAAGACACTGCAATGAGTGGGAGCTGTAGGCAACCAACAGCATTTCATTTATGTCCAACTAGAGCAATTAAAGCTAGAGAGGAGCAATATTGCTTTATATAACACAGGGAGACATAGCTCTGCCCATTTTTTTCCCCTTTACTTGACTCCAATGTAGTCTTGACATTCACATGTGGGAAAGTTGGAGTGGGGTGGAGAAAGCAGCAGAGATGTCTCTGCTATACTGGTGGCAGGATTTCAGGGCCAGCTCAGCCCTAGAGGCACAGACAAGGATCCCCAAAAGGTCCCATTGCTCTGTGCTCATCCTGCTCCTCCTCTCCTCCCAGTGAGACCCCATCTCCAGACAAGACCTGTGGTTTGGGTCCAACACAACCCCACAGAAAATGACCTTGGACTCCTAGAGGAGAGAAAGTTCTCAATGGGCCAGCAATGGGCCTTTGAAGCCAGAAAGGCCACTGGTCTCCGGGTCTGCCTCTCCATCTGTCAGGGTCCCTCTGAATGGCATTTCTTCCCTCCAGTATGTTAACTTCACCACACAGCTTGGTATCATCTGCAAATTTGCTGAGAGTGCCCTCAATCCCACTGTCCATGTAACTGACAAGGATATTAAATATCACTGGTTCTGATACGAATTCCTGAGAGACTTCATTCATCACAGGTCTCAGTTTGGATTGTGATCAATGGCTCAAGTCCAATAAGAAGTACCACAGAAACATTACCTACGAGGACAAACAGTTCATTCAGAAAAGAAATATCATATCTGTCCTAGAATTAATTTATCTCCTGAATATAAGGGTACAGAAAAAAAAAACCCTGACAGCAAAGGGGATGAATATTATCAAACCACCCAACCATAGGAAAAGCTCAACAAACACCCCTGTCATTCTCCTTCCCCACACAGAGAGGACAGAGTCAAAATCAGGATGTGCATAAATATAATACTTAAACATGCAGTCATAACAGATCACACCCATTTCATACTGAAAATTCAAATCTTTTTGCCATTGCTCACTGTGAGGAGACTATGGACCTGATCCAGTATCCTGATAATTCAACAGTAAAGTCCTCTGTGATTTCAACCAGTGCTGCATCAGACATAAAAAGTGTGGGTGGAGCTAAAAAAGTCATAAATTTTCTGATTTACAAAGCATTCCAGACCCTAACCTCTGTGTTAGCTTTTTGTCCCAGCCTCGGGAGCTGAGGTGCTGTAGTTCGGGGTGGGTGTTTCTCTAATTCTCAGCTCCTTTGGGCTGTGACTCTCTAGACCAGTTGTTGCCTTGTTTGGGCCATTTCTGCAGTAGGACTCACCTTGGCTTGACAGCCTGGTCTCATTCCAGAAACCCAAGTCCTTCAGATTTTTTTTGACAGATTTTGCCTGGCAGAAAAAATCAGTGTGGCAAGACTACTGGGATTTTGAAGATATCAGAGCTCTGAAAAGCAAGAAAGTTGAGTATTGTCTGGTGAGCAGCTACAGAGGAGGTGTGTGCTTGGGGCTGACAGAGCAGTTTTGCCAACCCACTTAAGGAGAGCAATATGAAAATGGAGTTTTATGGCCAGGTTGTTTATTAGGGGGACAAAAGAGGCCAGGGAACAAAGAAAATAGAAATATTTGTGTGGCAATTCATTCTAAATGCAACCAAATGCTTAATCTCATTTCACTTGTAGCACCACTCTGTGAAAGCACTGATGAGATCTCAGGCTGAATTTCATGTTACTCACCTTGGTCTTTTCTTTGATACATGTATATCAGGTGCTGGTCTTTTCCGATACAAACTAAAACCAATAGAAACTATAACATACCTAGAACAAGGTTAAAAGACAGTCTCTTGCAAAAAAATATGCTCTTGGAAGCCAAGCAGTCCCCTCACCAAAGGGTTTCCTTTCTGCCCGACCCCCAATTAATTTATTATTTAATTACATCCAACCCAGGATTCTTCAATTAGAGGCTAAGACAGAAGCACCTCTTTGATTAAATCCTTCCTATTAACAAGAGAATCGCAAAAGGCTGTGGGGAGTGGGAGATCTTGCTGGGTTTTGGGCAGAACAACATCAGGGATAGAGGTGGTACCCAGCTGGGCATCAGAGGACAAGTACAGAGCCAAGTCTGTGTGTCTGTCAGAACAAACAAAGGGTTATAGTGCTGAGCCTGGGGGGCTGAAGTGAAAACTGCAGCATTTAACAAAAGATGGAAGGTTAAGAACTGAATAAATTTTCAAATCTGTGTGCAGAGGAAAAGAATTGGATGTGGGGAATGTTGAAAAGGGTGAAGCTGTGCATTTTCTAGACAGGAAGAGAGGACTCTGCAATGACTTACATGGAGGCAGTCTCTGTGGAGGCTAGAGGAAAGCAGCACTGCTACCCTGATTTATCTGGCCTCCTCTTTGGGAAAATCTTCTGTGTTTGAGTGGCTTTTTGCCCCATGCTGAAGTTCTTCAAGTTGGGGGGAGAGCTGGAGGTGACAAATGAGAAAGCAAATATGTGTCTGACTGTGTTTTTCTTTGACAATCTCTCTTCCAATAGGGCTAAGGGCATTTGATCTCCCCAATTACAATAGCTATGAATCTGAGAGGCACAGGACAATTTTCAATTCTTTTTCAAGGAATCCATCAAATTTGTGTTAACTACAATTCTGTTCAATTCAATAACATCAAAATATCTCAGGCTATCTGGCTTTTACCAGCTTCAAAATTAAGGTGAAAAGACAATGGGGACATCACTCTCCAGAAAATATCCATAAATCATGTACTGAAGAGTTGACACTGCTAACATTAGGGGTTTTGCCAGGTTAGTTGGGACCACCATCTGACAAGAGCAGTCAAACTGCAGTGCAGCATGGCCTCAGCTTCCCACAGTGCAGCAAGACCCTAGTGGGTATCTGGAAGAAGACGTTTTTGCACAGTGGGCACATGGGAACAGCAGCAACAGCTTATTGCAGTTCCACAATCTTGAGAGAGAACTTGGAAAGAAACTGCATGTCATCAAGTAACAAAACACTTTAAAAGGAACCCATCTTTCAGGGTTTTTCATGCCTAAAAAGGATGGGCAGGTGTTAGGTTTCTCTTGATGGCACACACATTTCTAGGGGAAAACTAGCAGAGAAGCATCCACCCTGGCCAAGCTCTGCTGTCAGCTCTGGCTCTGCACAGTCTGCATGGGACCATCTCCTGGGGCTCTGCTTTCCCAGTGCTCCATATGTAGCATGAGCTGGACACAGCAGTCATCATAGAATCCCAGCCTCTCAGACCTCCAACAACCCTGAGCCTGCTGCCAGCCTGGCTGGGTCACCATCATCCCCAGCACCCCAGCCAGGGCAGGGCTGGGAACTGCACACACATCCTCTGCTTCCTTTTCTTCTTTGAATTTGTCAGGATTTTTTTGTCATTCCAAATCCCGTTGCATGTTGCTTTTACTGCCTGTTTTCCTTCTATTTATAGTTCAGCTGCTTTGAGTGGCTGATGAGCTAACCCAGGCAAAAAAAAAACCCAAAAGCCATTTAATCCAAAAAGCACCATAAAAAAAACTCCGTTGCAGCTTTGAAACCCCCAGGAGAAGGCCAGGAAGACGAGTGGCTTTCTTTTTTTTTTTTTTATGAACTCAAGTCTTTTCTCAAACCTGAGAAGCAGGAAGAACCCAAGAGCCAAATATTAAGGATGCTGCCAGGCAGGATTAGTTCATGTGAAGATATTTGTTTGAGAAATCACATTACTCTAGCTACATAGATGAAAGAAAACTTAACTGGCTTGGTCTTTATGTTTCCAGAGGCCTTCATGTTTTCCTGTAATATCATTGGACTACGTATGTGGAGGTTTCTTTGATTTGGGCATCTGTTTGTTTATCATAAGATATTTATAGACAGATGGTAAAGGATAGTGTCTTCTTCTGTGGAAACTGAATTGGTAGGATGGCTCTCCATGGCATTAGGAATTGTACACTGGACAAAACAGTATTAAAGTTTGTAATGAAAGATTTGTTCATGATGCAATATTTCACCTAAATGTGGCACGGGACAAGGACTGGTTTCAATAGGGATCAAAATGGTTGTCATGGAAAAGCCTGATTGCAGGAGCTCAATAAATTCTCCCAAAGCTCATATTTTTCAATGGTGAACATGTGCAAATAAAATCAGGAAAAAACAAAAAAGTTGTTCCTGAGCAAAAACTAAAAAGGCCTTTCTGAAACTGTGGAGTTTGATAGAAAATGAAACTGACCCCTGAGACTCTACATCAGTTATGTAAATACCTGGAAAATGAAAGTCACAGGGTCTGTAGACTAGAGCTGCTCTTTGCTCCCTGTATCCTTCAGCTTTCCCAGAGGCCAGGATCACTCTCTGGCAAGTAGCAAGGCCAGCACCTCCCAAGGAAAGGAAGCTGAGGGGTCCCCTCAGGATCTCAGGAGAAGGTGCCACTTCTACTACCTACACAAGATTTATGGTTGCAGAATTGCTAGAGAAATTTCCAGGGTGGAAAAGATGTCATTGATATGGCTATTTTTTTGTTTTCTAATCTAATACCTGAGAATATCCTTATTTACAAGATCTTCAAAAGCTGCAAGAACAGTTAGGGTGGAATCTTGGCCCAAGTGTAAGCATTTGCACAATTCTTTGTGACTTCAATAGTGCTGATAATGAAGAAGGATGTTAAGAAGCTTCTAAGGGCAGTCCAAGAAAAAAAAAAAAATTGAAACACTGTTGTGTTTTGAAATATAACCCAACTCCAGATTTGTTTCTTCATGCTGTGTGAACACAGGCACAAAATAAGAACACAAGGGGAAATAAAACAGTGAAAACAAAAATAAACTTCTAACCTATGACAAGGAAAGATCTGGAAAAGTGCTCATACAGAAAGCAACTCTTTATATCTCAGAGTTAACGCCAGAGACATTCAGCCTAGTTTTAGTAGTCTTCTAAGTGTCACATCCATTCCAAGCAGTGGTGTATTTATGAGATGCTGTTTCCTGTATTATTTTATGCTGCAAAATATCCAGAAGCAGTATCTTAATGAAAAAGTAGATATAGTAGGTATGGGAAGAGGGGATGCAAATGATAAATTAAACACTAACCATTCTGATGCAACTCATTTTTTTCTCGTAGTCCAGATGGCAAACTGGAATATGCTGGCAAAGAAAGTGATGACACAGCTGACCTGGATGGCTTCTATTTCATTGTGAGACCTCTCTGCAAACTCACTGGTCAGCTGGTAAGCCAGCGGGAGGCCACCGATGAAAGCCAAGGAAAGGATGTTCAGCAGTCCCATGAGCCGTGTGGCCTTTGTGACACAGAGGAAAAGTGAGTGGTGGACAAACCACAGGAGACCAATCAATAATTATAATCAAATCTTATGCTTCAGGGCCTCAGCTGCTTTCCTGAAAGGGAGGCACGGGAACATTTGTTTCCCTGCTGCATAGTTGGCCAGATGTATTTCGATTGGAGAACTAGTCTTCTCTGGAGCCTCAGGGATTTGTGCAGCTACACACAATCTGCTGCAGTATGCTTGTGAGGAATGTGCTCCTCCTTAATGCTGCCTTCCTTATATATTAGATTTCAAACTCCCCCCGTCGTCCCCGTCGCCCCTCGTGTCCCTGCGTGTCCCCTGTGTCCCCCCGTGGCCCCGTGTGTCCCCGTGTGTCCCTGTGTGTCCCGTGTCCCTGCGTGTCCCCATGTGTCCCCAGTGTCCCCCGTGTCCCCTAGTGTCCCTGCGTGTCCCCAGTGTCCCCGTGTCCCTGCATGTCCCCAGGTGTCCCCCGTGCCCCCGGGTGGCCCCATGGGCCCCGCGCCCCCCGAAGGTAGTGTTTGTGTCTCTAGAAGGTGTGCAATTGCTTTTGCTTTCAGTTACTTTAGAAATGGTCTTCACTGAAATGTTTAGAAGTACATCTGCTAACAGTGCCATGCTGCAATGCTGAAGGATTCTGTAAGGCAGAACATGCAAGAGCATGATTTTGTGTTCTGTTGTATAGGATTTAATTGAGAAAGAGAAGCAGCTGAGAGAGCTGGCCAGCAATCAGGCATTTAAGATTTTGTTCTCTGGTAGAAGGGCCCCAACTGAAATCTTCCTCCTTCCCAGATGTTAACAAACATTTAGCTATAATCATGATAGAGAAGTTATAGCATCATGTCTGCAATAGCCATTAATTAATTATTAAATTTTTTGTAATCTAATAAGCCCTAAAACTGTAGTATGTTCACCAGTTTGTATCTAGATCTCTCAAACAGAGCAGTGTATTTTAATTCAGATCTTGTCCAGCAATACAAATGATTATAACTAAATTTTGACTTTACATAACAAGAAGTACCTTTGTCTTAGGTATTTCCAAAAATCATTCTAGGACATTTTATTTGAAATAATGATGTAAATATAATCAACTATCAATACATAGAAATATGGGAAATAGAATTAATAGAAAGTTTATTTCTTTATTCAGTCATAGTAGTCATCACCAAGAACAGTGCGGCATCTGGTGCTTGAATTTTTAGTGACAGAAGAAGAGCTAATTGTATTATTAATTCAGTGATATGCTTTTATAGGTTTAAATTAATTTTCTGAGGACTGTTAATTAAAGCTGGAGACTCCTCCCAGTTGCAGGGAATTGGCTTCAGCAGCATCCAGCCATGTCCAGAACACACAGCCTCTCTACAGAGCTGAAGTGAGGGAGGAACAGCTAGACTTGGGAAGCAGAGCCAGGCCTAGGAAGGTCAGTCTTGGATATGTAGATATTACTGATTACATGAGACAATCCTTGTCCCAAAGTGTTTACACTTCATGTACACAGTTAGAAAAAAAGATGAGATAGGAAATGAGCACAAGGAGTTAAAGGAGCAATGATATTTAAACTCTAGTCAGAGACATAAGAGTACATGCAATTCAGAATTTTAAATTAATAGTCCTATGCCTTAGGTGTAAGAGAATACAACACATATTGGTACACAGTGCTTGCTTTGAATTCAACACATTTTGCTCAAGCCTCAGATGCAGTTCAGCTGAACTAACCTTAATAACAAAAGCAATCATACCATTCATAACATTTGTGGGAAGCAATCTGGAATGGGTTGTGGGTTTGGTTTTCTTGCTCAACACATCATTTAATATTCTTTCAGTAGGTAATATGAATGCAAAACCATTGAATATTAGGCAGCTTCCTTGAGCCCCCTTGCCCTCTAGAGCCCTATCGCAGCTGAGGTTGGTGAGGGCTCTGTATGTGTGCTCAGCAATTTGGAAGAAAAATGGGATGTGCCTCTGTTGTGAGCTGGGATGTGCAGATCTCTAGCAGGGTTGTGGTATCAAAGATGGTGCCCCTGTGGTTGTTTCTTAATTAAATCCCAGGCACTTGACGTGGCTTCCCTTGAACTTCAGGATCCTGCTTTTCTTGAGACTGTTTATTTGAGACTTTGAGCCTGGCAGTGGTCTAAAAGCACCTCACAGTGTTGAACTTGGTGTTTGTCTTCTACTTTGCTTATACTCTCTCCTCCCTTTAGCTGGAAAAAACCACAGATATCTGCATTTTACAAAGGCAAATCCAACTTCACATTCAAGGATGGAAGATGGAAAGCCCAATTCCTGTCTCCATGCCTCTGTTTTTAAAAGACCACATAATTAAATTTCCAAGACAAAAAACCCAACACAGAAATTATCTTCTGTGAAAAGATGAGCCCAAACCAGCAGATGCATATGGTTCTTTCTGTACATTGCTAGCACATGAGAAAACAGGATGGCAACGTGCCTGGTGATTTATCTCAAAATATTTTAAAGAAAAAAAAATAAACCAAACCCAAAAGCAGACATTTACTGTGGAAGAAGAAAAAAGGGATCAAAGCCATCACGACTGAACTGCAGTGTCCTAACTCACTCTGCAGTCACGGGTGAGTGGGGGAGTTTGGCACACATTGCTCACTGTTGTAGAGCAGGGAGCAACAAGGATGGGAGTGCAAGGATGGCACCAGCCGTATTTAAAGGAGCTTGGATGTTGCAACCCACTCAAAGCTGTCAGAATCTGAACTTTCACTTTATGATATGTGTTATGATACCAAAGTGGGATAAGAGAAGCACAGTCTCTGGACAGGAAAGGAAACAAAAACATCAGCAAGCTGCTGAAAAACCTTACCCGGCTTGCTCCTTTAGCAGCCGGGTGAAAAAGTTGTCCAACACACATTCCAGGAACCTCTTGGAGTTTTCCCTCTCGGCTGTGTTGGATTCCCAGAAGATATCTGGGAGGTTAAAGTCTCCCACAAGCACAACAGCAAGTGACTCCGAGAATGCTCTCAACTGCTTATAGAAAGAGTCTTCAGTCTCCCTGTTTTACTTGGGGGGTCTCTCGCGAACTCCCCGCATTTGGAATATGCCTCAGCCTAAATATTGATACTGAGCATTCATTTCTAATGAAGATAATAGAAATTTTGTTACCATTGTATGGCCAAAAGTCCACCTATAATTGCTCAACTGAACATACTGGCCTTTGACTCAAGTTTCTCTCAAGCTTCTTTATAGATGGGCACCTTCAGCCATCTTGACTGCCTGCTGCTATCTTTACATGACATATTGGGTACTCATGCTTGATTTGACAAGCAGCACAACGACTGATCCAAGCCTGTGCGATCCTTAGCACACCTCGCTCTCCGCAGAATGGTTGGGAATTTCCTTCCTTTGCTGGATCAAGCACTTTATCAACTGCTTTTCTTTTGACTCTAATTGTGTAACTTCAATTTCACCAGATAGAAAATAAGAGCAAAATACAGGGAAGTATTACTGTTCATGCCAATTCATGTGCAGTATTGTACCCCATATCAGAACAAAGAGGGTGTACCTTAAGGGTGCCTATATCAGAAGCATGTGGAACTTGGTTTTAAAGCATTTTATGTAGTGCCCATGGGGCACAGCTGGCACATCTGTTACTGTGAATTCATTTTGACTTGCTCTCTTTCTCCTGGTCATTAGAACTGTGACCATTGCACACTGGTACCAGTTGGTTCCTCCTCTGCAATGCCAGCTGTGCCAGTGAACACAGATTTGTGACATTTCTCTCTCAGAGTACTTCCTGCAAGTTCACTCAGCAAAAATCTCCAGTCTGCCAAAGGCTGCCCCACACTCGAGTCAGACAATCAGGGTACATCTGTGGGAGTCGGGAGGACTGGAAAATTAAACACACCAGCTCGTCTTCCTTCTCCAACAAGGCATTTATGAGGTGAAGATGTCATGCAGGAGTCTGGCTTGTAAATAATGTGTAGTTTGAACACTTCTCTCACTGACACAGTGACGTTCACAGGCAGCCTGAAAAGCTTACTGTAGCTAACAAGCTAGAGATTGAAAAGCATATTCAGGCTGAAGAGTTGCAGCTAAGAGACTTCTAAATAAAGAGAACTTGATTTTTCTCAGAAACCGAGAAAACGTTCACAGGATCCTGAAAAGCTTACTGGAGCTAACAAGCTAGAAGCAGCAAAGTATATTCAGGTTGAAGAGTTGTAGCTAAGAGACTTCTAACTAACGACTACCTGTGCTCTCCCTCTCTTGTGCAGCCACCTTAATAATAAGGGTTGTAATAGCATGCTCTACATCCAAACTGTCTGCCTGATTGCACCACACACTTGATTTCAGTCCTAAATTCACGCTGAGGTAAGTGTGCTTTTACAAAAGTTTTTCCTCGAGGGAGTCAGTGAGAAGAGTGTGGTGTCATCATTACCTTGCCATTCTCTCATCTCAGCATCAAGATTTGCAAGCATCCTTGATACAGGATCTCTTCTTTCTGGGACATGCATGACAAAAATGCACCTACCATTGATTTACCACTAACCTATCAGTTCCTGTACTCCTCAGTGACCTTGGCAATGCAAAATTCTGAAATTTCAGCCAAAGTTCACCAGAGGCTTGTCAAGCCACAATGTCATTGGCAAATTCTATTTCTAAATAGTTCCTGATGCAGGTACTTTTTTTTAAGGACTCCTCCTCTTACAAACAGGAAAACTTACCTAAAAAGTAGAAAAAAAAGAAGTAATCACTAAATTAAAAAAACCCAAACCACAATGCAAAACAAAGTAGAAAACTATGCCAGGAAAATGAATGTATACATATACAGAAAGAAAACATACATTTCTGTCTATAAAAACTTGCATTATCTTTACAAGATGGTTGGCTATATTCTTATTTTCACACTGACTATCATAAGCACTGAATAGCTGAGCTCAACCCTTTCAGTCAATAAATTTTTCCTTATGTCCAACTGGAACTGAGGCAACTTGAGGCTATTTCCTCTTGTCCTGTCACTTTCTACTTGGGAGAAGTGACTGGTCCCACCTGGCTCCAATCTCCTTCCAGGGAGTTGTGGAGAGCAAGAAGATCTCCCCTGAGCCTCCTTTTCTCCAGACTCAACAACCCCAGGTCCCTCAGCCACTTCTCACAAGCCTTGTTCTCTAGGATATAATCGATAGAGCTTGCAACTAATTTCAAAGCAGGGATTCTTAAGAGATTCTAGAGATTAAGGGCCATGAGACAGCAATTTGTGGGTTTTTTACTCAAATGAACATGTAGATAAACTGTTTTGTGTATTGTTTTAAATACATTATGCCAGATATTAAATTAATCTTTAAATATATGCTAGATGAAACAAAATATTTTGCTAGACAAAGCCAAAAACGTAATGGAAATAAAGTTATCATTAAAACCATTTCCATCCCATTCTCAACCTGGGGCAGCAGAGGGTTTTGAGTGCAATCTTGCCCCGTGAGGAAATATGGGGACAAAAGGATGTTCCCATCAAATCACCCATCAGGACCACCAGGTACCCTTTCAGCCCTGATCCCTTGCAGCAGCACAGTGCCATTAGTGCAGTACCAGTTCTCCCAGCTCTTGCTCCTTGCTCCTGTCCTTTCTCCTATTGTGAAGGAGAGGCACGGAGAAGAGAAGATTCAGCGAGAGAATTCCCGGCTAGCACCTTTCCTGCGGGAGCCAGTCACCACACTTTTCACTTTTTTGACCGTGCCTCAGAATCGCGAATTGAGAACTTTTGACATGCATAGTGGTGCACACTGAATTGAGAGGAGGTACCCGCGGATGCTTTCTGCAGTGAAGGAGAGGCACGGTGAAGAGAAGATTCAGCGAGAGAATTCCAAATAAAGTTTTAGCTGTAAGCTCCAATGTTATAATAGATTTTCTTCAAATCTTGCTCTTCAATAAAAGCCCCTTTTTCTTGTCACATCCATGTTAAATTCTTTTCCTCTTCTACCATAAGAAAACATGAGATAACTACATCATCATGGGTAAGCTCAAGAAGTATGGGTTAGAAGAGGGAATGGTGAGTTGGATTGACAACTGGCTAAACAATAGAGCTCAGAGGGTTGTACACAGTTCCAGTCTTTCACTTTATTCTGCATTATTTACAATCAACATCAGGATTTAAGAGAAAACTGCTCAGTTGAGACATGTAGCAGTATTTCGGCTCTAATCTTAATGATAGATTTATTGTTTAGAAAAGACCTTTAAGATCATTGAATCCATCCATATCACAAACTGTCACAAAATACAGCTAGATTTTCAGAGCAAGTATAGTATGTATGGAGAAGAGTATTTAAAAACTGCCAGATTGGTTTCTTTTGTTCTCATTACAAAGCATAAACATGGCCATGGTGGGAAACCGAGACGAAGAAATGCAGCTTATAAAATTGTCTGACATGTTAACATTGATGTCCTAACATTTTCACCAGAGAAATGTGCCAGTGGCCCTGCATCCCGGCAGCCAGTCCTGCTGCCCTGGTGATGGGCTGTACCCTTCCATTAGGCCCAGGGGGAATGACTCTACCTGTGACAAAAGAGTTGAGGAGGATCATCAATAGTCTCCCTCAGATATTCATGCTGGGTGTTGTTTAGGACTTAGCAGATTATAAAATAGTAGATGAAATTCAACAATGATGAGCATTATGTGAGTCATACAGGAAAAACAGCCTAGGCTTCCATACTGAACTGCAAAATGTTACCACTTGAGAAGTTATAACATGTACATTTATGAAACCCTCACATCACTTCTCCAAAATAATCTGGGGACCTCGCAGGGGGCAGGGGGGGGGGCGCCAGGAGAAGTTATGGGGCGACCGGGGAGGTGTAGGGGCAGCCGTGAAGGTCTGGGGTCGACGGGGACCTCCCGTGGGGCAGGTTTGGGGTCACCAGAAGAAGTTATGGGGCAACCGTGGAGGTTTAGGGGCAACCATGAAGGTCTGGGGTCATCAGGGACCTCCCGTGGGGCAGGTGTGGGGTCATCAGAAGAAGTTACCCCCCCCAGCCCCTCCCAGTTCCCCCCAATCCCCTCCCAGTCCCTCCTAGTCCCTCCCAACCCCCTCCCAGTCACTCCCAGTCCCTCCCAGTCCCCTCCCAGTCACTCCCAGTCCCTCCCAATCCCCTCCCAGTCCCTCCCAGTCCCTCCCCATCCCCTCCCCGTCCCTTCCCGTCCCTTGCAACCCCCCCCCCCTCCGTCCCCGGCCCCCCCCCGCCCCCCCCAACCCCCCTGTCAGGGAGTTGTGGAGACCAAGAAGGTCTCCCCTGAGCCTCCTTTCCTCCAGGCTCAACAACCCCTGTTCCTCAGCCACTCCTCACAAGACTTGTGCTCTGGACCCTTCCCCAGCTTTGTTGCCATTCTCTGGCCACACTCCAGCCCCTCAGTGTCCTTCTTGGAGTGAAGAACCCAGAACTGAACCCAGGATTTAAGCACCTGAGTCCAGGGGGATGATCCCTGCCATACCCCTAAAATATTATCTTACATGTGACATAAATGCCATAAATATCCTATGCAACCCATGCCAAGCTTCTAGGCTGCTCCAAGAATATTAAGCCTAGAGCCTTTCAGAAAAAAGAAGCTGAAAAAATTAAATACAAACAAGGCATCTTCATTTCTAATCTCATTATCAAAAATGACTGACCAGCTTTAGCTCAAAGGAGAAACCCGAGGAACGCACTCAACCCAAACAGAGAATATTTTCTAATACATTTTCATTTACTTTATTCCTTTTCTTACAGTGCCTCTAAGTACTGCAGTGCACTTAGTCTTTCCCAACATGGTATTGATAATCTGTCATTTCCTAATCATTTGCAGCTACTACAGTTTTGGTTGTTTGTTTGGGGTTATTGTTCCTTATGGTTAGGTGAAAGGATGTCTAAAACCACCATTTTGTTGCTTAATTTTAATGGTGTTTTGATTTTGCTTTCAGTATTCGGTGTATACTGATGTATGTCAAGGTAAAAACAGTATTTTCTTGGGTTTATTGTTCTATGTATTGTTACATGTCCCTTCACCAGCATAAATCAACAGAGCTCAGCTTGCTCTAAAGCATCAGCTTAATTTCATTAAGAGTTTATCCAGTAAGTACTGCAACTGAAATATGTCTGTAAAATAATTGGAAAAAAAATGCTTGAATATTTTCAGAACAGAGTGCAATAAAAACATAGTGGGCACATCTTTAGCACCCCACAGTCTAGCTGGGCATTTATACCTCTCTCAACACTGGATGGACCAAGAAAGGTACATGGCGTAGAATAAAACTAGACCCCTCTACAGTCCTCAAGTGCCAAATGAGCTATGGCTCAACAGCATTTGCACTTCAGCTATGGAAAGAGGCACACACTGCATGCTCTACCACATCCAGGAAGGCAGCCTGTTTTACTTCTTCAGGCTTTCAAAGTATGCTCAATTCACACCATTCATAACACAAGGAGAAAGCCAAATTCATGGAGTACCCAATGGGACAGTCTAAAATTGGGATCAAAACACAACAAGAGGCCAGATGGCTTCTTCTCAACAATCTCCTGGAGAAGCTTTGGTGGTTGTAGAAGTTCTCCTGTGGGTCAAACACTTGTGGGTTGTTTTGTCTTTGGAGGAGGAGGGTACAGGACAAATTGTTGTCTCTCTGTGCTTTCCACGGGCAGGGGAGGGGCTGAAACTGCAGCTCAGAGTCAGAAGAGCTTTTGACTTGATGTCTGTAGGGGAGCTCAGAACCACAGAGAGCAAAAAATACTGCAAGACCAAAAAACCTATTCCTGGATCAAGGGAATAGTATATATGTGGTAAATAATACACATTTGATCTGAAGGGGGCTGGGAGATGTTACACTGAATGTATATTTTCACTTCTATTGCAAAGGACGATGAGGTTTCTTAATATCAACCAAGATCATTTAATATAACAGGGGGGTAATCTCAGCACATGCTACAAGACGGTCTAAATCGGTATTAGTAGGAGGAAAATATGTGTACAAATACATGTATATTAGCACAAAAGAAAGCGCACATGGAGTTATACGACTTGCATTTAGATGTATCAAAATATAGGCATGAACATTCATGTAAGTATGTCGATATTTTTTAGTATACACAAAGCAGAGAGAGAATGCTAACTTAGTTTAACTTCACAACAAAGAAGAATCAAAGTGTCCATGAAATCATGTCAGTTACCGGGCCCTACAGAAGAATTATGGTGCAGAGTGTGGTGCACTAACACGAGCAAAGTTAGCGTACAGGTAATGTAGATCCCAAGGGAAACATTTTTTGTTGAGGTGTGTAGGAATGGGCAGTATTAGGTATGTGCAGATACTCCTTCTGCTCTCCTTCTTCTGCTCTCCTTCTCCTGCTCTCCTTCTGCTCCCCTTCTCCTGCTCCCCTTCTCCTGCTCCCCTTCTCCTGCTCTCCTTCTCCTGCTCTCCTTCTGCTCTCCTTCTCCTGCTCTCCTTCTCCTGCTCTCCTTCTCCTGCTCTCCTTCTGCTCCCCTTCTCCTGCTCCCCTTCTCCTGCTCTCCTTCTCCTGCCCTCCTCCTCCTGCTCTCCTTTTACGAACAGCGCCCATCTCTCCCTCACACTTTTCATTATTTTGCTGACTTTTACTCCGTTGAACACAGGCTATGAGGCCTCTGTGCTCTCCTGTATTTACATTCCTATTGATTCTTCCTTCTCATGTCTTTATATGCATGTGTCCCTAAGGTCTGCACACCCCAGTCCAACAAATGTCTGACTTCATGCTTAAACACTACCCTGAACAGCAATGCTTTCTTGAGTAAGGAGAATGGTTTTATTATCATTATTTATTTTTTTTATAATTGCCAGATTCAAAATGTGATTGATTAAGATTGATTGAGCTCTGCTAATATTTACATGGGTATTACACATGAACAATTACATGATCTCTCATCATGTCCCTGGCTCAGACCACAAATGGACACTAACAATAGAAATAAGGGGATATTAAACGTAACAGGGAGTGACATGGCAGTGACCTCGGGTTAGCTGATTCCAATTTTTGAGAGACATCTTTTATTTTGGTAGTTCTTTTTCATAAGAAACAATATTGCACCAACTGTTCAGGAATACATGTAGATTAAAGCTGACGAAATTAATCCCTTTCAACAACTCCTGCCACTTAGAGGTTAGGTAGCCATCTATTCTTAATGCCTGTCATTGTGGTATGCCAAGTGCTCCTAAGATTATACAAGCAATGAGTCTCTCAGGCTGCCAGTCATGAGAATAATAAAAACAAGAAAATTTGTTTCCCAATGCATACACTCCTATGATAGTTTGAAATCTTCTTTTCACTCGCACCCTAGCTTATTACTGTCCAGGTTATTCATCAGCCCTCAAAATTGTTTGAACCATGTGAAAATATAAGAAAACCAAAAAATCCACCACCACTCCAAAAAAACCCCCAACCCTCCAGAGTCAATAAATCACTTCTTCAGGCTCATCCATAAAACATAACAGATGGCCTTTCTCTATATGCAGCAGGGTTTGCAGTGCTGCTGAGAGGAACTGCCTCCAGTGAACACAAACTGTGATAATGAGACATTTTTCTCTGGCTAAAAGAGAAATCAGACCAAGAAAACTACAGGTCAGATGCTCAGCTGGAGCATTTTGAGAATGCCAGCAGTAATTGACTGTTGTGACTGGTCACATAAATATGCAGATTTCTTGTGTGTTTTGGTGGAAAATCAGCAATGGATGACACAGACCGACATTATTTTTTTTTGTGAAGCAGCAAATAAAAATGCAAGTTTCCTGCAAATCTCAGAAAAATAGTCCCTACAACTCTCATTCTTTAATATACATACTTGTGATCTGTTAGAAAACTCCTCTTGAAGTAATGAACCACTAGCCATATAGTGAAAGGAGGAATAGCCACTTTTAAATTTCCTCACTAGGCTAATGGAGAAGAAACAGAGAAGGAGTTTAGGGATAGCACATGCAGCAGTTTTATTGGTCCTGGCTAATAAAGACTGCTTGTCCACCTACACCAGACTCCTGCCTGCTGTGCTTTGGAGGAGAGCAGCTTTCACTGCTATTGTAGCAATGTTTATAGTCTTGGCTCACTCAAGGAAAAATGTGTTTGTTATGAGGAACACCTGATGCTGAGGTTTTTTTCTCCTGAGTTCTGCTCTTATTCTCAGAGCAGAAAGGGCATAATACAAATCACACGAGTATCTGATTTTGTGTATGTATCGACATTATGTATGTACCATGTTTAAAACCCACTGATGAACATTCTAGTCTTGTACGTACACAGCTCAGTGCATAGGTGGTATCTTAGGTAGACAGAAAAGGTATTGCCTGAACTGAAAAGTTGTGAGGCAATTTTGAACAGGCTTGTTAGAAAAAAAAGACTGCAATAACTCCAGAATGGTTTGTT
>WUAM01008711.1:0-23331 GCA_024336885.1 Actenoides hombroni | reverse complement strand
CATTTCGAAAGTAGAAAAGCTCAGCCAGGCCATTTAGTTTCACTTTGTGCCGGTTGTGATACCACTGTAGAGGGGCTGAAGTGTTTCTCTTGAAATCTGAGTGCTTGCACAGCTGATGGCAGGTGAGCACAGAGCAATACAAGAAATAACCTGACTCAGAAGCAGAAAACTGAGCAGCAGAGTATGGATGGGTAACACGAAGGCAAATATTGGAGGCAGGAGTACAGAAAATCCTGCACATGTAAAAACTCCTTGCGGACAAATCTGCTAAGATTTCTGGGGTAGTATGTAGCAGAGCAATTGTTTTCTATTCTCTTCGGAGATAAAGGAAAAAACCCAACTTGGGTGATGTGGAAGAAAGTTTGCAGAAAAGGACTGAGTTGAAAGACAATATGAAGATACCACATTATTAAAGGGGATCCAGAAACTGTGGAGTAGGGTGAAGTGCAGAAGAGGATGCCAACATCTTGTAGTTGTGGTTAGTGCTCTTGAACTACAAACCATGAGCATACGAGTGAGTTGTAGAGGTAAGGTCACTTGTAGAAAACGACATCCTGCTCTATTTATAAAAGAGCAAAGTTATGGTTAAAAGCCTAAATATTGATTTGTGTATCTGGTGAAAGAAGTGTAAGTGTTCGGTCAACAGCTGTTTTACCAACTGATTTCTCAGGGACTGGTGGAATTACTTTCCTCACAGTCCTGCATTTCCTCAATATATAGAATAAATGCCAAATTAAATGCATAAGGTTATTTCATTAGCTGTATATTAAAATTAAATGTTTCTGGTCTGCTTGGTTTTATTGGATATAGGATTGCCCCAAAGTCACTTATTTTTTCCATAACAAGAGTGAAAAAATAAAGAAATACTTAATGTGGAAAGGATCATATCCATGTTAAAGTACAACCAGTATGATGGGATACACTAAACCAAGCTCCATGCTTCAACCTTTTTTTTGCTTGCTTTTCATAATGCATGACTTGTGGATTTGGGGGTGACACTTATTTGGTGGGAACTGAGCCACATGATTTAGTTTCAAGTGACAGCAAATCACCAGGAAACAGCAGAACCTTCTACTTCAGATTTAACTTCACCTCAGATGTGACTTCCAGAGAGGTTTTTCAGACTCCAAAGAGTAGCTCTTTTAAAACTAATTTCGTGTTGTGTCTCAAGGGGAAAGAAATGCGTGCTTTGGGCCTGGAAACCCTCAGCACTTCACAACAGCATCTCAGCGAATAACAGTTTTGGTTGCCATAAACTTTAACCACAGCCCGTCCTTGAACCCCACTTTACAGAGGTAAGTAGGGATGACGTTGATATCCAGCAGAAAATTTGAATTTACGGTCAGCATGGTCTCTTGCACTAGCTGTCCGTTTGGTGGGAGGCACCTGTGGATGTGTGCATTCTTATCCCAGTTAGGCATACCTCCAGGAAACACAAAAAATTTACATCAGTGAGACATGAACCAGGATATTTGCATTATGTGTGTGAACTTGTTTAATTGATGCATAACTGGTTAAAATCATACCACAAACATGTCCAAAGATGACTCGTTTATTTACTTTCCCTTATAGCATTCTAGTGTTTTAAATTATTATAGTAACCGGTATGAGAAAAATCCAACCCACGCTAACCCACAGTGACACGCCAACCCACACCAACCCACAGCGACACGCTAACCCACAGTGACACGCCAACCCACACCAACCCACAGCGACATGCCAACCCACAGCGACACACCAATCCACGCTAACCCACAGCGACACGCCCACCCACGCCAACCCACAGCGACACGCCACCCCACGCCCACCCACCGTGCCACGCCCAACCACACCACCCGCCAGAGACACGGATTGTGATGCCACTAGAGTGTTTTAGCAGCAGAATGTTCTGTTTTCTAGATTAACTTTATGGATTACTAGAACTGCTTAAAAAATAATGATCAGAGACAGGTGCTGTCTGAAGCAAATGAACAACCATTGCACACAGAAGCAGCAACCTTGAGGAAAAACACATCTGAAAATACTCCTCACAAGCATTCATCAGGCTAGAATTTTGCAGTTCTTTTCATGTTCTTTCTGGCTCGGCGCGGCTCGGCACGGCTCGGCTCGGCTCGGCACGGCAGGCAGCTGGTGCTGGTGGGAGCGGCACGGGGACGGGGACGGGGAGCTAGATGAGGAGTGGGATGAAGAAGAGCACGAGGAGCGGGGCGGGACGGGGCTTCTCGCCAAGCGGGGCCGGGGTGGGCAGGGGGCGGATCCGCGCCAGGACCGGGCAGGATTCGAGGCGGGCAGGGGCGGGACCCGGGCCGGTCATTCCACTGTTTTATAAAGGGAGTATCCCACAGTTCACAGACTGTGAGTCACTGGGCCATTGCAGCTGTGACTCCTAGACCAGATTATTTATTTTTTATTTATTTTTTTTTTACTGTGTAGGCAAAAATAGGTCGTTTCTCTGGAACATGTGCTACTCTTTATTTATTGGTATGATCCAAGGATTTCCAGAGCATCCCATCTGCTGCTGGGGAGTTTGTAAGGAGGGTCCATGAGGTCTTTGCAAAATGAATCTCAGGCAGGTTTTTTATATTAGTTTTATTGCTGGAAATATCAGTAAATTGCTATATTTCTTATATCCATGCAAAAATTCCTTGTAGAGATCAGTGGGATCAGATAGCAATCTGGGCTGTCAGTGGAAGCAGCTGTCCCAACATAATCTCCATTTGTAAACCCATTTGCATGTAAAATAGTGGCTTCTGTGTCAAATAAGTGCAGTTTATATACCATCACAGAATCATATAATCATTTTGGTTGGAAAATAACTTTAAGATCATTGAGTCCAACAAACCTAGCACTGCTAAATCCAACACTAAACCATGTCCCTAAGTGCCACATCTACACGTCTTTTACATGCCTCTAGGGGTGGTGACTCAACCATTTTCCTGGGCAGTCTGTGTGCTTGAAAACCCTTTCAATGAAGATTTTTTTTTTTCCTAATATCCAAAGTAAGAGGACGGGGCTTCCTGTGCGCCATGTTGGTTGCCCTCGGCACGCCGGAAGTTGTAAATGCGGGTCACGGGGCTTCTGGTTACCCTTGTTGGTGCCCTCGGCATGCCGGGAGGTGTAGTCCCGTGGCACGGGGCTTTCTGGGCGCCATGTTGGCGTCCCTCGGCACGCCGGGCGCTGTGGTCCCGGGGCACGGGGCTGCCTGTGCGCCTTGTTGGTGTCCCTGGGTCAGCAAAATTGAATATTTTCCTCCCTCACATTCACACTTCAAGTTTTTAGTCTGTACATGGAAATGAAAGACAGATAAAGATTTTTCCACATATTGATTTGTAATTGCATCTACTTTTTATTTATCACATATACATGTGATATATATATATGTGATATCATATACATATATCCATTTTATATACATGTGGCTCTTAAATGGATAGCTGTGTAATATTTGTATATGTCTGGAGTTTCAGCCAGATGCTGGATGAGAAAGGGATACCCAGGCTCTGGCACCTCCCAGGGAAGAAGTTGCTCCTCCTGCTTCCATGGAGCCTCCTCTGTTCCAGCTGCACCCCCTGGCCTGGCCCTGAGCAGATCCTGGCTCCAACCACCTCTTTCCATCTTCAGCCCCATTCCTGAGCTCCCCCCTACAAGCTCCTGTGAATTCACTCAAGACTGCAGATGAGGAAAAAGGAATTTTCTCAGGAATCATCATCAAAAGGAAAACATGCTGATTTTTGGAGACATTACCTGTTTGCCTGTTCCTGACACCAGACAAATCAAATCTCAGGCACCCTCTTCCTAGCTCAGTGGGAAACCTCTTAGGCAGAGCCAGGCATAAAATGAGCATAGAAAGAACCAGGAAACAATCCCCAGCATTCTCTCCATGCATGCCTGCCACAAAGACACCAATCCCCACTTATAAGCAGCATATTCCTTTGAAATGCTGCACGGGTCAGAACACAAAGAGTAACTCAAAATGGTAATCACAGCCCCTACTGCAAAGGAAGCTAAAACTGTTCCACAGACTGCACAGCTCTGCTCGAAGACAGCCGTGTGTCTGCACTGCTAATCCCACAAAACATCTTCCTCCATGTCCCTGGAGCCCAGCACGGCTGCAAGCCTGTACTGCAGCATCCTCCTGCCCGAGTGGCAAAGGATGGTATGTTTAAATGGGAAAATAACCTTGCAAAGTGCATTCCTTTTTATAAACAGCCAATATTAGTTCAGACTTTATAACAACAAGCTGGTGCTAAAGTTTCTTTTTGCAGTTTTAAGTGTGTGCACATAATTCTTATTCATCTCCCACTGTGCTTGACCACATTGTTCTTGCCCTACAAACACTTCAGTTTAAAAAAGTGACGTAACAAAAATCTAGTTCCTGGAGAAAACAGGTCATTTGTCAGATTCTGAACTGTTTTGTATGAGAGAGACACTCTCAGTGAATTCAAATGTCGGTAAAATACTGGTTCCATGACAGACAATTTAAGAAAAAAATGTTGAAGAAGTTATTGGCTTAGAGTATTTTCTCAAGCCAAATACATACCAGACATTGCAGAAAGCAGGTAAAAGTGAACTTTCACCTTGCTATCATCTGAGTGAAATATAAATGCAACAATTTTAAGGCTTGAAAAATAATATACACTCCTCTCTGTAGGAGACATGGTTCCTCTGGTAATATACAGTGTCCTGTGGTGCACCTCTGTCTGGATACTGAACTGGTAAATGCAGCAAGTAAATTCTGTGTGCTCTCCAGCATGGTGAAATAAGGGCAGATCTGAGCTGCAAGAACAGCTTGCAACATACACAGCAGTAAATTTAGGAAGTTCCTGCTCATTCTTGGAAGATACTGCTTTTTTGAAACTGAATTTTCACAACATTTCAAGAAAAAAGTGTGTTCATATTAATGTTTTAGTCCAGACCAGGGAGGGTGTTTTTGAGGCAAATAGTTCAATCATTCCCACATACCACATAATTTGTTGCACACCATGTAGTAGTCTAAGAGTGCATGAACAATATCCCTTTTTATATAATTAAATTGAAAGTTGAACACCAAGAGCACAACAAACCTGGTCCAAATGCTAGTGGATCTGTGACCAATATAAACTTGGGGCAGTTTCCCGCTTACTGCTTCTAAATTTGGGACAAAGGTGAGATTGTTTTCTATTTAAATTGCTGCGACAATGTTCAAAATGCACTAAAACATCAATGATAATATTGTTGATTTTTAATAAAAGGATCTGGATATGACAATGTAATATGATTTGTGTAGATAGGTACAAATGGGCACCATTTATTTAGAATGTTTCAGTGAATAATCAAGTGCAAGTAAAAGTGTGAGGCTTAACCAGGTTAACCAGGTTAAGAAAAGCAGGCACAACCAGGATGCAGGCAGCTGAAACATATTTATTTTCCTTGGCTACAGGGGAAGTGTAAGGCTCTGTGACCTCCTAAGGCCAGAGGGGGACACGGAAGGGTAATACCAAGCTCAGTCATCTCTCAGGTACAGGGGAGCCTCACCCATGGTCTGATTTGCTTTAACACCCAGGCTCAGGAGCTCACCCACAGTTGGCTCCTCTTGCTGAATAAGCAGCCTCTGAATGTCTCTGTCCTGTCCCCTTGCAGCTTAACCTAAGCCTGACTTCTCTCCTGATTATTCCTGCTTTCTTTTTTCCTAGTGAATTATTTCAGTGTTCTGTGTTAAACACCTGGCTTAAGCTAAATCCTCCCTCGATGAGTTTGGGGTTCAGAAGGATCAGGAGCTCAGTTTTATTTAGCTTGAACTGGAGGCTAATACTTGTTTTGCACAGAGTAGAAGGTGGGAGCACCAAGAAGTGTAAGGAGAAGCATTTGCATTTCAGACTTTTCCCATGTGTCTCGCTACCTCTTAGTACATATGAGCTTTGATCCAGTTTTCAGTTGCACTGGTCTGTTCTGTTTTTCACTTAAACCTCCTGTCTCTTTGAATGTTCTGTAGTTTTATAAAAAGTGCCTACAGAAATAGGCAAAGCTGCATTTACCTTACATGTTAAATAAACTTCAAAATCTGATCATTAAATAAGATTCATCACAATGAAAAAAAAAACCAAAACCACACACAAAAAAAACCCAAACCTCAACAATTAAGCCAATGTGCATATCAGATTCTGAATCACCCAATTTTGCAGGACTAAACCTAGAATTGAAATGATCTTGTCTGTGTATGACTAAAGGTTACTGCTCTCACCATTCAAATGGAAAAATACCAGAGCAGAGCAGACTACGCACAACCTTTCTGCAAATTCCACATGGAACACCATGTTTGCTGCTTGCTTATCAGATACAGACTGCTTAAAATAGATGCATTTGAGACAGCTGATAGCTCAAGTCCTTCAAGCTTTGAAACCAGGAGAAAAAAAAATCCCCTTCAGAGAGTCAAGAGCTACAAACTCTGCACAAACAGAATACCAACAATTGCACACTAGGAGAAAATGCAGAAACAGGCATTATTTGTGATTATGATATTATTATGTTTGACTTACAATGTACATAGACAGTAGACAGGTCTAACACAAGGATAACAAAGTTTTAGTTTGGTACTTAATTGAATGCGCACTTTGGAGACTCTATTTTCCCACTGAAATACTTTTTACAAATGTGATTATGACTGGATTTACACCCGCTGTTAGAAACTCATCCAGATAGCTTCTTCCTTCTATTTTCTTTCATAAATTATTCTTTGACTTTCAAAAATTACTTCTGTAAATGTTGTCAGAGCTGTGGGGTTAATTCTTACTGGTGTGTAGTATGTGCAGGTGTAATGCTGCAAAGACATAGCTGTCTTACCTTAGTAAATGAGAGCTACAGACCAGGTCTTCACTGTCTGAGTCCCCTTAGGCAGTGTCACATGGAAGTAGCTGTAAGAACAGTCACAAGGACACACGAGGAGTGCTTCTGAAATCTCTGACAGAGCAGAGAAACAAAACCAGGGCATTAAAAGTCAGTTCAGTGGGAGCTTCCTGAACATCTGCCTTGTGGACACTGAGAGCAGAAGCCATAAAATACAGATGAATCCTCAGTGAGCAGAGCCTGCAGCCCGTGAAAGAGCACAGCAAACGGGGTAGTTGCTTCACCTCACATCCCATAGACACGAGGGATGCAGTGACACATTAAAAAGATGGAAACCCCATGATGTAATGAAGGACTCCAATCTGACCAGTGCTATGGGTAGAAACACGTAACTGCCACAGAACCAGTAACTTGATATTTTTAGCATCTATAGTGCAGCTTCAGACTGCTCTGGTAAAAATCCACAGCCCATGGTGCACCTCTTTGTTTTCTTCTATGCCTTGCAAAATTCTTTTTCTGTAAAACTGTAACTAAGCCAAACTTTATAACCATTAGAAAGAAGCCTTCATCACTCTGTGTGTGTGTGTGTGTAAAAATATTTACAAGAATATCCAGAATAATTCACTGTAACTTGGAAAAAAACCCCAAACAAAACAAAAAAAACCCCTCTACAGCTCCATTTCTTCACACAGATGCAGAGACTATATTCTTGTTCTGCAAGAAAGAGAACAAAAGAGAACAGAATAGCTAAAAACCACTTGAATCACAGCAGTAGCCTGTCTCTTACCCCAGTTTTCTGCCGCTGAGTGGATAGAAATAGAAGGAAAAAGAAGTCACAAATCATCCCAGTTTTCAGTTCAACTCACATCACAGACTCCCCAAATGATTCACTGCCTTTCAAAGCCATCTCATAACCTTTGTCAATGCTTGAACTGAGACACACAAACCTCTGTGTAACAGACCAGAATTGCTTCTTCCATGGGATTTCCTGAAGTAAGGTAGTGGAGATTAAAGTTTTACACACATTATCCCAGCTTTTGTTTCCTTATTTCATTTTTCTGAATATCACAATGAAAATCTTCAAAGTGGATGAATTCCTGGACACAGAGACATCAGTGATAACTTTGCCATTGTTTCAGCTAAATTAATGTTTTCACCTGCTGTTAAAGTTTGTGTCTATCAACAACAACAAAAAATATTTTTATTTCATGCTTATATGAGTTGTGTGAATTAACTTTTGACTATTAATAGAAGCTTGGTGTCCAGATACTCCATCACTGCCCAGGCTGAAGAATCCCTGTATGATGACAGGGAATCGGGGCCGAAACTCTTCACCGCCCTTTGCCACCGTGAGGAACATCAACTATGGAGATGTTGGGTTTTTTTGTTGTTAATTTTTCACAGCCAAAAAAAGTGGTTTGCTCCAGGGAAAAAAAACCAAACAACCAAACCTACACTTTGTTTTGTCTTGGATTTTTGCTAAGCCTGGTTTATAGATCAGCTGGACCTCCCAGAAAAAAAAGGGAATAGGAAGAAGTGTTGCAACCTGCTCTTCTGAGAGGCTGGCAGAGCTGCAAGACACTTCTTGTGCAGGATGGACAGTAAATCTATCATCTATATCTGGTTTTGTGAGATTTCATCAGAACCGGCACCTCTACTACCTATTGAAGTCAGGACCAGAACTCCTGAAGTGAGCTCATCTTTCCATATTGTTTCTTCTTGCACCGGCGTTTTTGACTGGCACGGCGCCCACCGGGAGCTGCGCTGGCTGGGACACGCGTGCGCGGCGCGGCGGGGTTCGGGTGGCGGCGGCCGCGAGGGTGATGGGGGACAGGGGGTGACAGGAGGTGGCACGAGGGACATGGGGGAGGTGACACGAGGGTGGCAGGAGGTGGCACGAGGGAGATGGGGGCCAGAGGGTGACACGGGGGCGACAGGAGGGGACACGCCGGGTGAAAAATTATTATGTAATTTGATGAAAAAAATAATTTCCAATGCTCACTGAAAGAACAAAATGCTGATAAGATCTTATGGTGCTCTTCAGTTATCCAAGAACAGTGTATTAATTTAACATGAATCTTGAGAGATACAGGGATAGAATTATTATTTATTATGTAAATTAAATTGTACTGTTGCAGTACTGGAAAGATGTTTCGCTCCACCTCTGGGCTCTGAATAGAAATATCTGATCTGGGTTGGTTCCTCGTATACCAGTCCACCAGTTATTGATTAATAAGTATTGGTTTAAAGCATAAACATACAGAAGTGCTCTCCACAGACATGTTAAGCAAATTATGGTTTAAGAAAAAAAAAAAAGATCTAATAACAACAGCTAAAAAATAGTTAAAGTCAAGTGATGTGACAGTTGGGGAAAAAAAAAGATCCAAAAGCATAATCAAGTGAGCTTAAAAGCAGAGAGGACTCCCAGTAGCAAGAAATATTGTGATGCAACTCTCTAACAATACTTCTACAGAAATATGTGCTCAATGGGGAAAGAAGGTCCTGGTGATAAATCTAGTGATTTTGTTTCTGATAAATGCTTCTAACATCTATTTGAGTGCAAGGCAAAATATGAAAACAGATACACTCACCTTGCATGGCAAATGTAAGATCTAACAGGAGTTAACAAATAATCTCTGTAGAGATATCTCATGATGTTTTAAAATCTCTACATTTTCTAAAAAGGGACTGTTCATGCTTGGTAATGATTCATCACTAACTATTCAGCTGATAGACCACTATTCCACAATGGCAGTATTATCTTCTCATTGGCATTTCCTTGTTCTCTTAATGCACTGGAGAAAATAAAGAGATCAATTTAGCAGTGATTGCAATGGCCAATGACTCAAGAATCCTTGTAAAAAATAAAAAAAAGAAAATTGCGCCTGTGCGTGTGACCCGCCCCGCACCGAGCGCCGCCGCCCCCCGCGTTGCCAGGGCAGCAGCAGCAGCAGCGGCAGCCGCGGGGACATCGCCGCCATGAGCAAGAAGCGGCTGCAGCAGCTGACAGACTCCCTGACCCGCTCAGCCAAGCACTGTGAGTGGGGCTGAGGAGCGTGGGGATGAGGAGCGTGGGGATGGGGAGTCGGGGGACCGGCCCGACAAGCACTGAAAGTATACATTAATTCTCACAACTGTCATCCAGCAAAACTCTCCCAAATCACAGCCTGGCTGTCGCCTGAAGTATCTTAAGTCAACCCTATGGAAGAGGTTAGAGGCCTCCCTAAACCTGTCTAAGCAGTAGCTCCTGCTTCAGGCACTCCTCTGGCATACCTGTATGGTGTACTGGTAGACTCCAGCTTTTGGCTGCCAAGGAAATGTCAAGATGCTGGGTGAAAGAACCAAGCTTCGGTTACAGAGATTCTAAACCTTCTGTAAATAAACAGTGAGGAGCATTTAAACCTGAGTTGATCTCCACCTGTGGTGGAAAATGAATCAGAAGACCCACCAATATCCTTTCAGCCTCAGCTTCTATTATAGCTCTAGTATTTATCTGTGAAGCCTTAACAGTTTTGCTGACTCATGATTGTAACCATCCAATGAGGGCAATAGAGAAAGCCATCTGATAAGCAAAGCCTGCACCATGCTCCCAGGGAAGCCACCATGCCCAGCAGCCAGAGCCAGGCTGGCAGCAGCAGAGAGCACCCGGGGGCCAGAGGAGCGTGAGGCTGAGAGGCGCCAGCCCCAGCAGTGGCCATCAGAGTGATGCCCCCCACAGCCACCCTGGCACCCAGGGCTCCCACTGATGCACAAACTCCTGTCAGAAAACGATGCCCTGCTGCTTTGACAGCTCTCAGCCTCCGTAACTCTTACCCAGATGATAAGAGTCCCAGAGACAAGCAGAAAAAGTTACCTATTTGAAGAACGAATCCAGAATAACCTTGTTGGTCCAAAAGAGCACCAGATGAGGAGCACAAGAAGCATCAGTCCTGGAGAGATACCAGGATTGCCAGGTGAAGGTATTTTGCTTTTGGAAGCTGCTTACAGTTGAGTCAGAGAGCAATCTTCAGCCTCTACACCAACGTGCAGAATGAGAAGCCATGCCCAGTCTTATACTGGTATAATAGTAAAAGATTTTTTGCCCCAGCAAAAAGGACAGAAAACGTATTGCCCCTTTCACCACGCTGAGAGGAGGTGAGAAACTTAATCAGTCTGATTGACAACTCCAGGAGAAGAACTGCGAAGGAAGTGGTTCTCGGTCACCATCACCTGAGGATTTCACTAAAACATGTGAAGCAGAATCTGTTTCTCTCTGATAGCATTTTGACTTGTGGCAGGTAAAACACCAGTGACAGACTGTCACAGGCAATGGCAGGGAACCTTCCTGGGTGGTTTTCATTCCATTTTTCAGACTTCAAAAAAAAAAAAAAGGCAAAGCATTCAATTATTGACAGAATTGATCTGAAAAGGCAGGAACAACAAAGGAGGGAACAGAAGCCAACCCCTCTGCAGCCGGTGGCTGCTTGCTATGCTGCTGCACAAGCCTTATCAGAACTGGAAATGAGCATATTGTCTGGCTTCAGATCCCTGAAGACATGAATACAGATGAAATAAGCAAAAAGGCAACTCAATAAAACTGACCAGAAAGACTCAAAACACTAAAGCTGTTTCTCAGTAACATCTCTTAAGCAGAAAATCCTGTTTGGAGAAATATACAAAACCAAACATTTCTAGCACTAAATATTGTGTCTCAGACCATGCATGTCACAAGAATTGCACATTTGTGTTCTGTGGTCATACCTAAAGTTTACAAGATAATGTGGCTGATTCCAGCAAGAAATCCAGGCAGACCTGGGTACTAACAAACCACCTTGCAATATATCAGGTCAAACTTATCTGAAAAGAATTCTAATTCTTCATCTGTATGCACTCAGAAGAGTGTAACTTGCACTTCCTCAAATGCATTTGGACATAATGATCTGTGATTTTCTCCCCCAGAAGCTGGCTTGCAGTAACCATCATCCCCTCACATCTCCCCTCTCAGAGCCTTGTCACCTCGCATATCCCCCCTCAGAGCCTCCTCACCTCACATATCCCCCCTCAGAGCCTCCTCACCTCACATATCCCACCTCAGAGCCTCCTCACCTCACATATCCCCCTCTCAGAGCCTCGTCACCTCACATATCACACCTCCGAGCCTCCTCACCTCCTGTATCGCCCTATCCGAGCCTCCTCCCCTCGTGTATCCCCGACCCCCCAGCCCCCCAGTATCCCCATCTTTGGGTACCAGGGACCCCCCATCCCCCCAGTATCCCCATCTCTGGGTACCAGGGACCCCCTAGCCCCCCAGTATCCCCATCTTTGGGTACCAGGGACCCACCAGCATCCCAGTATCTCCATCTTTGGGTACCTGGGACCCTCCATCACCCCAGTATCCCCATCTTTGGGTACCAGGGACCCACCAGCATCCCAATCTTTGGGGAGGTGTTTGAAAGGGGTCTGGAGGAAGCAAGAGGTTTTGGGTGGTTATTTTGACTGTTCAAATACACAGATGCATGGGATGAGCTTCTGGCTTCTCTGTAGGCTACAGTGGACCAGCACTGAAGCCTCCTTGGCAAGCAATTTCCTTCCTCAAGAAAGTGAAAACATCCCAGGTGCCCATCACGTGGACCTGAGTTACTGCCAAGTTACAGCGAAGGGCAACGCCTGTAAAGTGGGAACTGGAAATATAAGAAATTGTCACCATAGTATAGGATCTGTATTTCTGTTCTTATGCAGGGGTGCTGCTGACAACTAAGGAATCCCCTGTCCTTTTCTCTCTTTCCTAAATCTTGGAGACTTTTGCAGTGAGCAAGTTTGTGTAAGCCTTAGGTTTTTAAGAATAGTTTGTATGGAACATATATACATGAAGCTCCCATGGGGGGAAACTGATTTGTTTATTTTGGTGGGAGTTTGGTAGCAAGGGAGGAGGCTACTGGTGTGGTTCCTGTAAGAAGGTTTGAGAAGCTCCCCCAGCTTCAAGTCAGACCCACCTCTGACCAAGGCTAACCGTGCCTCAGCTATAACATATGAGAGGAAAACTTGTTGGGCAAATTCTTTTGCTTTGGAGAGGTGTGGGACCTGAGAGACACTGCTTAAAGGCACAGGAAAATGCTGAAATCTCCCTTTTTCTCTCTCCACAACGAGCTGTGAACTCCAAGTTGTTACGTGGCTTGTGAATCACAAGAACTCATGGGTTAAGGTCTGAAGTTCTCTGGTGGAGCTCAGAAGCTGCCATGCAGGTCACTCCTGACCAGCTCTTACCACAGGGCTGGCAAGACAGAGCATGTTGCACTCACAGTCACTGAGTGTCTGAAGAAGGGATGGCTTGGCAACTGATAGAGCACTGAATCAGAAGAGCCTCTAGGTCCTGCCTATACCTCCCAAGCTACGTAATGGGGCATACGACATGTCACAGGAATTCCTCAGTCTCCCACAGGACAATCCATTATCAAACACTCACATCAAACTCTGAAAAATATTATATACAAACAGAAAGGGAGAGGTACCAGGACTAATATTATACCAGAAGAAAGATTACAAAAAGCATTATATGTCTTTGTTTGAACTGTACAGGAGTAGACAATAATCCACCAATGCCCCTCGGCTACCCCCCCCGGCATGCCGAGGGTCCCCAACCTGGCGCCCAGGAAGCCCCGTGCCACACGACCACCGCTGCCGGCATGCCGAGGGACACCAACCTGGCGCACAGGAATCCCCGTGCCCCGGGACTACAGCTCCCGGCATCCGAAGGGCGACGAGCAGGGCAAGAGTGAGCAAGCAAGTCTAGGTCTCGCTGGTCCCCGCATCATTAAGACACCGTCAAGGTTTCCAACACTGTTTTCAGCACAAATCCACAACAGTCCCATAAAACTACTATGGAAAAAAAATTAACTCTATCCCAGTGAAAACCACTACACTCAGACACCAAAATCCCATCAAATGCTTGGCAAAGGTGGCACATGGAGAAGCAAATCACAGGATATCAGGGGTTGGAAGGGACCCTGGAGATCTTTGAGTCCAGCCCCCCTGTCAGAGCAGCAGCTAAAAAGATCTTCCAAAGTAGTGTCATAGAGCAATGATGAAGAAAACATAATTTTACTTGCTTTCCTCTAAAGATTTCTGATATAACAGAGATATGCAATAGAAATTAAAAAAAAATCCTTGAACTCTAAACTGCAGGTCTATGGGCTTGAGCTTCCTCACAAGAACATAATGTTCTGTCTTTCATTTCCCACTTCCCGACCTGAAGAGGTTACTTGACCTTCAGTCTTTTGGGATGCTGAATATAGACTCTACATCAAGATGGAGAATCTAAAAGTTCCATAGCTTAGCAGTAAGAGCAGCATCCACTGGGAACTATCTGCTTCCAGCCTGGAAAAAGGGCAAGTGATTGGTATCAACATTTGAGACCTCTGTTTCCCAAATTAATTGCCATCAGAGGCATCACTTTTTTTTTTTTCTGCTCATTCTCAGTTGAAAAGAAACAAAAACCAACTGAAATCACTTCAAATTAACAATAGGTCAGTTGCATCCCTCATGGGGTGAACCATGGGCAAAGGAAACCTGAAGGCTCATGCAGTAGGGTGAAGTGCATGGCCACCATGTCATGCATGGACATGCTCTGGAGAGGCAGTGGAAGATGTGATCCCATAAACTGGTGGCTTGGTGCTGTCTTAGATGTTGAACCTGTGAAGAGCAGGAACCTCAGGGACACCATTACTTTAATAGCTATGGAGAGAGATCCCTAATCTGCTCTGCCTACAAAAAATAAATACATCTCTGTTTTATGAGCTGTCTAGACTTTCAACTGAGACCCATATATAGCTTTTCAAGGTCTACCTTAAAGCATAAGCCCCACGTGGAAAAACCTAGATAACAATGACATGACCTATTAAAAAAAATCACATTTTTCACCACTTAGTATGTTTTAATGAATTTCCTCTCAATTTCTAAAGAAAATAAAAAATGAGAAACAAAGGGATAACACAGTGGTGAGAAGGCCCTCTTACAAGCTTACCTATGCATATCCCAGGTGTGAATCTCTCTCTTGTTGCAACCCACATTGTCAGTGCATGACACTGGCTGCTCATGGCATCTGACACAGAGGAACATCCTTTTTTGGCCGCAGAAAGGTAATGATGCTATTGAGAAGTTTTTGGCAGTGTCAGACTAGGTTTGACTGATGTTATTTCTATCTTCCAGTTCAAAAGTGTTTGACAGAGTTGTTGGTTTCTTCAGTGATTTGCTTTGGTATTAAGATACTAAAGTGCTGTGGTAATTTATGGTATTTAAAATAAAATCTAGTGTCAAGTAATACTTGTCTTTTAGTCTGCTCATCAGTTTTGTACTACTACCAGTGTTATGTAGGGATCTTCAAAGCCTTGGAGCAACACAGAAAAGTGGGTTTGAAAGTTTAATGGTGTCCTATCAAACGTGCTTTATATTATCAGATTAGCTATCATAGAATGGTAGGGGTTGGAAAGGACTTCTGGAGATCGAGTCCAACCCAGAGCAGGGTCACACAGGAACAGATCCAGACAGGTCGTGAAAGTCTCCAGAGAAAGAGACTCCACAACCTCTCTTAATACATGGGTATTTTGGGTTTAATATTAATTGATTTCTCCTACTGATAAAATATTTTATTTATAATACAAAAAAATATAGCTCTCAATATCTTTTACTTGGTGCAGCAGCAGATGTCCCAGATTTTAAATAAGTGCACTGTGAGAACAGAAAATGAAAACAGCTTGGATGACTTCATAAGAGGTTGCAGGACGAAATGCCTTTATTTCCTTTCATCTCAATGTATATATAGAAAGTACAGTTCATAAAGGGCTAATTATTATCATATTGCTGTCCAGTAGGGACATTTAATTGCTACTAACAAATCCCTGCATGCCTAGGGTCCTGTATCAGCTGGGAGTCAATGACTGGTTTGCCCGAGTTCAATGTGAACCTGACAGTTTATAATTACAACAGACTATATTTTGAAACATTGGCATGGCATTTTATTTTTCTTAACTTCTGTAACTTTGATAGAAAGCATCAAAAAAGACTCAAGGTACCCTTAGGTACCACATTGTGCATATCACTGAAATGTGATTTAGAGAGGATTAAAATTCATACTTGCTGAGTGAAAAATGGCCTGAATTTAAAAACTGCAAAACACTTGCAGCATCCTTTCACTGCAACTAATTCTATTTTGTGGATTCTCAGCATTTAGAGACATTGATGCCTCTGTGCAGAAATATTATTTAGGATCCTGATATATGTCACCTATATTTTAAAACACTGGTTACAAGACAAATGTCTACAAGACTGTGAAAAAAAATGAAAATACAACCGCACATAAAATATTATTTATATAGGGTGGATTTCTTGTATCATTGTATTAGGATCCTGTGTTCACTAATAAAACATAACCCTACAAACAGAAATTATTTGTAAAACACCAGACAGCTTTTGCAACTAAATTATTTGTATGTAATGATGAAGAAATTGGTTCACTATGCAGTAATTTCAGTACTTCGAAAAAATTAAACCAATAAATCAGTACATTTTGAACCCACCTGCAGATTTATTTATTTTTCTTTTATTATATCTATTGCACTTGTACTCTTGTGGTGTACATTACCGAGATGCACAGAACTCGTTTGTATGTGAAGTGCAAAGTGAGAACAAGAGAGTGCTGTGCACGCTCTCTTCTTAGCTTTAGGCACACTTGTGTGCTTTTCACTAGGAAGAGTTCAAGGAGTGATATGGAAAGTAACAAGATGCAGAGCACACTGGTATGGTAGAGAGCATTGAGAATAAAGGTGCACGTGCCAGAGGTGGTTAATGGTGTAGCTGTTTTTAATCCTATTCAAGCAGATTTAATGGGAAGAATTAGCACCAGCTAGTACAGCACATTTTCTTAAGTTAAACAATGCAGTTGTTGGTTATGTGCTTGCATAGCTTCCTCTAATATCTAATTTTTGGGGGGGCCTATGACTGCCCTTAATTTTACAGAAGTCTATTACTAAAATATAGAGTTACTGTCCTGAAATTTCTAATTTGTTTGAAAAGATAATTTCCAAAGTCACATGCATAGCCAGGATTCTGTAGCCGCTGAAGGCTACTCAGAGAAAGACATACGAGTGTTCCTTGGCAAAACAACTCCTCCTTAGACACAAGACAAGTACCAGGTAGCTTAGAGCAAGGGATTTGTCAGAATTAAACAGCACCAAGGCTTCATAAGAGAGACAGACCTCAAACCCTATACTACTGAGGAGAAAGTCAGAGACAAGTATTTGGTTAGTCAGCGATTGTTGGGCGTTGGTATAAGTAAGGGTTCACACCCTCCCCTCGACCTGGATCCAGCTCCACAGTGCCAGCCTGCCCCAGCCAGCTCTCCACACTAGTGCAACCCAGGCACAGGGGGTCCCGTGGCTGGAGCAATAGAACTAAGTGCCTGTGTTTGCCTTCAGTGCTGGTGCCTCTCAGCTCTGCAGAAACTCTGCTATTCTGTCTGTACATCCTCTTACCACTTTCCCCCCACGGGGCAACCGACCCTCCCCCCTCGTCACACGGCGGCCATTGCCCCCCTCCAAGTGCCCCCCCAGGGGCAATTACCCCCCACAAGTGTCCCCCCAGGGGGCAATTGAGACTCCCCCCTCGTCACACGGGGGCAATTGCCCCCCTCCAAGTGCCCCCCCAGGGGCACTTACCCCCCACAAGTGTCCCCCCAGGGGGCACTTGAGACCCCCCCTCGTCGATCTTTATTAGTATTCATATAAAAACCTGAATGTTAAAATAGCAGCCTATCTGGTGGTGAAACAGAGCCATTCCTGCAGACAGACAGCATGGGGAGCTTGAAAAATATCCATTCTGATGGACAAAACTCCACATGTTTCACTTTGGCTGCTTGCACCCTGTTGCTAAGTACAGTTGTGTAGATGCTGTAGGGAGGCTGGCATACAGTCCCTCATCATAGCTCATTAGGTTATACTGAGAAGAGTTACAACAATAACTCAGACATTCTATTCTTGAACCAAAAAAACAATGAAAAATCACATTGAAACGGAACACTTTCATTAAAAATAAGGTTCCAGTATTTTATTTTAATGTTCAAATAACTGTTATTGCAAACCACAACTAAAATTCACATATTCATTTTTTCATATCCAAAATATGAAAAGTGGGCAAATGGTTATAAAACTAAATCGTATTTATTTGAGTGATTGGAGCTGAATGCCAGATGTGAGGAGTGTATGGAGGCAATGAGAACCCCGGCCTTCCTCTAGGACTGCAACCATACATTCAGGCAGGCAGCACATTTGAAGCAAAATCAGAGGAAAAGATGCACATACCAAACAGTCCAGGAAGCAAGATAACAGACCCAACCATCTGCCCACAGTTTATAACAAGCAGCATCAAAACACTGCTTGCAATGTGTGACAGCAGCGCTGCTAATGAGGGTAAACCACACTCATATCATTGTCCCACAGCAGCAGAGGTTTGGAAACTTGAGTGAATTTGTTTCATCTTTGGAAACAAATAGGGAAAATAAAGTGGCAAGTGATAGCTGGGGAAGGGAAAAATCACAGCAACACAGAATGTTCAACGTTGGAAGGGACCTCAAAAAATCTTTGAGTCCAGATGCCCTGCTAGAGCAGGATCACCTAGATCAGGTCACACATTACTCTGTAAAACATTGCTAAAAGAAATTAATGTGCTGGTACATTAAAAAAAATCTTTATGAAATTAAGATCTAGGCATGGTTAGAAGAAATTATGTATATGTTTCTTCAGGCAAAAGCTACAGTTGGGATCAGGTTTTTTTGGTGTGAGAAACATGATCACAGAAAATTGTCCAAAAGCACTTTCTACTTTTTGTAAAAACCAGCAAGACAAATTTGTCACAGCTAAATTGCAACCCAAAATCAAGGCACAGAGCATCTCTCTTTGAGAGATAAAGGGAATAGTATAACCACAAAACAATTCACAACTGGGAGACAGCAAAATCTTTCCTGAATTCCCACCAGGCTGATCTGAATATGCTGCTAAATCTAAGGGTCATGAGTCTCAGTAGTTCCTGTGGTTTCTGCATTACTTGGTAGTGTCTCCCCTTGTACCAGCTGTGTTTTGCAGAGAACATTGCAACTTGATGCAAAATAATTACAGTGAGCTTCAACTAGATCCCAGCAGCATGTCCAGGCATGCTCAAGGCAACCATAAGCAATATCAACGGTGCCATTGGTTCCTTCTGAATAAGATTAAAACTCTGATATGGGGTTCTCATTTTACAACCTGTAGACAAATGGCTTTTGGGAGGTAATTCAAGCCTGACAATAAAGAGATCTGAGGCAAGTAAGGGAGAAGAAAATAGACTCTATACAAAGCAACAGGTGATAGAAGGACTTTACTGGTGACACTTTTTAGATAGCTTTTGATACTCTTCTCTCAGCTGACTAAAAAGTAGAGTTTACTTTTTTTTGTCTCTGTGACAAACAATCATGTGAAAAGACCTGGTGGCCCAAGTTGAATGCGTTCTATAGGATAAGTACAGTTGTTATCCACAAGGAGCACCAAAATTTAGTACCAATGGCAGCAAAAATTCCTACCCACTGATTTTCCAGCTCCAACCCCATCTGGTTGCACCTGCTTTCCCAGCTCTATCCCAATGCTTTCCCAGCTCCTATCCACTGATTTTCCAGCTCCAATCCAATGATTTTCCAGCTCCAACCCAACCTGGTGCTCTCTGATTTTCCAGCTCCAATCCAATGATTTTCCAGCCCCCACCCAAATTCGTGCCCTCTGATTCTCCACCTCCAATCCAATGTTTCTCCAGCTCGAGCAGCTGAAGGAGCCTACACAGCAGTTTCTCCTTCAGCCCCTCTGTGCCACTCAGCTGTTCTGTGTGTCCTTCAGCCTGCACAAAAGCAAAGATGATAAACAAAACAACTATCATACAAGCAATGAGCCACAAGCAGGACTTCTTTATGTCTTACTTCTTAAAATCAGTCTTTTCAGTCAGAATTGGCATGCTCCCCAAGAAATTCCAGATAGCAGTGAATTCATCCATTCCCTATACATTGCAGTAAGCAAACATACCAGCTCATTATGACCTTGATCTAACAACCCCAAAGGCTCAAAGGTTCATTGAGTACTACCTTTTTCAATGTTATTTCATGGAGAATGTTTACAGAAAGTTACATTTCTCTTACCAGTTTTCAATTATAAGAAGCAAAAGACTACAGCAGAGGAGAGCAGGGAAATATAAATGAGAACACAAGAGGAAACCAGAAGCACGTGAATGAGCAGGTAGAGAGACAACCCATCTGTCTTTGCCAGGGGAAATCAAGGAACCAGTTTGTCCAGTTGTTCTTGACCAGCCATTCTCTATGACATTCATGGACGTACGTGAATACCTACCTGGCTCAAGCTTAACTTTCACTTGCTTCTCTTGTTTATAAAAGGACTGGGTGTCATAATAGAGTGTTCTCTAGTAGGGAGCTCATAGAATGATCCCTCTGAGTACACTGGTTGTTCCTGTGGTTATGTGAAATGCAGCCTGAGCCCCTGAATGTTATCTCCTGAAAGCAGAGCTGAAGGACCTGTGGGATCAATGAAGACTCCCAGCTGTAAACACAGCAGCACAGTCTCTGCTATGCCAGCAGGTGGATGAGCTTGTCTAAAAATAGTTCCCCCCCCCCCCAAAAAAAAGGTGATTGGAACTTATTAACTCTTTTGTCACTGTAGTAAAGCAGTAGTTGATTCAATATGCTTTTCCGATTGCATCTTGTTGCCTACAGTAAGCTTTAGCTTCTACTATGAACGCTTTCTAAGTGGCTCAGAAACAACCATTTCTCCCTATTTATAAGTAGCTGAGATTCAGCTCTTCATATTCAATATCCTTTTCCGAATGCGACCGGAAGCCCGCAGTATAGTGTACGTGTTTGCAAGCACGTTTTGATCTCGGTTGTCGCCGAATCATTTATACACATTTTGGGGTTTGAACTGTGTGATCTTTAAGGTCCCTTCCCACCCTGACAATTTTATGTTTCTATGGGGAAGGTACCTTGTGAAAAGAGCACATGAGTGATTTAAATTAAGCCAGAGGAAGAACTCTTCAGAATAACACAGGGATTTAACAGAACAGGTATGGAAATAGGAATATAGTTAAAATATGATCAAATTAATGTGAGGACTGCCTATAATGCTTTTCTTCAGATTTACGCATACATCTCTGTTAAATACATAAACAGCACTCAGTTTTAATGCAACACGTATTTTCATACTTCTGACCTTAGCAGTCACTTAAAAAAATGTACAAAGTTTTAACCTTCGTTGGTTTTGGTTTTTTTTAGAATTTAAAGAAAACCCACATGTTTAAAGCAAAGTGGTCATCGAAAAAAGACAAACAAACCAGTAGCTTTAGCATGTGCACAAATTACAGAAAGCAACATTTGTCTGGTTAAGCTCAGGGGGTTCATAGGTTTTATTGTCTGGAGGCAATACCATTGTGCAGGGAAAGAAAAAAATAGGAAAAAAAAGGAAAAGAAAAAGGAAAAGGAAAGGAAAGGAGAAAGAAGGAAAAGGGGAAAGAGGGAAAAGGGGAAAGAAGGAAAAGGGGAAAGAAAGAGGAAAGAAGAGAAAGGGGAAAGGAGGGAAAGGGTAAAGGGGAGAAGAAGAAAAAAAGAGGCAGTTTCTTAGGATCTGGCCCATTTGCAGTTTCCAAGCTATAAGTCGAGCTCTTGCAGTGTAGGAAAAGCATTTGGAGCACAAAACCTTTGCTTAAAAACGAAGGGATGAATCTGCATTATTTAAGGCACCAGATGTCTTGATTTTTACCTCCATTCACTCAGCTCTTTTCCTACCATCATCTCACCAACTCCCTCATCCCCTGCAAGGCTCCAATTGTGCAGAGCAGTTGCTGTTTATATTTAATGCCGCAAGTTTCAGACTGGCCAAGATGTGCCAAACCCAGGCAGGTTACACATTTGAAATTGAGTGATCTCATCAAAGAGGTGAATGAGAACTTTTCTGTCAACTTATCCTGCATTTGGGTGAGAACAAAGTAGACACCACCAGAGTCTTAATAATTTTTGCAATATTTTGTGTTCTTCTGTCAGTGATATGTACGTAGTCCTGTGAGTGAGGTTGTCGGGGTTCCAGAACAATCTCCTCCATCACCTCTGGTTTGAGAATGTCCTTGATCTGCAGTGGAAAGAAGAGTAACATTGGCACCAGAAAGCAATTACTACTGCACACTGTGGGGAGGAGGATCCCTGTCACACAGCAGTGAGCAGCAAGAGAGTTTAGAGGGTTGTAGCCAAAAAGGACTTGGAGGGTCCAAGGCTTTCAGAGTCAGCAATTCTTACAGAGACCATAAGGTGTGCCTGGGGGGACAGATGCAGGTAGAGCTGATCTCTGCCAGGGTGGGGAGAACAGGGCAGAAAATGGAGCAGTGCCTCAAATACCCACAAACAAACAAAGGCTTGGGATAGAAAAGCCTGGCCCAAGCTGCCCAGGGCAGTGCTGGACTCCCCATGCTCCCTGGAGGGGTTTCTGAGCTGTGGTGCTGAGGGACAGGGGTCAGTGGTGCCCTGGCAGTGCTGGGGGGAGAACACTTTGTACAATACTTTGACCCATAATACAGAATGCCTTGGAATGTGGTCATCAATAATTTCTGCAAATCCAAGTAATGTGTTTCATCTAGAGATTTACAAGCGTCAGCCAATATTTTGTTGTTTTGTTTTGTTTTTTTTCAGTGAGGCCTCAACTGAAAGGAAACAAAACTGTGTTACAAATAATAAAACCTGATAGCAACATGTCATCACATATAGTGGAATATTTAATAAGAGAAATGCTTCTGCCCTGAGAAGCTTAATGTCATATTTCCTTTTTACAGAAAAAAAAATAAAAAAGAGAAAACTTTTAGCAGATAATACAGAGGGGAGGGCAGAAGAATTAATACTTTTTTTCATTAAACTGCACTCTTTCCCCAGTGCATATTTAACTTTTCTGCTATTGAGTTACTATTAATTATGAGTAAGATGGTGGGGTAAATTAATGCCTGTTCCAATCTTAGATTAGTCACCATGTCAGGAAGAAGTGTTTGTGAGATAAGGGCCTTGATACAGAGGAATAATAATGCAGCCAGTACCCAGCAACACTGGGATTAAAAGTAGCTTTCTGGCTGCCAGTGGTGCAGGACTGGGCTCCCCATACTGCCCAGGACCTCTTCCCTCCTGCTTAGACACACATCAGCTCTCACCTCTGAGTGCCACAGCAAATCTGCATGGGTGTTGGAAGCTTTAGCATTTGAACTCTAATGTTATCTTTTGCAGTGGGAGCAGGAAGGAATATTTATTGTCATCTGTATTTGCTGCTTTCCAGCTCTAGTATATTAATCAATCTGGATGAAAAACAACATTTTTGAGGAACAGGGCACAAAATACTGTACTTCTGCCTGCTTGAAACCCTTGCAATTAAAATATTTTGTTATTCTCTTTAGGTAGCTTGTTCTTTTTTTCTGTAAAGTGTA